>OX453076.1:600000-1146779 GCA_949699795.1 Spicauda simplicius | reverse complement strand
TCACCCGCTTTGATCGCGTCTACAGCGGTAATATGTGTTGATCTAGGTCAGCGTTACTCAACCTTTCTACTCGTATTATAGTTCAAACATTTTTCAGCGAAGTGATCTCGGTGATCCCGGGCCGCAAGCAATGGCGTAGCGTGGGGATTTACGCTACTCGGGCCGGGAAAAGAAAAAGCCCCGAACCCTATTTACTCTAAATTGTCAACCAAAAAAAAGGTCAAAAATCTAATATTTTAAATTCAGCTAGGCCAATGAAAAGGGCCATACGTGATCTAGATCTATCAAATTAGACAGGAGATTTCGCTTGAAAGAGTAACAAACATAAACACATCCTCACAAACTTTCCCATTTATAATATTACTAGTTGAACCGGCGAACTTTGTTCCGCCTAAAAGTACAAAAATCTAAAATTATCAGTGTTTTACTACTATATTATACATGTATTACCTATACATAAAAACCTTCCTTTCGAATCACTCCATCTATAAAAAAAACTGCATTGAAATCCGTAGCGTAGTTTTAAAGATCTAAGCACACAGAGGGACAGACGATGGGAAGCGACTTTGTTTTATACTGTGTAGTGGTTACATATTAAGATATCATATGCCATAGAAAAGTAGGAAATGTAATAAATCCATATGTCATAGTATTATCTGCGGCGCCTTCAATGCCACTTACATTGAACTGAAATAAAATGGAAATGATAAAATCGGTTTTGAAAACATAGAATGGTCTCCTTTTGAAGTCAGTTATTCATAACGCGTCCTATAACCATAGCTCTACATTAGGACTTTCTCCTTCTGGTGCTATGGACTTACAAATACATATATATATACATCCAGACCTGAATATAAATCTACATTAATTATTTATATCACTATCGGGATGTAACCCGGAACTCACCAGGAGTCAGACGAATGGAGGCCGCTCCGATAAGGGGATAGTCGCAATATACAAAAAATATAAGTCTGAGAGTGAAGTGAAAAATATGGGTAGATATTATCAACCCATAATTTGCTAATTAATTAAATACTTCAAGCTATCAGGAGAAAAATAAAATGTTAACACATTTTATCGTTCGACTAACTTGTGCACGCGGAAACGCTCGTTTTGTTTGTATGAAGGTTCGCAGAAAAAAATCCTAGAACGTACTATGTATTTTAAATCAGTATCTGACGATAAGTGGTCACTGCCGCACATTGACATCTGTACCTAACCAACACAGACACACAATATAGAACAAGGGTTGCGTTGCCACGTCCAAGGATTAGAATGGTCGCCTTATGTGTACCTAAGTTAAGTGGCATCCACATCCAAAGAAAAGCAAGAACTGCTTCTAGGCTAGTGAAACCGTGATAACTTCTAGGTCTAAATATAATATTTCTATCATTTTGCGAATTTCCTTTAGGTTTCTTAAATAGTATAGGTGTTATAAATGTATTGCTCTATATAGTGTTTTAGGGCTGAAGCTCTACGCGCCGTATTTTTTCGGAATGTTATGTTCAACAAAAGCATGTAAGGTATTCTAATCAGCGCTTTGGCATCCGTTCTCAGTTAGTAGTTCATTTTACTATTTATCTCAGTTAGATTTAATTGTTTATTTAGCTAACGAATATTTTGAAATATTTGGAATCTAGTTTTGTCCCATGGAGTTCCGCCTATTTATAATATTAAACAATCACGTAAATATATCTTTTTTATATTACAAAACATATAGAGTAAGTTTTGCGAGCAATCTTGACTTTGCGACAAACATTTAAATTTGTATATACATATTGTATGTACAAAAGTGCACTGCAAAGCTAAGGACCTTCGACAGTGTACGACTGAGTCCACAATACAAATATTAATATCTATATAAAGGTATAAAGTGTTTATGAACATTTAATGTGGGCACGAGGAAGTGCGCGCACTTCCTATCGAAAAGTGTTATTTATAGCGGAAGTGACTAAGGCTCGTTGTGGACGCTGGTTTATATCAAGCACGATGTAGAGCAAGCGAGATTAGGTTCGTGTGGGTTCCGTTTTCCGCTAAGATTCTATTTATATCTAAGTTTAATAATACTAGTTTCATCGGACTGTCCATTCGGTCGTTTTATGTGTCTATAGTTTGATAGAAGTGTGTCGACTTTGTTAGGTTTGTTTGATAGATTAATTTAGGGATTGAAAGTTACTATCGATTACCGATTAATCAAGACCAATTATCGATAAATTTAAATGTACTCAATACATAGTATAAATAACAGTCGCTTCGCGCTGTTTGTCCCTATGTACGCTTAAATCTTTAAAACTAAGCTATTGCAGTTGCTATATGGAGTTTTTTTAATGGATAGTGATTCAAAAAGAAGGTTTGTGTTTAATACATGTATAATATAGTGGAGGAACACTGAAAATTTTACATTTTTGACTTTTAAGCGGAACGAAGTTCGCCGGGTCAGCTAGTAAATTTATAAAATCGACCAAGTGAAAATATTCATTCATCAACTTTAATGGGAGTTCTTTATACAGTATAACTTGCCTAAAATCAGAATGTTGGAACAAAGGATGAGTAAAATATTAGTAAGATACTAGCAAATCCTAACACATCTTAAGCGTAGTATCTAAGGTATTTTCGCTGATCGAACATTGGCTGCTGTTGCTTTTTCTGATGGTTGCTTTAACGACTAAGTAGTGGATACAACGACTGCTAATATATACTGTCCATGTAGATAAATGAGTAAGCAATCCACCATTGCGAGATTTTTCGGATATAAAGAATTATTTACCGTTCTGTGGTCGCTCAAGCAACAAATTGGAACGTCCCTAGTAGCATTATAGTTAAAGGGACTGTTTAGTAGCTTAGCGAAAAGTCGGTAGCTTTGCAACTATCGCATATCATCTAATGAGAAGGGGCGACAAAGAAATGGTTATCCTCTGGTTGATAACAGATCTGTAATAATTTAAGATGAGATAAATTGCCTGTATATTCCTTATATCTTTAAATTGATTATAGTTACACTAATTGACTCGGCGAACTTCGTTACGCCTAAAAGTTAATAATCTAAAATTATCAGTGTTCCTCCACTATATTATGCATGTAATATACAAAAAAAACCCTCCTCTTGAATCGCTTTATCTGTAAAATAATGTGCAAATCCGTAGCGTAGTTTTAAAGATCTAAGCATACATAGGGACAGACAGCGGGAAGAGACTTTGTTTTATACTATGTAGTAATAAAGGAGTAAGTTATTGTGCGTGCAAAACGCTCTACAAATGCGTCTGTGCTAATACGGAACATTTTTGCATCTTAAGTAGTGCTCGGATGTTGTAATTGATATGTTTGACGTATGACAATGTCGGTAGACCTGGAAATCTGGGTTGCAGACGGCTAGAATGGGAGCTCGAACCGTTCGGTCAGGCAATCCCGGGAAGGACGGCGGTATGTGTGGTCGCATACCGTCGTAAAGACTAGACGGAGCGGTGGGCCCAGCCGCCCACCTGGGAGGAGCCGATGGGGCAGCGCGCTCGGAGGATTCCGGTTGAAGTCGTTTCGAGATCCCGGAGTCCTCGTTTTCAGCGCCGAGGACGGCCACCGGGGGGGTTTTAGTGCGGTAAAAATCCCACATAACCCTGCGTCGCTCCCACGGCGTCGGGTACCTTTTGAAGGTTTCCCCCTCGAAAACAAAAAAAAAGACCTGGAAATCCACAGATTATAGTTTCGTAGATAAGGCACCATTCAAATAAATTACAACCAAAAAATATCGACGATGTACAAATCTGTCAATATTCGCCGCTTTTAATACGTGGATACGATACGTGAGACATTTAACATATGTTAACAGATACTATTAGTATGATAATAGAAGGTAAGTTAGTATTATTATTTCAATAAATGTTCCGATTCAGGATTTAATTAGAGCACATTTGCGGAAGTTCGCGCGATCGCCTAGATATGGGTACATTAGCACGAATGTGACACACACATGTCCGGTAAACATTGGCATTGAGTTGCAATACTACAATAATAGGTAATTATAGTACTATTGTTACTATTGGTGATTTGTAGTAAACTGTAGCGTAATACGTTGGTTGTGTTTATTTTAATTCGTTTCAGTGAAGTAATGTTAATAAAAAAACAATAGAGTTCTGTCGCTACAAAGAAAAACAGTTAATAAATGTTAGTTTGATTGGGTCTATACTTTTAAAGCTGCTCAGTAAGGGTAATTTTTAAATAAAAAATATATTTGTAATAAGAAAGTCTGTTCCAGTTTCCGATGAAACCATTTCGATTTTTTTTCGGTTTCCATGAAAAGTGGATCCTTTGAGAGTAAACACATACTACGTTGTTTGAATCAATTCAATCAGTAAACCTGTTGCAAATTAGTCAGCGATCATAAATAAAAAATACAAACAGTTGATCATAGAACCTACTCTTTTTTTTAAGACGGTTAAATAGATAGCGCTATTAACTACGATTTATGACCTACTCATAATTTGGGAAAGAATAAATCCGCCAAAACTTTGGCAGTTTTTGAACAATTTCTAACAATTATTATTCTAACTATTCTGACTTAAGTAGTAAACGAGCATGCAGTCCACCTGATCGTGGTCACTGCCGCCCATGGACATCTATAATCAACTTTATACAGAACGTGGGTTCCACCTGAAGTAAATCATAGATGCGTTGCTACTCCCGAGGGCTATGATGATCACCACACCCGAAAGTTTGCCGGGATTCACACGCTTCCATCGAAACGCAAGAAATGTTTCAAGCTAGAAATAGGTGTGGCGGTGTTACTTCCCCGGTCGAATTACACTGGTTATACAACCTTGAAAAATCTAATAGCAGCAGTGCTGCAGTGGTGTGGTCTGAAAGCGAGGTAATGGAGACAAATACTTATGAGAGGCTTTCCAACTTAATCGTTAAAGATAGCAACGCATCTGCTGCTAAACTCAGGTAAGATTTCATTCTGAGTTTGATTTAAGATGTCCATGGGCGGCAGTGACCACTTTCAGTGGACTTCATGCCCGTTTTCTAACTCCATATTATAAAAAAAAGATTTTTTGATACTACTAAGGTAAAATAAATCGTCCCATGCAGGGCACAGTTGTTTTTGGCCTGTAAAATATACAAAGGTGATACTTCCGCAAACAATATGTACATATATACATTTAGTATAATTTAGGGAAGGAAAGTTTAAAAAAAACATAAGTCAATTCATATACTGCCTCTTCCTCGAATTGATTTACGTTTTATTTCTTGGAAACGTGTACAAGATTTATCGCTATGTCTTGCTTAAGCTATATGAATACTTAATGTACCTCTGCTTCTTACGGTTCCGTACTATTAAGTACTAAGCCGTTGACTTTTCATCTTACGACGTAAATGGCATAAAGTTTGATTGTAACTTATATTTTATCTTTAAATATTTTTCCTTACTTTTTAACGTTTCATTCCTCGACCGACTGTAATTTAAGGGTTAATTTATTTTTGTTTGGGAACATACAATATAAATTAATACTTATAGATAGGTTCTAAAATTAGGGCACATATCAGTAAAGTCTCCACCAATAACTTATTTACTAAAATGCATGGTAAGAGTGACATGAAGCAAAACACTAGGTATTAAGGGGTAAGATATTAAAATTAGACAATTGAAAGTTTAAAAGAGTTGAATTTCTCTCATATTTTATGTTAAATATATTTCCCTCAACAGTTTTTCTGATTGTAAACATTTTAATGTATAAGAGTGCACGTATACCAGATAGATAAGTACATTCAAACTCTGGTTTTTTTGGTATTATCAGAATACGTAGATTGTTAAACAGTTTTTTACTAGATCCAGGAAACTAGAATACTGTGTCATGTAGCTTGGCAAGTTCATTTATAAACCGTCCACGTGTCGGAATAGGTAATCTGTTAGACGCCGACATTAAAATCAAACGCTTAGCATGTAATTGCTAGCATTATCTTTATTCCGCGTTCGATGACTCCATTTTACCTCAACGTTTGTTAATAACATTGAAACTACATGTAAAATATTGATATATAAGATTCAATAAAGGCTTTTTAGTAAACTAAAAACTGATTAGAACAAATAAATTTTTCAAAAGCACCATTAATCATACTTAAATAGGAGATGTGGGTATGACTCTACATTACTAGAGGGGCGTACGATTTTCCTATATTTAACGAATTAACTTATAATATTGGCCTGGCATCTTACTACGAGTCTTATAAAGCTGGTAAGGATAGGATGGATGTTTTTATTTGTACACATAGTTTATGACAAGGATTAACATGTTCGTCACTCTTCACCTTGTGACCTTAATTTTTTTTATACTTTAACCTTACGACGGGCTACCTGATGGAAAGTAGTCACCGTCGCCTATGGACATTCTCAACACCAGAGGAGTCGCCAATGCATCGCCGGCTTTGAAGGAGAGCTCTTTTCGCACCTTTCTTGAAGAACCCCATGTCATAGCGCTCCGGGAATACCTCATACACACATTAAAATTAACGAGCTTTTCCCAATTCCGCCCGGTTCTAATACTTCATATAAGCGTCGATGTTTTTTTATGGATTACTCTTGATGCTTTTTATAGATTTCGATCTTTGTATACGTCGATGTTATACCCAGCATTAATTGACACGATTCCTCTATCGATCACGATCTGGGCTGTTATCGCTGAGAGAAGTGCGCTCAATGTCAGCCTGCCATTTGCTCGCAACACGACTCGCAGACGACACGACCACGTCACGATTTATGACAGAGGCGCTAAAGCTTTTTCCTAGGCCATTCACATTTAGAATAAATTATTTTCTAGCGTTCCTTTATTTACTCGCGCAGACTCTACAGTAATAACATGTACCATTTGACGACCCGCATGGCCAAGCGGTTACCATACCGATCTAACGCGCAATGGGTTCCGGGTTCGATTCCCGGCTAGACAGGTATCAGAATGATGAGTTTAGATTCTTGTTCTGAGTTTGGGTGTTTGTGTATTCGTCTTTGTGTGTGTCCATGGTACCAACAACACAGGCGAAAATCCTAGAGTGGGGCTATGAGTGCAGAAATCGTGAATATTTATCACACCATGAGAAACAGCGAAACAAAGCAATCAAGATATTTCTGACTTCCATGGAAATCTGTAATCAACTTCATATAGAACAAAGGTTTTATCTGAAGCCAAACACAGATGCTTTGCTACTGCCTGGAACTAAACTGATCGCCTCATATGAATGTTACCAGACTTTCTACAATAAATCAGCAATAAGATATGTCTTCTTATGCCTTTTTTTTTGTTCTCGAGGGGGAAACCTTCAAGAGGTACCCGACGCCGTGGGAGCGACGCAGGGTTATGTGGGATTTTTACCGCACTAAAACCCCCCCGTTGGCCGTCCTCGGCGCTATAAAGGGGACTCCGGGAACTCGGTAAGACCGCAACCGGAATCCTCTGAGCGCGTTGGCCCATCGGGCTCCTACCAGATGGGCGGCTGGGCCAACCGCCCCGTCTAGTCTTTACGACGGTATGCGACCACATATACCGCCGCCTTCTTATGCCTACAACTCGTAATAGTGAATAGCAACTACACTGGTTCTACCATCTGGAACTGGTTCTACACTGGTTCTACCATATTTGAGAAACACTGACTTAATACACTATAGATAAGCGTCCTGATGCTCTGCTAGAGATTAGTTGGATTGCGTTGCAATTTTATTTATGCATTGCATCATAAGTTAATTATTTATGTCTTGCAAGTAATGTACATATAAATTTTATAACGATGGAATATAGGTTGTACGTTCATACAATGTTAGTTTAGTAAAGATCTTAGGACTTAAAAGCACTTTTGTAGGTACTTTAATTAATAACTAATATGTGTTATTAATTAATATTTAGGTTTTATTTCTCCAAGTTTTGAAAGTTAGTATTTGTATCGCTGCATCGTTTAATCTACTGACAACATTAAATAATACTGTAATAGTGGTTTAAATATACTGTAATTTGTTTTTTTTTGTTATTAAGATTTTAGAAAAAAATATATATTTTTGTGTAGTCACTACATAGTATGAAACAAAGATGCTTTCCGCTGTCTGTATGTATGCTTAAATCTTTAAAACTACGCTACGGATTTTAATCCGATTTTTTAACATATAGAGTGATTGGCGATGAAGGTTTGTATGTATAATAAATGCATAATGTAGTGGAGGAACACTAATAATTTTAGATTTTTGACCTTTTAGGTGGAATAAAGTTCGCCGAGTCATCTAGTTTTCAATAAATTAATGAATAAGTGTCCACCAAAGTCCACCAATTCGCACTTGGCCAGCGCGGTGGACTATGGCCTAAACTCTCTCATTCGAGAGGAGACTCGTGCCCAACAGTGGGCGAAGAATGGTTGATGAGAATGAACAAGTGACAATTTGAAACTTTTTATAGTCACAACTTGATCGAAGCTTACTGTCGCGTTCAAAATCTCTATATAAAAATTGAAGGTAAATTATTTTCACACAATTAATTAAGACAAAAAACATGTTTGTTTGTTTTAAATTCAATATGACATAATTACCCAATGGTCATTAAATATCGGAAATAGGAAATTTTACGTCGCGATATTTTACAATAAGTGCATTTTTAATTGTTTACATTGTATCTCACGCCTGCCATATTTAGTTGCAACAATGGGCTATTTGACAGGTTTTTAAAATCCATTTTATATTATCTAGCAGAGGTTAAGGAACCCAGTAAAAGTTGTTTTTTTTAATTTTGGTACATATTTGCTGAAAAATATCAAGTTAAAAATTCAATATTTAAATAGCACGCAAAAACGCTACTTTGACAATATGGCGGGTTGGTGACGTCACTTGCCTGTATTGTCATCTGTGGCTCATATCATCCACATACATTTGTTGTAAACAAAAAACGAAAGTGCGATTGGGTCTAAATTTTATGTGAAAAAATGAGTTACAAATGGTGTGAAGTGCCAAAATGTGTAAATACGACAATAAAAACTCCGCAGAAACTATTTGTGAGTGTCCCAAAGAACGTCGAAGTGCGCCGAATGTGGTTGCAGCTTTCTCGGAGGGATTATAGTGACATAGCAAATAGTACAAATATTTTTTTCTGTGAAGACCATTTCGATGTAAGTAAACATAATATCTAAAGTTTTAAATAATTAATTACATTCAGAATGTAAATATTTTGTTATTGTTATTGGTTGATTTGGGGTTATAAATAATACCTCTAATGTTTTTAATAATTCTGTTCTCGTGCAACTCACTTCGAATATTTCCGCTGTTTTTCCTAATATTAGTTAAAAATGTAGCTACAGTCTTATGATTTCAATAAGACTTGTTTAAGAATTATTTTTGAAAAATAATCCGACCATGATAGCGTCGACTTGGGGCAGGTTTCTACTATCTGCTTTTACGAAATCGTTGTCCATGGTAAGAGTACTTGACAGAATTTGTAAAATATTGTAAACAAATCATACAAAAACAATGGATATTATAGGAAAGTCTTATTAAAACATTATCGAAAGCCAAATAACACAAGTGGGCGCAAGTAGGCAAACGAAGTTTACAAGCAGGTGACGTCATCATAAACCCGCCCAATCAGGAGCATTTTGTGTCACGTGACAAACGTTTAAAAAAATGCATTTTTATTTAAGGATTTTTAAATAAATTTAATTATTATTTTCAACTTATGTTAATAAATAACCATTCTTAAACTCATAATATATACTGATAACAGTAATTGACACTTAATTTTTCGCATTGTCAAATAGCCTATTAAAAAATAATAATTCACTTCATTCGTCAATTTCCTTTAACGTTTCAGTATTGATATTATTGTTAATAATACCACGGTCTACTATTACCGTGATATTTTTTTTATCTGACTGAAGTAGCAAACGAACATGCAGTCCTCCTGAGGGTAAGTGGTCACTGCCGCCCATGGACATCTGTAATCAACTACATACAGAACATGGGTTTCATCTGAAGTCAATCACAGATGCGTTGCTACTCCTGAGGACTATGATGGTCCTTTTTGAATACCTCTTAATCTACGAATTCAATTCGCAGGACAGTAGTAATTTTTTTTAATTTAATTGGTACCAAACCTACATTTTCACTTTATATGGAACTGTGTGTTTTTATGTATTCTGTGACTTCTTCTAACTAGACTTCAATATAATTTGACGACCCGCGTGGCACAGCGGTTACTATACCGGTCTGACGCGCAATGGGTCCCGGGTACGATTCCCGGCCAGACAGAGTTCTAAATGATGAGTTTACGTTTCTGTTCTGGGTCTGGGTGTTTGTGTATTTGTCTTGTGTGTGTTCATGGTACCCATGATACAGGAGAAAATCCTACTGTAGGGCTAAGTGTGTAGAAAGCGTGTAAAGCGTTTAATTAGATTTCTACGTAATCCGAAAACGTAAAATTTGTGTAATCAAAAGTTTCTTAAATTAAATTCGCAATCAATTCGCAATAAACCAGCGTGGTAGCGTACACACCTCGGGCCCTATAATAGAGGGATATACTTGCCCAGCAGTGGGACATTATAGACCGGCAGACACTAGTTGCATCACGTTGTTTATTAGTGCCCTGTGAACCGGCGGAGTGTTCACTGCAAGATATGGCCGAGGTCAACGATCGAACATACTTCCGACTTTTACTGTGCAATGAGCAAGGTTTTGTGTATAAATAGATGGTAGTAATAATTCGTGTATGTGTTTATTACGTGTTATATTTATTAATCATTTAACGAGTATATAGTCTGCATCATTAATATAGGCTTGACATAGAAAGAATAGAATTGATCGATGTGGATTTACTACTTGGGAAATAAGTATCTAGAGCTAAAAATGAGATAATGTCATTTAGGTAGGTACATGATATGTGATATGGAACTAAGAATAATAATAAGGGTGCCTTAGGACTATCTACGTAAGTTTTTTTTTGTCTGTCGCCTCATGTGAAATTGTGCTAGCAACCACACCCTTTTATCGAAACCTACCACCTTGAAAGAAATTTCTTCTGTGTAAAGGGATTCGAGATAAAGACTGAAACTGCTGGTGACCGTCTATTGCGGCCAGTTCAGGCGACCTTACTCACTGCTTAGCCAGTCTTGTTGTAAATTTAACTTAATAGCAGGCTATATGTATCCTGCTTTAGTTAATCTAAGACTGATTAATAACGTTTATTGGTTCTCAGAAAATAATATATAGACGTACGTTTTCTATGTGACATGACGTCAATAAGGTGTATATATTAGTACCTACGTCAAATCAAATATTTGGTTTTGGCTTTAACAAAACTTCCTCATAAAGTTGTAGGAATAAATAACACGACTTTTGAGTATGATTCAGTTTCTCCTAACGCCTCATGCGTACCACAAAGCGCCCTCCATAATGCAATTCAGTAAAGCTTGGGTTTTTCCAGGTTTACCACCACATCACTCATTAGTATGCAGAACATACTCATTGAACATAATCGAATGCAATAATTCAATGCGGTCTGCGGTTTTTAGTCACAACCCAAAGAACCTTACTTTTTCAATGTTTCTATTGAAAATTGTGACGTCAAACTTAATTTTGTATTGTTACTACATAGGACGACGATGGAAATGGGTGATTTTGCTTCTTATGACATGTGACTGTTACGTTATATTTATAAAGTTTCATCTATTTTAAGTGTGTCAGAACCATTTTTAATATGTACTTCTTGTTAACATAGTTCCTTGTAGGTTTAGCGTTTAACTTATAGTATTTACAAAATATCCTCTATACACTATAGTGATTTGCTTATTTTCGACAATAATTATAAGAAACAAAGAAGTAAGCAGACCTAATAATTAGTGGCCAACCTTGAGCACCTGAAAGCCTCAAAAAGGATTAGAGCCTTGCCTGAGATCAGCTATACATAAATTCGTTACTACCCCTTTTTTGTTATCGAGGGGGAAACCTTCAAAATGTACCCACCGCCGTGGGAGCAACGCCGGGTTATGTGGGATTTTTACCTCACTAAAATCCCCTCGGTGGCCGTCCTCAGCGCTATAAAGTGGACTCCGAGATCTCGAAACGACCTCAACCGGAGTCCTCCGAGCGCAAGACTTTTTTTGGCCCTTCCCCGGTGACCGATTGATGCCCACCGTGCGTCTCGGTGTTTACGACGGCATGCAGCCATACATTGCATCGTCCTTCGCGGGGTTACTTGGCTGGACGGTCCGAGCTCTCACTATTACTGCCCGCAACCTTAGAAACCCTTTAGTCGCCTCTTACGACAGGCAGCGGATACCGTAGCCCTATTCTGGTCCGGGAACTACAGGGACAACGTTACTACCCCTTTTTTTTTTGTTTTCGAGGGGGAAACTTTCAAAAAGTACCCGACGTCGTGGGAGCGACGCGGGTTATGTGGGATTCTTACCGCACTAAAACCCCCCCGGTGGCCGACCTCGACGCTGCGAAGAGGACTCCGGGAACTCTAGTTGACCGCCGCCGGTGTCCTCAGCGTGTGCCCCATCGGGCTCTTCTCTGGTGGGCGTGAACTACTCACCGCACCTTCTGGTTTTTACGGCAACATGCAACCACACATGCCGCCGTCCTTCCCGGGGTCACTTGACCGGACGGTTCGAGCTCCCACTCTTCCCGCCCGCAACCCCGGAAGCCTCTTTTAGTCGCCTCTTACGACAGGCAGAGGATACCGTAGCCCTATTCTGGTCCGGGAACTGCAGGGACAACGTTACTACCCCTGGGAACTACATTGAACCGCCACATACATAACTCTCATTCTCATCATTCCATAAACCAAAATACAGCAGCGTTTAACATTTTAGTTATAAGACAGAAATACATATGACGGCGGTGCCTCTCGAGCTAACCCAGTTAAAGAAAATCATTTTTTTTTGTAACACTAAAGGTAGCATAAATCTGATATCCTAATAAATAATCTAACAAAACCGTAAACATTACATAATAGTTATTTATTCCATAGTTGTACATAATTGTCTACGTATTTCATACACATATTTTTTATTCATCGTGTCATTTTCATACGTCATACTTATATAAATCATTTTTATATACATAAATATCATTTTTTTATAAAACTATGCCTGCGACTCTACCTGCATCAATTGTAGCAAGTATCCTGCAGATTATACGCAAGATTATAAGAGTCCTTGGATTTTCTAGCAGTACTTTACATGTAAGGACAAGTTTTAAAAAACAAAAAAAAACAAGAGTTCAAATTTTTTTTTCTATTTATTAACAACCAGGTGAAAGGATAGATATCCTAATGGTTGAAACTTGCCCTCTCGATCGGGAGGTCTGAAGTTCAAACCCCGACACTTACCACTGATTTTTCATGTGCGTATTAGAAATTAATTATCACTGCTTTTTGGTAAAGGAAAACATCGTGAGGAAACCTACACACACGAGACCTTTAAAAAAAAAGTTCTCGGAGGCGTGTGAAGTCCACCAATTCGCACTTGGCCAGCGCGGTGGAATATAGCCTAAACTCTCTCATTCTGAGAGAAGACCCGTGCTCAGCAGTGGGCAATAATGAGTTGAAGGATATCCATTTTTTTTTAAAACAATAAAAACCTTCACGAAAATTAGGACATGACACAACATATGTGTTATTTGAAAAGTTGCGGACGGGCGTTTCAATTTTATTAATGTGTATATACTGTATATATTCAACGCTTCATAGTCCTTTGTAACCTATGTTTACAAGATATAGAGCACGTAATTGTCAAGAATTTACAAGTTTATTAACTGCCGCCGAGTAATCGCAGTTTAATTGTTCCAGATAATTGATTGTGTGTCAGATCAATATCCCATTACGAATGGTCGTATCTTCAACGGGAAAATATTTTACATTCCACTATCGATATATGTATATAGATAATCAGTTACAAGTGTATTATTAGAAATAACAGTTTTAAGTGTCTATAAGTCAGTAATAGTTAAAAATGTGATGTGGAACAGAAATAGTGTTAAATTTAGCAATGCATATGTGTATGTCATATAATTGTAGTACATATGTTTACGGGCAACTTTAAATTGTGATTAAATTTCATATATTTAAGGTATGGCTCTAGTTTATGATTTTAAATCTTCACGAGTAGGTACTTTAGCTGTTTTATAAATTATCGGTAAAAAATAATATCCAGTTTCAAAAAAATCTCATATAATATATTATTATTAAAAACATGATTCCTCTTCTTCAACTGGCCTTTTTGACATTTTTGGGGTCGGCTCTCCTAATATTTTTTCTCCAGAACTGGCGGTTCTAGATTGTCTTTGGGTCAATATTACTATTCTTAACGTTATCTATGGTCTTTATCCATGTGAGTCATCCACGTTTTTTCGACATTGACTCAAATTCCTGGACTTTCCTGGTCATATGGTTCGCTGGTCCTCATGACGTGACCATACCATCGCAGACGTGTTTCTCTTAGCTTGTCTTCAATAGGTCTAACATTGAAAGTCAAAAACGTGTTTAAAATAAAAAATAAGAAATAAAAGTTTTTTATTAAATTTATTATGCCACCAATCCGTATGTTAAGATCCATACGTTACGATAGAAACAAGTTATCATCCATCAACCTCTATCGATATGTCAGTTGCTCGTACATATGGAAATAGAACGCAGTGCGATGCACTCGTTTGATACGATCACAATCAGAAGTTTCCTCGTGTATTGCAACGTTTAGATTAGGAATAATCGAATAACTTACTAGTGAACCATAAAGAAATCACAAAGAAAGTGAAATGAAATGAAACGTCTTTATTTCGTATAGGCCTTCGGGGGCGCTTCCAAATTATATATATTTTACACTACCATGGGATCGGAGCACGATCTCAACTGAGAAGATCCGACAAGAAACTCAGTGGGTTTTTCTTTTTTCTTTGTATATCTTTTTTTTTATTTGCCATCTAGTTTTTACATGGGTAGCAAAAGTTACTGTGGTAGGTACTGTATGTGTTCGTATTGAGTGAATTTTGAAGGTAGTTACCAGTGTAGTTCGACCGGAGAAGTACCATCGCCACACCTATTTCTAGCGTAAAGCATTTCTTGCGTTTCGATGGAACGGTGTGATTGCCGGCATAATTTTATATGAGGCGACCATCATAGTCCTCGGGAGTAGCAACGCATCAGTGATTGACTTCAGATAGAACCCATATTCTGTATGAAGTTGATTACAGATGTCCGTGGACGGCAGTGGCCGCTTACCATCAGGTGGACTGCATGCTCGTTTGCTACTTCAGTTAGATAATGATAAAAAATGGCATATTTCGCAACAAGTTGTAGATAAGTTTCGTATAGTTTCAGACATCTGTTTGTTTTTAACGATCACAGAAGCTTGCAGCACAGTGATGGACGTGAGGAATGTTTCTTAGCTTAAACTAGTAAATGAGTATGAATGCCACTGTGTATGAGATTGCTTACATAACCATTATGTCATATAATCCAGCCGCCATCCACACCTGTGAAGGTGACAAACACGAAACGCATGAACTGCTCCACTAGAAATAGGTGTGACGTGAGTACCAGTCAGACATTACTGGTCCTACCCTTGAAGGAAAATCAGCAACTTCAGGAAACAATTAGGTTATTATATCCTATAAGTAAAGAAAACGAATATTCCTTCAAGTTTCAAACGATAATAATGTATGATTATAAACATACGAGCATAAACGCATTATGATTGAGTGATTGACTTCCGATTTCCGTATGTAGCAAACGTTGCTGGAGGCAATACCTATGTTTGTTTTGCCAAGGTACCGTGTACACCATCTTAATGTACAGAGAGTTGTACAGCTAGTTGATTTTGTAACAGGAAAAAGGTACATAAAAAGTTCTTAAGATTGAAACAGTTCTAAGAATTGCATTATGAAATTTTACAAGGCTTGTGCTCATCTTAGTTCACAAGTAGAGCAGCGATATCAAAATTTTCCTTTTACTCTTATATGACCTGTGATATATTACATCGCAGTATCAAATGTCCTATGATGCTGTAATAAAGCCGATGTAAAGGGTAATATTATCCGCACAGAGTAAATAAAGTTATAAGTCAGTTTTCTTTTATAAAAGCTAACCGCGTTGCGAAAAAGCGTTGTCAACCCATTATTGTCCCATTGCTGGGCACGAGTTTACGAGAGAGTTAAGGCCATAGCCCACCGTGCTGGCCAAGTGCGAATTGGTGGACATTTTCTTATAACTACGTATCAATGGATGTGGAGTTATTTGATATAATTAAGATTAATTCTATTAATAAGAATTCACTCAGTATTATTATTTTATTTATTTACACACCAACAGCATTACACACAAATCTTAAACATAGGATTACGTCGCACTAACGCATACAACTATGTGTGCATTATGATTATTATTTATTAGTACGAGTATATATTAAATTTGTTATGCGCAACTTAAATTAAATTAATCCTCTACGATTTTTACCCACGAATAACTATGGACATTATGTAACGGTGAAAACCACGTCGAAATGAGTTTGTTTGTGTCAAAACAAACAAACAGACAAACAGACTAAATGCTTTTCTAGGACTATTATGCAGTTTGTACGGATATACCGAATATTGTGGACTGTCACTTCACAAAAAATATCCAAGTAAACGCAAATTTTTAACAGACAAATTTTCCTTATTTTTGGAGAATAATACTTATTGCCGGATTTCAAACAGGTAATATTTATTTTCTGAAGAAATACGTAATTGACATGTCCACATTTTACAATAGTATAGTGCAAATTAAGACTAATCTGAGTGTTACATACAAGATAAACAAGTGACTCACTTTATACATTTAAATTTGATTTAGTTGTGATTTTTTTCTCAGAATCCACGCAAGTGTACTCTAAATTTTACTTTCTACATTGCAACCGCACTACTAGGAACCGATCACACTCATAATATGGTTTAGTTATATTTACTAATTGGCCAAGGAGGGCTGAAACATCGTTTAAGAGCATTGGAAAGTAGATACGGAGGTATTCGTACGATGAATACATCATTTAATATTAAGTCATATATACTTAATATTAAATTATGTATTCATTATTGTATCTGTAAAAGAAGTATAACTCTAAAAAATATGTCTAAAAAGTTTCTTGCTGCGAATCAATATAAAAGCGATAATTCATTATTTCTTACCTATTATGGTTTAATGATAACTTTCTGTGAAATATATCTGTGATATCTTTCTGGGAAATTCTATCGCTATATATGGTCAAAGTGGTCGAGGTTAGGGCCTCGCTGTAAAGGGCGTGCAACAATTATCGACCTGACCGCAATTATTGGACAAATATTAGTCGAGAGACATTCTTGTGAAACGTCATAATAACTGAACATTGATTATACTATTTTTTACACTGTAGGGGTAACAACATGGAGTCTATCTGATTGTAAATGGCGACTGCCGCTTGTAAATTGTAGAACCAGTGTATTCCTAGCGTGAAGCATTTCTTGCGTTTCAATAGAAGGGTGTGGTTCCCGGCACACTTTCACATGAGGCGACCATCATAGTCCTTGGTAGTAGCAACGCATCTGTGATTGACTTCAGATGGAACCCATGTTCTGTATAAAGTTGATTACAGATGTCCATGGGCGGTAGTGACCACTTACCATCAGGTGGACTGCATGTTCGTTTGCTACTTCCGTCAGTAAAAAAACTCTGTGATCAACCTCAGATAGGATGTACTACCTAATTGGACACATATGCGTTGCTATCCCTGAGCACCATAAGCAAGATAGAACGCCTTAGAGAAGTGTTTCTCCCAGCAAAATCAGACCACAGCACCGTTAACACTACTGTTATTAGGCAGAAATATTTCTTATAAGAATAAAGTTTAGTTTTTAAACCTAAATATGTGAGGCATAGATATTTTACTGGTCACAGATGAATTATTGACTAACTTTTGACAGAGCTAATTTATTGTACGCGTTATTTTTAAATTTATTATTACTATATAACATTCTTAACTTCAACTTAATGTACATATGATAACCAAGACTATAACCATGACCAAGCTAGTTTAATGAAAAATAATCGAAATGGAATATTGATTATCTTTATTCTTATATGTCGTAAGATTTTATAACGCATCAAAACACTACTCCCACCGCGTAAAATATTTCACTACAACGGCAATAGTAAATAAACGCAACGCGTTTAATATAGCTGTTGTCTATATAAGTTATGCTATGAATAGATAAATGGATGTTAAGCATTCATCTACATCCATATAGAAGGGGGTGGATGGTAAAACGGTGTGTGATACATAAAATGAATGCTTTATAATTGCTTTTCTAATTTAAAATTTACAAGTCGTAGAGGCTAGGCGCTAACTAGTAGACAAATTACAACTTTAACCCAAATATTGATTCAGTAGCATTTGTATGTCTTGTTTTTTTCTTAAGATGACTTACTAAGCATTTTACCACACATTGTAGTATAGAATAGAACAGAAAAGCGTAAAAAACAGACCAGGATTTAAATATTTTTTCAATTACTTCAACTTCTTAGTTAAATTTCTTTCAATAAATTGTAAATTTAACTTTATTAATAAACTATTGTTTCGTTAAGAGTATAAAGTGACGTTTTACGCTAAAACGTTTCATGTCAATAACAATAGTGTCATATGTTCTATATAAAATCACATGAAAACAGAGGTAGAAATATTTTTTTATCTCATCACATAATAAGCAGTAATTAAAGTCATTTAAAAGAATGCATATAAACAACACGCGAAACGGCTTATTAAAAATTAATAACCGCGGCCATATGTTTATATGGAACTATTTCTTATCAACTGAAATCGTCTCGAGTGCTTCGAGTGTTTTCCACTGATTATTATTATTAATTATAACTATTGGGGGATCCTTAAGGATATTAGTACCCTTAGAATGTGTATAGAGGTCTAGACACGCACATTCTAAGACCAAAAAGTAATGGTCTCCTCACACGGCGATTTAAATTTTCATTGTGGATTGAAATTGAAAGACGGTCGCCAGATCTATACAACTTGAAATTGAATTGTATTTTAACGACTTATAAAACAGGTCGTAAAATCTGGGTTCTGGGTCCAAAAAACAACATACGTACGTACTGACATTTGCAAATGCGAATGCGTACAGTATGTAAATGTCGCAGTAAGCAACCTATTTAGAACTGAATTCTATTATTATGGAGTCTTCTTGGGGTTTTTCAAGAAAGGTGCGAAAAGAGCTCTCCTACAAAGTCGGCGATGCATTGGCGACATGGCGACTCCTCTGGCGTTGCGAATGTCCATAGGCGACGGTGACCACTTTCCATCAGGTAGCCCGTCTGCCTTATCGTTAGGTTAAAGTATAAAAAAAAGTCAATCACAGATGCAATGTTTCTTCAAAGGAAAGACAGTAATGTTATATGATATGTATAAAAGTGAGCTGGTAACCATTATCATTTTCTTTTTTGATAAATTTAACTGACACTTAAATATATAATTATTTCAACAGCGTTGAATGCTCATTTACTAATTAGCCAAATAATTTTACAATCTTAATGATATTTAAGTTTCTATTATACCATTCTACTTAATAAATAGATAATAACCATACTATTATTGCGTTGTAAACAATAATAATGAATTAGTAAATTATATATTTTAACTACACTATTATAATCACTATCTGAAGTGTGCATTTGTTTCATGATAATTGTAGGCTAATATATCCTCGTAGGTAATTAGGAACATTTCTCACGATATACTTTACTGTAGTAAACTTATTATTGTTAATAAATGTATAAATAATACACATCGTACAGCTATATATTAATACATAAACATAAACTTGGGGTCCATTTTTAAGATACTTGCTGCGGACGGAGGAGTATGAAATTACACACGGTTATAGTTGATGTGAAGAAGGAGTACCAATTTTTTTTTCTAATAATGCATAAAACATACATAAAATCAATGCTTTTGACACAAACACATAAGTATATATTAAACGAAATAAAACTATGAAAACACATAACGTCAAAAATGTCAGATGTCATTGTCAAAATGTCGATATTGCTTTTAAATGCACGTTATGGTGGTGGTTAATATGGTGGGTATTTAAAGTAACTTTAAAATTAATAATTTAATTGAAGTTTCGAAATTTCGTGCTACTTTGAACAATATCAAATTTGATTTTTGAATAGAATTACGGTCGAATTTCGACCGTTGCTAAGGGTGAATATTACACAGAATTATGAAAATAGCTCTTCGTGGTTCGACCCGGAAAGCACCATTGCCTCATCTATTTCTGTCTTATAAGAGCAGTGATATGAGGTGCTGTGTTCTGGGTTGAAGGATGTCGTAAGGGAAACATAATTATTCGAGGTTCTCTAGCTTAGTCCCCAGGGGAAATTATGAAAAAAAAAAAAAAAAAAAAAAAAAAAAAAAAAAAAAAAAAAAAAAAAAAAAAAAAAAAAACACTCGTAAGAAGTGAAACTTCTTTATGACGTTATTTTTCAAAAAATAATTTACTATATGCAACTTTACAAAAATTGGTTAAATAAAGTTAAATTAGATAAAGTTTAATAAAGGGCTTTTATTAAACTTTATCTAATAATCTAATCTATAATAATCTATCTAATATCACGCGTGGTAGGGATAAGAAATGGCGCGTAACGGAAAAAAAAAGATGGCGCGTAACAGAAAAAGATGGCGCGTAACGAAAAATAAAAAAAGATGGCGCGTAACAGAAAAAGATGGCGCGTAACGAAAAAATGTTACACTAAATTTTTGTTTTGTTTCACTTCAAAAAATCTATCAGAATATGAAAATGGATCCCTTCATCTTACGTTTTATAGCGTTCCTTTTGTAATATTGATGATATGTCGTTGTTGTCGTATTACAACAGACATTTGTCGAATCCATGCTTCCTACTTTAAGATTCCTTTATAAAATGTTTGGGTCTAGTATATATATATACGTAACGACTCTTGCTGATAATACGGTATAAAACAATTGTTTTATATAATATCGTCTGCTAGCCTCATTTGTTATCGTTCAATACAGCGTTGCATTACACATATTATACCATATTGTAATACAAATAATTAGGTATATTAAGATATATCTGGTTTGTATGCATATATGATAATTAAAACATGAATTTATTATTATACACAAATACGTAATGTGTTTTGTCTGCATTCTTTGTTTTAGATAAGGGCAGTTGACATTGTGTTAAAATTATACAACTGTTTTTGGCGTTTTTCAATACGTGATCTATAAAGAAATAGAAACTAAGCGCGTAGAGTTCGTTGTACGGAGGTTTATAATGGAGTGGAAATCAAAATATCTGGAATTTTCGAAATTAGTCTTACTTGACGTTCACGTATAGCAAGTAGTGTTTTATGGCAAAGTTAAACAATACAACGTAATGTTTTAAATTTAGAGGAACCCATTTTGGGCAGCCCTCTGAAGACACCACCGCCTAAAATTATTCTGTATAATAACAATAGTGTTACAGCGTTTGGTTCAAAGGGTGTGGTGAAATGGGCACTTGTATCAAACCGAGGCGTTTAAATCTAAAATAAAAAAAAATCTAGATAATTGGATGGAAAAAGCTAGATAATTTTAATAATAATAAACGCATGTATGTATGTGTGTTTATTACTCTTCCACGCCTTTTCCTCTCTTCCTGGGAGGAGCCCGTTGGGGCAACGCGTCCATAGGACTCCGGTTGCGTTCCTTTGGAGATCCGGAGTCCTCTTCGCAGCGCCGATAACGTCCATCGGGGTGGTTTAAGTGCAGTAATTCCAAATAACTCTGCACGGCGTCGGGTATCTTTTAAAGGTGTCCCCCTCGAGACCAAAAAAAATCATAGTGAAAATAACCGTAACGTAACTAAACAGACGGAGCCGCAGGTATATCCAAGTCTGTTATAAATTAGAGTTTCAATTTTTAACTATGCTGATTTGTAACACATTTGACCTATATTCCTGATTACTCGGAAATACCGAATGTAATTCACCTACAAATACACATAATGTTCACCTTTATTCTTATTCTCGGAAGAAAGTTTACGAAGTAGTCGACACACTTCGTTTGTATGCAAATCGAACCTCTCTCGTTGAATGTTATCTGTTTGCTGATAACGCGTGATGTTCTTGCGTTATCTTCATTGTTGTTTAGTAATGTCTTATATCTATGTAACGGCATTATTTTATTGTAACTTCATTGATTTTAATAAGAAAGTAGATGTTCATTTAAGTCAAGTGGTCACTAACGCCCATGGTTATCTTAAACCTATAAGTACATGGAAAACCCCTGAAGCCCGTCATAAATTCCTCGCCACATGAAATTCATGAAGACTAAGATGGTTGCCTCATACTTAAGTCAAAATCCTGCAAATCCTTACACCAATACGCAAGAATTACTTGACGGTAGTTAATGTCAAGGTTTCAATAAGAATGAATTAACAAACGAGCATGCAATCTGTCTAGAGCAGTGATAGCCTAATGTTTGAATCTTACCCTCTCTCTCGGAAAGTCCGAGGTTCAAAACCACTGATTTTTCTAAAATTATGTGCGTATTAGAAATTAATTATCACTGCTTTTCGGTGAAGGAAAACATCGCGAGGAAACCTACACACCTGAGACGCCTGTAAAAAAAAAATCTTGAAGGTGTGTGAAGCCCACCAATTCGCACTTGGCCAGCGCGGTGGACTATGGCCCATAAAGACTCTCTCATTCTGAGAGAAGACCCGTGCCCAGCAGTGGGACAATAATGGGTTGACGAGATGCAATCTATCACAGTAAGTCGCAACTGCCGCTCATAGGCATCTGTAAGTAACTGGACACAAAAAAGGTTCCATCCAAAGTCAATCATAGATGACGTGCGCTGTTCTTGAGGAGCAAGATGGTCGCCTTATACAAAAGTGAGCCGGCAACCAGACCCTTCTACCGAAACGCAAGAAATGCGTCACCCTAGGTAGAGGTGTTACGGTGACATTTTACCAGTCAAACTTCGCTGGTTCTTCCACCTCACATTATTTTATAATATTGATTTTTTATATGCAATGTAAGTGTTTTTGTAACAATATTTACACAGATGGTCACAAATATGCGCAACGTCCTGTCTTTGCAATTCTTTAGTGGAAAAAAGTTTTCATAATAACATTCAACCCTATGAATCAACACACATAAAATATACTCATATATTACCATTTTTGTTATAATTATTGTGTATGTGACTAAAATGATGTATCATGTGTCATGCCCTAAGGAGAAAATAATAATACTTTGTATACTATTTCAGTCTATGAAATAAACGAATACAAATACTAAACAAGTAAGTTATTTTTCGATCTATAAATATATTTGGCAATAGAAATTTTTGTTTAAACGTTTGGACATTCAAAACAAAAATAACATTGAACGTCGAATCACTTTTCGTGTAAGGTCACATTGCGACTGTTTGTTTGTTTACATTGAATAAACGGTGCGTATGTGTATTTATAATCGATAGTTCGCTTGTCTATGGCACGTGTTGCCGCGGCTGTATGGAAATGATACTTCGTCTAATTATAGAGCTAGTGTTTTAGCCAGTTGCTATGTTTACGTGTATGTTCCGCGCCCTCTCGTATTACCGATCTTGTTGTATGACTATGTGGTGGCGATCTCGATCGATGACTACCGATATAGGAGTCTTGTTGTCTTGCGATTACCTAATAATGTTGTTTGTGTCATAAATTGCTACTATTAAGAGGGGCAACCCTGGTGTTCGGTTGCGTCTAACTTCTATATCTGGAGAAATGTTCACAGACTAAGATATCAGAGTTACTGTTATTGTAAAATGTACTAGGTATGTATTATAAGTCATGCTGCTTCATGAATAATATTGTACCTTACAGATTACCTACTAGCGGACCAATTACCGAGTAATTTATAATAATAATAAAAAAAACTGAGTTCCCGAAAGGTAAACAATTTTACGCGATAACAATTATTATGTATAATAATATATTTTGAAGAGAGAGAGAGAGAGGAAGAGGATGATGTAATCATCAGTATTTAAGAAATTCAGTACGTTTCGTAACTTTAACGCAAGGCTAGGGAAAATGATTGCAGTGGACTTTTAAAGATTTATAGCCTGATAAGCCTAATCGGACTAATGAGCTTCGAAGTAAATAGTGCTCATTATACCAAGAATCGATTCAATCGATCATAGCAACACATAAATATTCAATGAAACCAATTAAACGTACGCGCCTTATCGATTAATCGGTTTGCTAATAACAATTAACGCTCGTAACATTACGAGTGCGCCGCCACACGCGAGCGACGCGCGCGCGTTCCACGGATATCCACTATCAATGGTGCACGCTACAGTAAAAGTTATGACAACAATATGCGTTATAAAACTAGCCGCGACTTCGAAAACCGACTCCAGTTCGCGCGCGAACCGCGCAAGGTCAAGTACATGCAGGCTCTTTCGAAAACAGTCCGCCAGCGCCGACTGTGATGTGACAACGCCATTGTAATAAAAAATAAATATACGTTGAAAAAAAAAATAACAATAAAATTCTAAATCACAATTCGAATCTAGAACGCCGGGTGCCGATTTAAAAACAAACGCGGGCGAGCGACGCACGCGCACGCGTTCCAAATTTAAAACGCGGTTCTGTGCGCCGGGAGTTTACCCGCGAAAACGTTGTGCTGAAGAAAATTGTGGACGGACGCTTCGATTCCCTTTTGTTCTTCGTTAAGAAGACAGGTTGTGACTTAATATTGTTCTTGTAAAACATCAAGTTGGGGTCCCACGCAGATCATTTTGTAGAGTAAGTATTTGTTACATACTGGTTTTAGGAATATCTAGACTATAGTTAACAAAAATTGCTTGTGGAATGACATATAGGATTAATTTTAATAATAGCGTGAAATCATAAACTTTTGATAGCTATATTGTTGTAAGAATGTCAGCAAAATGCATTGATCCGGTGTCAGAAAATGTTTGATTTGAGTATTATATCGAATACTTTTAGAAGTGTAACATTTGGCATTGATCACTACTTGAAGTTATCTTTATCAGGACTTTTTAGGATATTGAAGTACCAAATGAGTGCTACGTGTGTTAACAGGTTAGTGAGTATTAGTCTCTACTTTCTGTAGACATCTGTAATATACATGAGGAACTGGACCCTTTTCTGAGATCACTGATTTATTGCTAACACACTAAGGGTAGAGTTAGAACTCCTCGTCTGAATGTCTCTTATCACACTCCTCAAAGCAAATACAGCAGATTCAAAGACGTTTGTTGAAATGACATACATTAAAATCTCTTTTTTTTTGGTCACCTACTTCCATATATTCGTAATTATAAATCTTAGCGCGTTGACAATGTACCACAACCAAATGCATGGTTAGGGTTAAAATTACTTCGTTTAAACTTCGGGTAATGCTTTGTTTATGTAGGTACATAAAAATATTTAATCTAAAGTACAATATACACACAGACTATATAAAAAACAACTGTATAAAATAAATAAATAGGCAGTGATGTGGACTCTTTGTTTTATTTATAATTTCTTTTTATTTTCTTTTACTTTATTTACTTTAAAAAAAAATATGTTTTATTTATTTTTAATATTTTGTTTTGTATATAGTGTAAATAGATTTGTTTCAAAGTATTAATAAATAAATTTAGTAAAATAAATAGTAAATTAAATTAATATTTACTGGAAAACTAGTTTCGATATCTCCCGACGTTATTCGGATTGGGTTGAAAATTTATTGAATTTCGTACTTAAGTTATATATTTTTTATCTGACTCGTACTTTATTTTATTTCATATTTTTTTTTGTATATACTAATATACAAAACATTAATAGAAACTTAAAATTATAAATAAAATAAACCATCTAAAATGGCCATGTGAGGCATGGTTCCCAAAACACTTGCGGCATTACCTTGCTGAATTATATTAATTATATTAGTTGAAAACTATTAATGTTTCTGGGTTGAAAATTTATTGAATTTCGTACATAAATTATTTTTTCTGCATTTAAATTAATATTTACTGGAGAACTAGTTTCGATATCTCCCGACGTTATTCTGATTTGTTGAATTTCGTTCTATGTAGTTAAGTTATATTTTCTGCATTTAAATTAATTAATAGCTCTATACATTTTTTAAATTAATCATTTACATACATTACATGCCCAGGATATAACGCTTTATTTATATTTTTATCTGCCTCCTTCCGGTACAGAAGACATTCACTTCCTATCCTTTGAGTGCCAGTCCACTAATTGTTTTTAACAAGTCTAAGTGCTAAATAAATCGTAAAGCTACTGATAATTGTTAAATCTCTACCTCTAAAAATATTATAATTGTCTTAAGTTACTTATCAAACACACGATTTTTGGCAAAAAATATAAGTAAACACTAACCCTGTGAATGAAGTACATAATTGCACTATTTAAAATGTTACAGCTTATGTTTAGGGCATCTAAATCTAATCTGTATCTACGTTACAAATTACTTAAAAGGCATATGTAGTGGCTATTATCATAAAAAATAATTGGAATATAATATTGACTTAAATACATATATTAATCTTAAACAAGCTCTATTGAACTAAACCTTACTAGTAGGTACTAAATTTCGAACATACTAATTAGAAATACAGTGATTTAATTTATCAGCGTATGCATTTGGTTCGTTAGTCAATGTTTTTTTATTTGATGTACAAGTTGTTGTCGTTATCAATAAAAATCCATATAATAAATTGTATTGAAAAACACACCTACGAGACATCATTAAAGTAATGTACTGACCCGCATTATCAATCACATTTTATCCGTGTAACATTTAACATTATAGATCAGAGATTCGCTTCCTAGTCATTGTGTTGTCCATTGTCATCGTTTGTAAATGTCTCTTGTGTCTGCGAGGCGTCTGCGTCTGCGCACACCCACATTGAACGCATATCACGAACGGGGATTTCTTTTTTTCTTTTTCTGACTGAAGTAGCAAACGAGCATGCAGTCCACCTGATGGTAAGTGGCCACTGCCGCCCATAGACATCTGTAATCAACTTCATACAGAACATGGGTTCCATCTGAAGTCCATCACAGATGCGTTGCTACTCCCGAGGACTATGATGGTCGCCCCATGTGAAAGTGTTCCGGCAACCACATCCTTCCATGCAAACGCAAGAAATGCTTCATGCTAGGAATAGGTGTGACGGTGGTACTTCCCCGGTTGAACTACACTGGTTCTACCACCTTGAAGACCATCACCATTTCAATTCGGTGTAGTTTTCAATCCGCTAAGATCCGACCGGATTTCCATTGATCCGATCGGTCGCTGTCGGATGTGGCCGGGTTGATTAAATCCGGACATTTTTCCTTTTCAAAAGTGGATAGTTTATAACATAATCGAATAAGTGTAGTATATAAAATACATCTTAATAATATTATAGATGCGATCGTTTGTGAAGATGTATGTATGGGTCTTTCACGCAAACTGAACTTAGCCACCCATGATGATTATTGTGACCCAGATTGACATATAGGAAGCTCATTTTCGTGGTACACGTCATCAAAGCAGGCGAAGCTGCGGGAATAACCTAGTTAGTTATAATTATACAAGAGAAAATATTTAAAAACAAGATCAGAGAAAGCTAATGTTAAAATGTCAGTGATCTGCCAATCACTTCTAGTAGAGTTGAAGTGGGCGAAAATGTATTTCGGTTTCCACACTGTAATCGGCTTCATTGTTAACAAATTTTGGGTGTCCACTTATGGAACATCGCGATTATTTTGTTGAAAATTGGTGTCAACGGCCTGATGACTATTTCCAGTATACATGAGTCTAGTAAATGTTCCTTGATGCCAGACCTGCCAGTCTACCGATTCCAAATTGTATTCCTTAATCACATACCGAAATTAGGGCTGAGGATCATAAGGCCCTTGTTTTGTTTAGGTTTTGTAAAACTTTGTTTATTTTTGGCGATATATTTAAAGCGTTCAACTTCGAAAGTGGTAGCACTTTCCTTGATTTAACTCCGGAGGTACCACGGCCACATCTGCCTTACAATGGCAGTAATAAGCACTGCTGCGTTATGACCCGAAGGGTGTAGCAATATAAGGAGGTCGAGTTTAGTCTCAGGTCTCAGTCTCAGGATGGGATCAGGAAGCACGCTAATTCTGCCTATCTATAATTATTACCTAGCTCAATTTTACCAATAACAACAAACTATTTATGTTTTAATTTCTTTTTTGCAAAATTTACCGTAACCTTCGACACTTCAGGAATCAAAAGAGCAGGACAAAAGGGTTCATTATAGCCAACAGTGCGAAACTGGGCCTTTTGTTACAACCAGGAATTCTCTTAGTCAAAATAGATGAATGACTGAATAAGAACATTGTCGTTTAAACTCCCACAGAGATAATGTAAACAGATAATGTATTCGTCATTAAAATATTGCAAAATTTACATAATATACGAAACAGGTAAGACAAGAATTATACAACAATGATATGATATTTGTACAATATTTTTTCATGCCTATGATAACAAAAACACGATTTTTTGTTATAAATATAATTTAATTGATAAAAATATGAATATTTTCATTGATAATATTCGTACTTCACAATAGACATCTAAATACAACGGTTGTAATTAAAACTTTTTATATTTACGTATATTTTGATGTAATACTCATCACGTGACCTGATTATCTGTCTACTATGTAAATTAATTGTATATAAATGTGAGGGTTTAAATATAATATGTTTTCTTAATTTATCCTGACAGAACCGTCGCGCAAAAACTAGGAGGAAGGAAGATCGCGACTGAATCATTCGCGGAGCTACAAAACTATTTGTAATTCACTTTTTTGTGTTTAATACAAAATCGTTACTATTATACAAATTTAATCGATTATAATATTGAATTGCGAAAGTTGGCGACTCTGACAATTCGTTATTGTGGCCGATTACCACGCTTCACGGCTGCTTAGCTGCCGGCGAAATTAATATTGTTTGTGACGTTTTTTTTCGATAATGTTTAGTAGTAAAAGCATTGTTCTAATGTATTTAATATCAGTTGAATATAACTGGAGTTAGCGTGAGGTATTTTTTAGTGGTTGATTATGAGAAGTTGAATGAGAGAAAAAACGCAAGCGAGTTTAGATTCGGAAAAAAAGGAAAAACAAAATAAGAAAGAGTTTGCCCGTTTTTGCATTGAGTGTTCAATGATGAACACTCAATGCAAAAACGGGCAAACTCTTCACATCACCTCGATCACATATGAATGTGATCGAGGTAATTGGACTATAGTTGTTCTAGTTGATGTCAAAGACGAATATCCTTGATCCGCAAAAGCAGCAACATATCTGTAAAAACTTTAGTCTAAATATCACAAGATTTTCGCGTCACGCGTCATATCAAATTTTGAGTGAATTTCAGCAATTTCGCCTAACTTGCAGTTAAAAACTGTGGCTTCAGAAGATCAGAGACATACATTTGTTAACGTTCAATTCTGCCGCTTGCAATGCCAGGTAAATTACGCTCAAAGAGACCGTTTCATGGGTGCCAGTATTTATGGCTGTATTCTCGATTGCCGCATAAATGAAACTGAAAAAATATATATACCTACTGTAGGCTGACACGTAAGTCAGACACGTTAAGAACTAGTTCTAACTCATCCTGACTTCGTGTCTTAATAATGTAATGAGTTTCTTACCATAATTAATAACAGATATACTTAGAGTACCAATAAGCTCACACATTCATATCGACATCAACACTGATATTTCGAAATACATATATTAATTTTAAAATACACAGCACTTATTCCTCCTACTGTCAAATGAACAAACTTATCATTGTATTACGATGATCCATTAATCTGTCATGTTATCGGACATCGAATAATAAAAAATAACAAGCTTTTAAAAACACTGCATCGTGTTTTATTTGATGAAGCGCCCAGTGGTTAAAAATCTATAATATTCATTATTGAAAATTCAATGATATAAAGGTGGTCCGCAAATATATTAATATATGTTAAAAAAAAAACAAAAAAAAACACATAAAATAATAATATACATCACACATTCTGATAGTTGTAACTAGTAGTATATTAATCTGAGCACTTTTTAATTAATTAACTTTGTAGCCGTGACTCACTTGGCAGTTACCTAATATCGAGAAGTCAGTTTCGATTTCATTTGCGATAGATACGTTGATGACACTTAACGTAATGTAGCGTAACAGCTACACGTTTTGTAGGTGGTAAAACCTTATACGGTTTGACTCCGTAGACACCATCGCCTGAATGATTTCTGACAAACAACCGCAGTATTACCTAAGCGCTAAAGTGTTATGGTCTGAAGGATGTGGTAGTGGAAAGATACTTGTCCCTGTAGTTTCGGGATCAGAATAGGGCTACGGCATCCCCTGCCTGTCGTAAGAGGTGACTAAAAGGGGCTTCCGGGGTTGCAGACGGCTAGAGTGGGAGCTCGAACCGTTCGGTCAGGCGATGCCGGGAAGGACGGCGGTATGTGTGGTCGCATACCGTCGTAAAGACTAGACGGAGCGGTGGGCCCATCCACCCATCTGGGAGGAGCTCGATGGGGCAACGCGCTCGGAGGATTCCGGTTGAAGTTGTTTCGAGATCCCGGAATACTCCTTTTTAGCGCCGAGGACGGCCACCGGGGGGGTTTTAGTGCGGTAAAAATCCCACATAACCCTGCGTCGCTCCTACGGCGTCGGGTACCTTTTGAAGGTTTCCCCCTCGAGAACAAAAAAAAGGGGAAAGATACTTATGCGAGACGTTTCAATTTAGTCTTCAAGCGTTGCTAAGCATCTGTGATCAAACTCGTGTAAGACTGATCTCATCTTAGGTTGATAATACATGTCCATGGGCAGCGGTGGCTACATACCATCAAGTGGGCTGTATGCTAGGTTGCTGCTTCAATATTATAAATTAAAATTAACGTTAGGTATTTGTAATGTTTGTATCACAAATATGTGTTTAAAATTTAAAACAAATATAATTAAACATGGTAATGTTTTTAGCTATGTATGTAACATACAATTTAGGTAAATTATGAATACTTAAAGCGTCTTTAACTGACTTTTTTCATCTAACTACGAAGTATAAAAATGTAGTTATAAATTAGCAGAACAAACGAGTCTTGAAATGTTATCATATATGCATTTTATTTGATGTTGACGGCTATCGTATATAATTTGGACGATATGAGTAGAGATCTGAAACTTTTATCTGATTGTGTCAGATAAAATATCTGGATTTTTCGAACCCATTATCATCTAAATTCTAAAAGATATGTTTAACATGTTAATATTATGATCTAGAAGTATCCAAAGGTTTTTCAGAATGAAGTTTCAAATTCGATAATCCTTCGATATTAGAGGCAGGAAATACGCAAAACGAAATATTTATTACTTATTAACGAGTAACAATGCAAGAGAAATACTTATTTATGATCATTGAATATTTAATTTCCAAAAAGACCGACACGACATTAACTGTTTGCAAATAAATCTAAAAAGAGAGTAACGAGAGTTCCGTATTCTAGAAATTTCTTAAGTAATGAAAATATATGATTTAGCCGTTAGGATTTTTGTGCAATTCTATGTATTTTTATTCAAGGTGGTTGAACCAGCGTAGTTCGACCAAGGAAGTACCACCGCCACACCTATTTATAGCGTGAAACATTTCTTGCGTTTCGATGGAAGGGTGTGTAGCAACGCATCTGTTATTGACTTCAGATGAAACCCATGTTCTGTATGTAGTTGATTACAGATGTCCATGGGCGGCAGTGGCCACCTACCATCAGGTGGACTGCATGCTCGTTTGATACTTCAGTCAGATAAAAAAATGTAAATACACTGTTAAACACAAAGCATTACGCTAAAATTACTATATTGTAGTAAAATAAATAAATTTAGTATTTTTTCCTTTGGTTGTGGTTGTTTATCATGATGTTTCCTTTTGGCAGGAAGGTAGCCGCAGCGCGGTACGGCGAGTGGCGCGCGCGCACCATGATCGCTAGCATCAAGGGCTTCTGGAAGGTGTGCCGCTATGGTGACCTGTACATGGTAACGTATCCATTGCTGCTATGCATCCTAAATCTATTTTTTTATAACATAGTCTAATGAGGTGTTGCCTCCTTTGAGGGCTAAGTTGGACAGTTTCTTGTTAAGTATATAACTGTTTAAGTATTTTATTATACCACATTATATAATATTTAAGAAGTTTCAAGTGTTGCCAGTGATGACACACGGATCCGAGATTTGGTCTTTTACGGTGAGATTCTTACGCAAGCTCCAGGTCTGTGGGGTAGAAGAGTCCTCGCATGGAGACCACGTCTCAAGCAGTATAGGTCCCTAATATTGATGACCTGAAGAAAACAGCGGGAATCGCTGGATTTAGATTTCCCAAGATCGGTCGCAGTGGCGCAGATTAGGGGAGGCCTATGTCTAGCAGTGTACTTTTAAAGGCTGGGGGATGATTTCTAGACACCCTATAAACCAGCCCTCATCAGCTTTTAATGCTGCTAGTTCATTTATAAGTGTGGGACATAAATAAGAGTGGGGGCGGGGCTTGCAGAGTCAATACCCCTTGTGTGCGGTACCATACTTCGATAAACCTACCGTAAAGAAGCTCATCATAGAAATTTTGATTGTTTTTCTATGCCCTAATAATTACAACCGATTTAGAACGACCTTAGATTATTAGATACAATGCATACGAACATTCAGTCGAAGGTGAGATCGCAAGACCTAACTTCCAAAATTTATGTTATTAACGAGCATATCGCCAAAATATGGGATGTCCAAGGACCATATGTGTGACCCTACCACTGAACCTTGTCTAAGTGGAACAAGGCGAGGAATATGACACGGCATTAGAGAGGCACGAACGAAAAATTCCGTCGATAAACTAAATACATACGATTTATAAAAGACACAACGATAATATGTATAATATAAGCTGTCAATGTAATGCAACATTGTCTTTATGCAATGAATGTATCAATTACCGCTCACAGGTACCGCAACATACAATATATTATTTTACTAGCTCTTAACCGCGGCTTCGCCCGCACGGTCAAGAGGAATTAACATTAGCATTTGATAGCGTGATTCAGAACTTGCAAATGAGTTTTACTAACGCCATCTATTAACAACGTCTGGAACTACTAACAAAACATCGATATTCTCATGGGAATAGAAGAGCGCGGTAAAAAGTAGCCCACTTCACTCTCCGCCCTCCTATCTCCCAGCATATAAACCATATCATATAATGGCTATGTGGCGACGTGAAAGAGGAACAAACTCACTTTCACATTTTTAATATTAGTATGGATTATCCGGATAATAATATTATTTTATTATCCGTATATAATTAACTAGGCTATTTTCGCGGCTTTACCCGCCTCTGTCACGATTGCCACAATAATAAGTTTCCTATGTGTTAACCTCGGTCATATATCGGGAACAATTTCAGCGAAATCCAACCGGTGCTTTATGCGTCAAATATAAACAAAAATATATGAAGATCCTCGTAATCTTTCTCCCTTTTACAATACAATACAATACAAAAACTCTTTATTGTACACCAAATAAACAAATATATATCACAAATATAAGAAGACATAATGCAAGGTACAAGAGGCGGCCTTATCACTAAAATAGCGATCTCTTCCAGGCAACCTTAAAATCGCAGAAGGAACAACATCACATATGAAAGAGGGTAGGGTGTACAAAAAATAAAAACAGAGCAATTTAAATTTAAATATGTCAGCAGCTAATAGAAAAATGAATAAGATTATATATTTTACGCAAGGCTATAACATAAGGAGAGCACCTAATGTTTTTCGAGCGTTTGTTATATTCTGCATTTCGGTACGAAATATACAGATTAACAACATCTTTTTCAATGTATGTATTTTATACTAAATTACTTAAATAAAAAATGGTACACTGCCATACTTAATCATTAGTTTAATCACCAAACGGCTTTTATAATAATTTGTTTTAGTGATTACAAACAAATTCAATTCGGATGCAATTATACAAAACTAATTCAGAATTTCAAGCGATGTTCCGGTTCGTGTATCTACCTAAATCAGTTTAAGCGCTGTTCAATAGTGTATTGAAAGTGCTTAATTCTGTCCTTCCGTATAAATAAAAATATGTTTCAAATATAAGGCATCTGAATTTTGCGTATGAGGCCTGGCTACCGACTACGCCATTTAACAATCAGACACTGAAATAAATTGTTATTTTCTTTAATAGAACATGCCTGAGAGATTCAATTAACTTGTCAGTTTTCTTTTTGTAAACAAATAAAACATTCAGGTTGTATAAAATAAGACTGTATATTAATTTCAACGAAATTTAACGGAAAGCCTATGAGTGTTAAAAAAATGTGCATCACTGTAAGACTATGCTCTAAAATGTCTAAATACATCTTGCTCCACAAGAACAGCGCACGTCATCTATGACTGACTTTGGATGGAACATTTTTTGTATCCAGTTACTTACAGATGCCTATGGGTGGCAGTTGCGACTTACTGTGATAGATTGCATCTCGTCAACCCACTGCTGGGCACGGGTCTTCTCTCGGAATGAGAGAGTTTAGGCCATAGTCCACCGCGCTGGCCAAGTGCGAATTGGTGGACTTCACACCTCCAAAAATTTTTTTTAAAAGAACTCTCGGTTGTGTAGGTTTCTTCACAATGTTTTCCTTCACCGAAGAGCAGTGATAATTAATTTCTGATACGCACATAAATCAGTGGTGCATGCATGGGTTTGAACCTCGGACCTCCCGATTGAGAGGGCAAGTTTCAACCATTAGGCTATCACTGCTCAATTAATCGATGATTTAATACATCGCGTATAAAATAACCCCCGTAGTGATACTGAACTCTCTGAAGGTAATGTTAATATAGGTAAACGTCACCGTCGCGGTCGGCTCTCAAATAAAAACGTACTGTTTATGATGCCACGCTTGAAGGTTCCCGCGAGTATGAGATGCAATAGAATATTTTATGATAACTCTTATCATACCTTCCGGTCCTTGAATATAGATGTAGGTTTATTATTTAATCCATTTAATTTTAATATCGTGAAAGTAGGTCACGGTGTGAACCTTAATATTTCGAGTTTAGCAGAATACATTATAACTATAGAAATAATAAGCGACATTGTTAAATTATTAAATACTAGCCGAACCCCGCAGCTTTGCCCGCGTTAAAAAAAATGATTTATCGATTTTCCCGTGGAAATAAGATAATTTCCCACAGTAAAAAGTAGCCTATATGTCAATCCAGAATGTCAGCTAACTAAATTTTATGAAAATCGCTCCAGCCGTTTAGACGTGAAGAAGTAACAAACATACACACTCACAAACTTTCGCCTTTATAATATTATATAGTAGATCTCACTTTGAGAACTGAGTCTTAAATGATATGTTACATATGTTACAATCCGTCAAGCCGTTTGGTGTAGCGCGTGCCGAAGAAATTGATATACTTACAAACACTAGTCACCCGTAGCATCGGTCGAAATTCGATCGTAATTTCAAAATTAAAAAACTACATTTCATATTGTCCAAAGTAATACGAATATTTATCAAATTCAATTAAAATGTAATAATTTTCAAGTTATTTTGAACGCACCCGTTAAATATAAAAAGAGGTTTAATTAGCTAATCCGCATTTAAAAGTATTGCTTTTAAATGCGGCTTAGTTAATTAAACTAAAAACTAGCTAAAAATTAAATAGCGGGTATTTTGACAAAGGCAATAACATTTCAGGCGTTATCTGTTTTCAAAGTGAGGCATTGAATGTTTTATTTTGTTTATATTTATGTTTTGTGACAAATGCACCATAGTGTATGTAATGTGTTTTTAGTTGATTTTATGTATGATATATGCGGCATATTACTTAATAATGCGTCACAGGTTTTTGCTTCACGTATTAATACAATACTTCTCGTACATACGTGGGACAGCCCCACTATTGATAAAATAAAAACAGAAAAGACTATTATACGCGATAATAGTGATAAATTACGGCTAACGAGTTATACATAATATTGTTAAGTGAGCCATCATTGGGTTAAGTCGATCTGCGACATTATTAGACTTGTACAGTAGATTTTCCACTTAGTAATTACACACCTTTGCCCTTATTATCCGTTATCGATAACGAACAATAACATTTTATAAATATGTAATATACCTACAGATATTACATATTTATATATATTTTTTTCAAAACGGTTCTTACAATATGGATGCAAATTTATTATATAATGTTTAACTTTTCAACAAGTTTTCTGGAGGATAAAACTGGTAACTGGTTTGAGATTCAATTGTAAAATTTGACCCTCGCATACATAGGCACTAAAAAACAAAACAAATTATATAAAAGCTTGTATGGTAAAAATACATGTACCGTCACACACCCCTCCAGCGTGATAGAAACTAGTATAGAAGGGTCATAAGGAAGTGAACGGATCCACTTCCGGACAGGAAGACTGAACGGTCATAGGCTAACTAGATTCGCGGAAAAACATGTCGTGGTTTCCTTTTCCTATTCGGAACACAAAAATAGTAGTATCTACATTGTGTCTTTGCTTGACATTCTAAAGGTGAAAAAAAAGTCTATCAAAATTAAGTCTATCAAAATTTTTGAAGGTGGTAGAACCAGTGTAGTTCGACCGGGGAAGTACCACCGCCACACCTATTTCTAGCGTGAAGCATTTCTTGCGTTTTGATGGAAAGGTGTGGTTGCCGGCACACTTTCACATGAGGCAACCATCATAGTCCTCGGGAGTAGCAAAGCATCTGTGATTGACTTCAGATGGAACCCATGTTCTGTATGAAGTTGCTTACAGATGTCCATGGGCGTGAGTGACCACTTACCACTTACTTGGACTGCATGCTCGTTTGCTACTTCAGTCAGATAGAAAAAAACTCGCTGCGGTGTCTTCTTGACTCATGCGTGCATGCGTAAACTGCAGATTGCAAGTGGCACGTGCGAACGAGACAACGTACCACAAACATAGAATGTTACGCTTAAAAATAATATTTACAACCATTTGTTTAGAAACGTATTTTAGAATATTATAATCACTAACATAGGTGTATATCGTACGCGGGTACTACGTGGAAATATACACGATTTAATGTGGTCGATTTATAGTGGTATGTAATAAAATAAACGAGCATTTTTGTAGTTAAACCACAAACCACAATAATAATAGAAGTGAAGAATATAAAATGATCAGGCTTATGTTATCTTATTAACCTTAATACATGCAAAAGATTGTATGTATATGTGTTACTCTTTCACGTAAAAACTATCACGCTGCAATTTTGCACAAATATAGTTTATGTCCTAGATTTACTTAAAGGACACTCATTGACGTTATAGACGTGACCGAAGCGGACGAAGCCGAAGTAATATGCTAGTATATGATATATACTCGCATATCACTTCGGTATGGTATGGTTATCTATACTAATATTATAAAGCTGAAGAGTTTGTTTGTTTGTTTGAACGCGCTAATCTCAGGAAGTACTGGTTCGAATTGAAAAAATCTTTTTATGTCGAATAGACCATTTATCGAGGAAGGTTTTAGGCTATATAACATCACGCTGCAACTATTAGGAGCGAAGAAATAATGGAAAATGTGAAAAAAACAAGGAAAATTATTCATCCTCGAGGGCTTCCGTTGCGTGCGCTGCGAAAACGGTTCAAGATACCAAAAAATATATGTATGAAAACCATTCCACGCGGACGAAGTCGCCGGCACGGCTAGTAATAAATATGTAGAAAGATAGATACGAGCCTTAACAGCTAGAGCAACGTGGCTAAGCGCGAACGTTCTTGAACTTGAACCGGCGACAAGCGAACTGACCGCGCGACGACTCAATGTCGTTACGTTTTTATGTACTCCTGGTATCACACGACGTAAATGATACTTTTGAAACAGACAAAAAAAAGAGATTATCTTATTACAATGAATATAATTATAATATTTGTTAAAGGTAACTGCGACTGATATAAAGCGTTTATACTAAACATGTATTTTAAAAATCGCATAAAATATTTACTTCACCTCATTTGCTAAGAAAGGCGCATCAAAAATAAACCACAGTTTTTTGAAAAGTACAAATAAAAGTTATTAAAATAAACTTTTTGTTCTATCACTATACATACTATTACTGCCTAGGATTGCAATCCGGAAAAACGGATCCGGTAATCCGGCGGATCCGGCATCAATATGCACATACCGGATCTTGTACTAGTCCACCGGATCAGGTGGCCGAATCCGGCTTTTGCAAATTTTGGCAAAGATTTGACCTTACAGGGAGTACTATTACAAATCCAGCAAGAAGTTGCGTCTTCTACCGCACGAAGTAACAAGAATGATTTTAATAAATAGTAGTAGCATTTGATAATTAACTGGTTCGAAGAGAATACCTGTCTTCTATTTAAGATTGAAATAAAAAAATGATTATTTAGTGATTATTGTGTTTATACATTACAAAGTTTCGTTAGTCAATCATATAAACAAATAAAAGTGGTACATTTCTTTCAAGATAAGGTATTTTTTCAGATTCTAACTTTGTGAAACAATAAAATTAAAATCTGAAAAAAAACATTAATTTGTGATTATATATTTTGTCAAGAGAAACTTGTCGTATTTTATTTTTAGTTTTAAAATTATTCTAATGAATTTAATTTTGTATATGTATTGTTTTTTTACACTTCATTAACCGTTCGGTCTAACCGACCGGATCCGGCCGGATTAAAAATGAGACCCGATTGAAATCCCAATTCGTAATTTAAATTTCTACATGACCCGGTTTTGAACCATGAACTCTCCGCGTGGTTGTTGTTAAATTTAGTGTTAAACAAATGCTCCTATTCGTAAAAATTGCTATTAGGTTTACAAATACAATGCAGGTTTTATTTTAAAAAGGTTTCGTCGAAAGCATTTCAGAATGTTCACGAACATCAAAAATAAATTTCTTGATATTAATTTGCATAGTTATAAAGTTATAAAACAAAATACAGGTAAAAATATAACCTCAATGATGTGTTTTTTGGCATCAGAGGATATTAATAAGTCGCATAATGCGTCTTCTTATATATATTAGGTCCACCAATTCGCACTTGGCCAGCGCGGTGGACTATGGCCTAAACTCTCTCATTCTGGGAGAAGACCCGTGCCCAGCAGTGGGCCAATAATGGGTTGATGCGATATATATTAGAATATTATATAATGTTATATAATATTTTAAGCAATTAACATATTTTAAACATGATTTGTATGAAAGAAAACAGTCAACAGAAATTATATTGTTTCATCTCTTTCTATGTTATTAAAGTATTATTAAAATATTTTATAAACATATTTCTAAGCGAAATAATAGTGAATACTAAGATCTGCATAGATACACCGTTCAGCTACTGCCTACATAAAGTATAATGTAAAAGTACAGATAATTTATTCTAACTTTTTTTTTATTTTAATAAATTTAAATTAAAAAAAACACTCATAATTATAAATAAAAAATAATACGACTTTTATTTCTAATTATTCAACATGAAACTTTAAGTATAGTGAACGATTAACTCAGACAGCTCAGGTCAATAAACTTGATTTTAGTGTGAGTCCGATACTTGACGGTTACAAGATCCATAAACAATATTTTGTTTTTGAAGTGTAACTTCTTTATCGGGGTTGGAAAAAAATTTTGTGTAACATTTTTTCGTTACACGCCATCTTTTTTTTTTCCGTTACGCGCTATCTTTTTCTTATCCCCACCATGCGTGATATTAGATAGATTATTATATTAATCCTTTTATTAAACTTTATCTAATTTAACTTTATTTAACCAATTTCTGTAAAGTTGCATATAGTAAATTATTTTTTGAAAAATAACGTCATAAAGAAGTTTCACTTCTTACGAGTGTACGCTAGTACACGCACACATTTTTTTGCTTAACATTTCAGTCTTTGCAACATCAAAATTTCATTAGTTTTGTTATAAATATCCAAATTGAAAGTTCCAGTACAAAGACAGAATACCAGGCGCTCATATGGTCCGAGGGTCAAAACGTTCAATGTGAAGGCAAGGCCAGAGTTCAATTTCGGTCGTTTGAACTTTTATTTACTTCCGATTCACGTTTTTTCGGTCATCAAGGTTTATTATCATTACATCAATTATTTTTTACTTTTGCCATATGAAATGCCTATTTATTGGCGAGAAAAACTCTTGTGTTATTAATAATTATTTATTGTAAAAGGGTATTTATATGCTTATATGTGCAGCGCACAGAAATGTTTTTAAAATATCAGATAGTTAATTAGATTGACAATGAAGCTTCATTGATAAAAGTAAAATATTGTAAAATCGAAGTAATGAGATGATTTTCATTTTATTGCTATCGTTTTCTAGAAATCGTTCCTAATGACCCGTAGAGTGCATACAGAAATGTCATTCAGCAGAGAAAAAACAACTTGGCCTTACGTTCACCTAGAGTCGAGCTTAATACAGACCTAAAGATACTAGAAAAGACAAAACAGACATTGAGATAGAAGCTTAGAAATCAACTAAATATGTATCTATATCAATACTGTCGAAATGGTGTGTCTTTTTAATTCGCAATTATGCAAGAACCACTGGTCCGATTTACATGAAATTTTGCATGGTTATAGCTTATTTAACTGGTCAGTCTATACGCTACTTTTGATTATGATATTTTGCAGTATTTAAAGATGGCGACTAATTTTGTGACATTTCTCGTTACGATACTGAGGACGTCTTACCCTCCGGGACTCTCATATGCTAAGGCAATGTCAACATAAGGACGGTGGGTAGGGAATTTTGGGCCTCGAGGGGTACCGTCTTTACCCGGGCAATTCTCTAGGAGATCGAATACCTCCCGGATCCTTAACATTTATACATAATAATACAATGTTAATAAAAACATTGTAATATTATGTACAAATGTAAAAGATATTTACCATCCCCACTGTTTAGTGTGTGGTTTATGTCTCGTTACGCAGCGGTATTTTGTCTAGTAATTAACAAAATTAAGAAAGTAAATTAAACTGGCCTTGATTGAAGGACTATGAAATCAAATTGCAGGCGGACTTTGGTTCACATCTAAATCGTCTCCGATCTCTTAGAAAATTATAAGACACATAGTAGTACACAGAAAGATAGGTGCAGTTACAAGTAAAATAAGGATAATTCGAGTTTGTCACAACAGATTACATCGTAAAGATGTGGAAATTCCTAACGACTTGCACCAGGTAGATATGAGATATACTGAATGTAAACAACTGCGTAAGTTATTGCGTAATTAGCGTGCAGTTATTGCAATTATTCTTTATTTTATGCGACTTAACAAAGGCACTTAACAGCAAGAGTTTGTGACAGATTTGGTTACATGAAAAAATATTAACGAAATGTGTAAGTATTGCTGTCATTATTGTTACAACCAAATTTTAATAGTTGAACTTGGGCTAGTAATATTGCATAATTAAAAGCTACATATAGTCCACGAAGACTGAAATAGGAAGGCATTTTTTAACTACAGGCATGCATTCTAAATCCTATGGGTTTAATGACAGCTGCCCGGAGAAAAAATACAAAATTTGAAAATGGAAAAGATATCGTAAATTTATGTTTATGGTATCTTCGATCTGTTTTTTCGGCACGAGGTAAACTGTAAAATTTTATTGTCCTATAACAAATCTAACAAGTTCAACTCCAGTAAAGCTCTATATCCATGTAAAAGCACATGTCCTGTATATATATGAGAAGGCGCGGTCGGCCGCTTAGTGTGCATTTGCCCTTCGCTGCTTCACGTTGGCATGACTTTGAGGGTTAAAGAGATTTATACCGATCATATCGGCGTCGATCTCGCTGTAAGTACAACGTTAATCTTATTTAATGCGTAATTTGTCAACGACACGTACAAATTACTTGTTTCCTGATATATTTATTTCGTGTAATACCGTGAAATAAAAATTGCGAACTTGCTTTTTATGTTTTAATGCGAGCCTTGTAAGCAATGAAAAATCGTTCATAACTCCATATAGAGAGAGCAGTTCACACACATTCAATCGTATGTAATTTTTCAGTTTTATATGTTTTAATTCGTTGAAGCTTTGCGTTCTAATAAAACTGAGCTGGCATATTTTCATAAATAATTTCTTCTTTTCGAAATCACAGTCCCTAAATTGTTGAGTGTTATATGTTTCAAATACTCTGTACTTTACGCGATTTCTTAATTCGTAATTTATGCTTGCTTCACTGGGAATCGAACCCCGAGTCTTCTGCCAAATAACGCGTCCATCTAACCGCACGACATCAACACAATACCTACAACAGTGTAAACAATAGCACAATCAAGTCATTTCAGTTTTTGTTCTTCACTTTATCTTAGTGAAAATAATTGGATGGTAGCCTACCAGTGACTAGAGCAATTTTCAGAGTCATTTCATATAAACACTGTTTACTTCACATCGCATCACCTCATAATCATAACGTTTAGGTCTCCGCCGTTCCGCTGGTTACACCGTTTCATTATGTATGAGTTGACCACGCAAGTGTATTATATTTAACAGTAGATGAACGTTATAAACGCGTTCGGCGAAAATTATACGAAAAAATTCAACCTGCAATTTTACAATTTAGCGCCCCGATGACGGCTCTAGCAACTTATTTGTGTTATATTTTGTTCAGTCACATTTTGTGATTTTTATAAGTAATTACTCTGCTTAGTTACTGACAGTACTTGACTTTTTTTTTTTGTTCTCGAGGGGGAAACCTTCAAAAGGTACCCGACGCCGTGGGAGCGACGCAGGGTTATGTGGGATTTTTACCGCACTAAAACCCCTCCGGTGGCCGTCTTCGGCGCTATAAAGAGGACTCCGGGAACTCGGTCCGACCGCAACCGGAATCCTCTGAGCGCGTTGCCCCATCGGGCTCCTCCCAGATGGGCGGCTGGGCCCACCGCCCCGTCTAGTCTTTACGACGGTATGCGACCACATATACCGCCGTCCTTCTCGGGATCGCCTGTCCAAACGGTTCGAGCTTCCACTCTAGCCGCCTGCAACCCCGGAAGCCCCTTTTAGCCGCCTCTTACGACAGGCAGGGGATGCCGTAGCCCTATTCTGATCCCGGAACTACAGGGACGGACAGTACTTGACTACAATATAAAAGTATACTAACAAATTAGTTATATGACTACTTTTAAGTTTATATGTCTGTTAAAAACATTCTGGCTCGCCTTAGGCAAGGTTAAATGGCAATTATCGGAGCGGTTAATTAATGTTTATCACATACTAGCTAAACCCCGCAGCTTCGCCCGCATTAATAAAATAGATGTATCCATTGTCCCGTGTGAATAAGATATTTTCGCATGGTAAAAAGTATATGTTAATAAGTGTCAGCAATCTCCCTGCCAAATTTTATGAAACATTCGCCTTTATAATATTAGTATGATGAATATTACATTAGTTTCAATTATTATTTCTCGGTTATAGTGGAAATAATTTGTATTAAATAATTGTTTGCTTCTACATCGCCATCTCTCAAGATGTCACGGTCAATTAAACTTGAATTAGAGTGTAGAGTAAAATATTATTATGACAAGGCAATCATTAGTGTACTGAGCAGTCACTTTGACTAATGATGTAACAAAAACCAATGATTTGAGAACAATTAACTTATATTTTTTCCAGGTGATAAAACCAGTGTAGTTCGGTGAAGTACCATCGCCAAGCCGTTCCTACACGCTTTCTACACTCATAGCCCCACACTAGGATATTCTTCTGAGTCGTGGGTACCATGAACACACACAAGACGAATACACGAACACCCAGACCCAGAACAGGAATCTAAACTCATCATTCAGATACCTGTCTGACCGGGAATCGAACCCGGGACCCATTGAGCGTCAGACCGGTATGGTAACCGCTCCGCCACGCGGGTCGTCAGTCAGCCTTTCTTACGTGAAGCATTTCTTTCGATGCTAAGTTTGGTTGCCGGTAAACTTTTATATGAGGCGATCATCTTAGTCCTCGGAAGAAGCAACGCATTTGTGATAGACTTTAGATAGAACCCACGTCCTAAGATTACTTATAGAGATGCCCATCGTCAGCAGTGACCACTCACCATCAATGGACTGCATGCTCGTTTGCTACTTTGTTCAGATAAAAATGAATATAATAATGAGAGCTATTAAGCAAATCAAGTTTGACATGTCTTTGTATATCAAGCGTGTTTAATCACACCCATTTTAAAATGTATTTACTATCGCAGGTTATCAGCGGAGAAAGGCTACGGCGTTAAAAATATATCGTAGCGCGCGCTACAATATTTTAAACTTTAACAATTTCTTTGTATTTTAAAAACACTTAAAAATTTCTTCGTACTTTATCATTATATAGAATAAAACAAAGTCGCTTCTCGCTGTCTGTCCCTATGTATGCTTAGATCTTTAAATGATTCAAGGTTTTTATGTATAATACATGTACAATATAGTAGACAAAAATTGATGATTTTAGATTTTTGACTTTTAAGCGGAACGAAGTTCGACGGGTCAACTGGTTTATAATTAAAGTACGAAGAAATTGTTAATGTTTATTAAGTTAAGGTTAATAATCTTCAACAAATATTAACATTAATGAATTTTATTAAAGTAATTAAAAATGTTCTATCGACATTTTTATTATAGTACACATTTATTACCTACCGTATTATATCATAATTATAGCTTTTCACACATCATTATCGCAGGCGAGAGCGTAAATAAATACATTTCTTTAGAGATCCATACGTTTTTATAGTTATTTTTGTTAAATATTTCCTGCTATACATTACCATACTTTAGTGCAATGCGCTTTTATTCGATTAGCAAACAAGCATGTACTCCACCTGATAGCGAGTGGTGACAACCGTCTTTGAACATGCCCATGTGTTCAACTTCATGTAAAACAGGGGTTTTATCTGAAGTCAAGCGTTGCTACTTCTATAGACAATTTTTTTTTATCTGACTGAAGTAGCAAACGAGCATGCAGTCCACCTGATGGTAAGTGGTGACTGCCGCTCATGGACATCTGTAAGCAACTTCATAAAGAACATGGCTTCTATCTGAAGTCAATCACAGTTGCGTTGCTACTCCCGAGGTCTTTGATGGTCGCCTTATATAAAAGTGTGCCGGCAAACACACCCTTCTATCAAACCCCAGAACTGCTTTATGATGGCGATGGTACTTCTCCGGTCGAACTACACTGGTTCTACCACCTTCAAAATGCTAATAACTTCTAAATGGACGTCTTACATGACAGTGAACCTGCGACCACTGACTTCCACCGAAACGCAACAACTGCTTCACGCTAGAAATATGCGTGGGTACGTAACGGGCCACGTGGCCACGTAATAGGCCCAAAGTGCATAAAATCGAATGATAAACTGGCAATAATAACACATTTATTTATTTATTTAATATCCATATCTTAACCTAACCGCGTCGGATCGGTTTTGAGACTTTGTAACACTATTTATAAAATACGCGGAACATATACTTTTAAATTGTATGTTAATTACAAAATAACAGTTTAAATAGCAATTTAAATTAATTCTAGTCTACCAGCTACGTAGCTGATAAACAGTAATTGGAATAGTTAACAATTTCAAAACAGAGTAAATAGAAAGATTCAAGTTTAACGTCGCTTCCAAGCATTTGCATACTACTTAAAAATAAAATTTTGAAATCGTTTATTTATTGACAGGTACACGAGAGCGACCGTGTCCGGACATTAGTTTTGATGCATGATCGTCGTGTCGTGTCATGTCGTTAGTGTAGTGCCAAATCGGAATAAACACGACTCGATCAACTCGAGAAGAAATGCGAATCTCGAGTTAAACAACTTGAGAATGACTTAAGTTGAATGAAACTGAGTGGGTACATAATTCGTTTCGTTTTTGTCATATACAACACAATAAAAAAACAGAACTGATTTATCATAAACACGTGTTGAGTCATTCATAATTTAAACAAATAAGGATTTATTTTTGGTAAAATATTTTTATCAATTATCACAAACTTTACAACGTATCAGTCTACACAAAAAATTCAAATTCGAGTTAGAAGGATTTTTACTCGAGTTGATTCGAGTTAACCATCACTACGCGGTCGTTAGTCTGTCGTTAATCCCTAACTAGCTGTCGATTAGGCGTTAACTTATGACTGATATTAACTCGTCGTTCACGTGTCCGTTGATACTGTGATTTTCTCAGCACGTTTTTGTAATTCTATTTTTATTCGGGACGCTCGAAGTGCTGCCAACGTTAGCTTCCCGGATTCCGTGTCAACGATCCCCCGTGGCGTAGGACGCGAATTTTTATCACGAAGGAAACGTTAATGGTAATCGTAAACTAATTAGCGTTAATGTCTCGTACGTGTGCGAGTGTTATATAAATCCAGCGTACATGTCCGATATTGGTTGTGTTTCTTTTCAATCATGAAACGAGATCAGGTGGACCTGTGTGCGAACTTTCATCGTATATTCAATGTATTCAGAATATTCTTAATAAACAATTTTGTTCCTACGTCCCTCAAGAAAATGAAGCCAAAAGTGAGTAGAAACATTCACGCTTACGTTAAACAACATAATAAAGTTATACTCAATGTTGTTATAAATATTAACATAATAATAAGTGAAACGAATTAAATATAAAAACAATGAATAGTAAACACGCAGCAAAACTTTTTCAATTTAATATGCATTAAAATTATTTGTGGTAATATTATAACATATACATTTTATTTTTCGATAAAGACATGTCTTTTGGATGCAATCAAGGGATATTATAAGATTCTTATAAAAATAATAGATACATTTCCACGGTTTGCTGTCCCTAATGGTAAATTAGAAGATTTCTTTCTTACGTAAGAGAAACAATGTTATATGTGAAAGTACAAACATTTTTTAAGATTTTTATTAAAATTTATCCGTATATCTCTTTGTTAATAGGCCCTCCGAAGTACACTTGTGATTAAACTTAACTTATTTAAGAACTATTTATTTCATTATAGAATTGAAGATAGAAAAAAAATACAGACGAATTCAGAACTTCCTCCTTTTTAGAAGTCGGTTAAAAAGACCTTTAAATGATTAGCTCTCAAAACCTTTTTTTAGCAATTGTGTAGTTACAGTTCGGCCTAGTGGTCCTTACAGCTTTACCGAGTTGTTTTATGGCGAGCTTAAAGCGGTAGTCTGAAAAAATACTGTGGACTGGAAAAGAGGGATAGTTTTAACCCCGTTGCCGGGTTCCTCGACCTTCCTTCGCTAGAGGGAGGGATGTTTGCCGCCCTAGCTACTACCATACTTCTGGACTCCCGTCTATTTAATTCAAATTTTAACCAGGCTTTCATAATTCGACAGGTGTTCGCGGCGCTCGCGGCGCAGTCCATCAACATATCAGTGGGTTTCTGCCAGGGCTTCTCGGCAGTGCTGCTGCCCCAGTACCAACACGAGTACCCCAGCATATCGTACGAGCAGAGCTCATGGATTGGTAAGTTAATTTACGTAATATAGTATAAGTGATATATAATTTTGTTCACACTGATGTTGATTTGTAAAAGGTAGAAAACATTAGGCAATCCAAGATAAAACTAAAGTTATCTAGTATTGATTGATATTGATTTAAGACTGATATACTCACTAATGTACTCACGATATGTAGTTATTGAATTATTTTACGGATCTATGTATATTATATTCTCGATAACATTAGACTAAAATCATATATTGCAAATGGGTTTGGGCCGTAAGCTGTAAATAAAATACAATGTTATCCATTTATTAATTTTTTATTACTTGTAAGGGAGATAAGTAAACGTTATTTCTACAAACGGGTGTAAGTTTGAGTAAGCATCAATTGAGTACCACGATTACGTGAAAAAGACGTGAAACAAAATAAACGTTTGTTTTTTTAATATAAATAAACAAAGCCATTTTCCGACGTGCAAATGGATTCTTCTGATAAAAACACATAGATAGGTAGGTAAACATCTGTATTATTAACTTGTTTTACGTAACAATTTAATATGTGTCATATGGCTAATGCGATATGACGGCCGATCACTTGGTTAAACTATACGTCATTTCTTGGAATTTCAAAAAAGAAATATTTACTATAAATAGTGACGCAAAATGCATTAAACCTGTTTTGAATTTCTACAAAATTTTAATTCGCGAAACAGTGACATGTTTTTGCAAAGAAGTAGAGAAAGTTACATTATTTCGATATCACAATAGCTATTGCGTTATTTATCATTATTACTATATACTGCGTAAATAGGTATGAAGTAAAATGTAATCACAAATAAAAAAAATTAACATAGTTGATAAACAATAGTATTTATTTCATTCAATTCAATTGCATTCAATTGTACTTTTTACACTAAGTAATTTATATGATATATTGGCCCGGATAAAATTGTAAATGCTTTATATTTGTTTTATATTCAAGAGGATTAAAAAACTTAAGCGTATCATTTATCAAGTCAAACAGCTTAGAAGATAAAACACTAATGAATCAGCCCAAGAAAACTGCGTACCGACTTCTCAAACAATATTTCACATAATACCACCGATCGAGAAATAGAAATTGCTACAAAGTACACTGAAGATATTTCGTATAATATGTATGTAACGTACCTATCTATTATATGTACATATAAACGTGTGTCGGAGTGCTCAAAACATCCGTTTGTTTATAAACACGCCTCATGGCCGGTCGTGGCACCGTGCCATACTCTCCTTTGACTTTAAATGAATACGATACAATACATGAACACTATTAGCTATAGAACAATATCTACCATTCTTAATAGTTTGAAAGCGAAAGTCGTTGTAACTGTTGTAAAATATATAAATACATACAAAGAATAGAGAAAATGTCGTGAAACACATTGTGTTAATTAAAATTGATACTATTGCACTCATTTATTTTGGCTTGGCAAAACCTAAGAGAGCTAATAAAATAGATCAAACAAAATACTCGTCGTCAACCCATTATTGTCCCACTGCTGGGCACGAGTCTCCTCTCAGAATGAGAGAGTTGTAGGCCATAGTCCACAGCGCTGGCCAAGTGCGAATTGGTGGACTTCACAAACCTCCGAGAACTTTTTTTCAAAGAACTCTCGGGTGTGTGGGTTTCCGCGCGATGTTTTCCTTCACCGAAAAGCAATGACAATTTCTAATACGCACATAAATCAGCGTCCCTGGGTTTGAACCTCTGACCTTACGATCGAGAGGGCAAGTTTCAACTATTATGCTATCACTGCCCAAAAACAATACAGTAAAAGTCGGTAATTTTAAAACCTCAAAATTATCTTATATATGAACTATGTACGTCATAAATACAAAATGAAGCAAGTTATGTACATGTGTACTACATATGCCTTTCAAATATATTAAGGAAGTTATTAATTGCTGTTTAAATATATGTATTTATAACACCGATGACTAATATATAATTGCAACTTTAATTTTACATTTAATTTAAATTTGTTGATCATTTTTTATATGTTTGACGTTAAAATATTTCCAGTTGCATTCACACAAAGAAAAGATAATGAAGTAGTATTGACCTGTCCTTATTATTAGCACAAGTGTTCTTGATATAAAATCATTAACAAAGAAAAAATAGTACGCTATTAGTACTTCATTCATAATAATAATATCTATTAATTATTATTATATCAAGATACTATATTGTCTACGAACAAATAACTCATCGATAAAAGGTACAAAATACATATGTATAAACAATTTGAACAATCAATAGAAGAATATAAAACGAGCATGCAATCCACGTGACCGCAAGAAGTCATGCCACCCATTGAAATCTGAATAAACTTCACATAGAACATAGGTCAATAACAGATTGCCACTCTTGATGTCTAAGCTAGTCGCCACATATTTATGACAGCATGCTTGTGGATTTAACCTTTCAACGAAAAACATAAGCTGCCTTACTTAAGAAACAGTTGTGACTATGATACCTCCTCGTTGGAATCGTGCTGGTTCTATCGAAATTTGAGACAGATACAATAGAAAGGAAGATTTAAAAAAACTGATGGGCAACTTTGGAGAGTTGGAGACGTATAAGAAGATACCGTAAAATGCATCTTTTAATTATAGTAGACTAGTTGACCCGGCGAACTTCGTTCCGCCTAAAAGTCAAAAATTTAAAATGATCAGTGTTTCTCTATTATATTACACACGTATTATACATAAAAACCTTCACTTTGAATTACTTTATTTATTTAAAAAACTGCATTAAAATCTGTGGCGTAGTTTTATAAATCTAAGCATACATAGGGACAGACAGCGAGAAGCGACTTTGTTTTACACTATGTAGTGACAGGTATCCGCTACAATCTACGGACACTTTATTCTAAGAATCTGTTAAAGTATGAAATGTATGCACGGAAAGAAAGGAGGTTTTGTGTATAAATCAATTATACAAATTGCAGATATAGCAAATGTAAGCCCATTATACTTCGCTACTTCAAAACAAATGGGCCACAACTCGAATAGACCTAATTTTACAGGAGAGCCATTTAAATGGCGGCTTTGCATTGATGTTGCAGCGTAAATTCGAAAATACAAAAAATACGTCAGTAGTGTTTTTGTTGCTTAAAGTCAAAAAATCATGGGAATCTTTTTAAATTATGAAAATATAACCAACAAAATTTGATTCTTTACAATAAAAAGGATTTTGAATATTTTTGATTTGTGGCCCTTTTGTTTTAAAGTAGCGACATGTCCAAATAAAACATCAAATCAATATTTACGTTGTTGTTTCGCGCGCTTAGTTTTATGACTTCTTAGGTACCTAAGCGATAAGACTTATGAGAAGGAATTTATGTGTATAACATAACTCATATCCATCTAATGCATTCCAGGTTCATGGTTAAATTAAACTGTATTTTTTAAAACGCCCATAGACTAGGCTTTAGCACTCGATACTTGATTTGATACAAAACATTCATAGCTTATATGTTTATATGAAACATACTTATATGAAAGAAATCTGCTTGAGTATAACCAGATTTCATTCCAATTGAAAACATCAAAATCGTCAACCCATTATTGTCCTACTGATGCGAACGGGTCTTCTCTCGAAATGAGAAAGTTTTAGACCATGGTGCACCGCGCTGGCCAAGTACGAATTGGTGGACTTCACACACCTCCGAGAACTTTTTTAAAGAAGTCTCGGGTGTGTTTAGGTTTCCTCACGATGTTTTCCTTCACCGAAAAGCAGTGATAATTAATTTCTAAATCGCATATAAATCAGTGGTGCGTGCCTGCGTTTGAACCTCGGACCTCCCGAGCGAGAGGGCAAGTTTGAACCATTAGGCTATCACTGCTCTAAAATATAAAAAAAGCACCAAATATATGATAATAGTTAAGGTCTTTCCTTTGGGAGTACGTCGACTCTAATTGCACATTTCGAAGACCTTTCAATTTGTAATACCATTTCTAAATCGAATAGAGAATGCAATCACATAACAATAAATTTATCTCGCTTTTTACTTTACAAAACACAAGTGGAAAAACAAACATCGTCGATCAAACAAAGCCGGGTGTGCAAACATGATAACGTTGTACATACAATAAACGGTACTCGGTGCTAAACGATATCAACCCTGCGACGAGTCGATATGACTGAAGTAGGGTTACTGATTGTGAGCTCAAATTATTATTTGCAAGCACGTCTCGTTCGATTTATATAAACATTACAGATTTATTAGTACTAGCTGACCCGGACTTCGTTCCGCCTAAATGTAAAAAATCTAAAATTAACAGTGTTCCTCCACTATATTATACATGTATTATACATACGAAACCTTCATCTTGAATTACTTTATTTATTAAAAAAAACTGCATTAAAATCCGTAGCCTAGTTTTAAAGATCTAAGCATAAGTACATAGGACAGACAGCGAGAAGCGACTTAGTTTTATACTATGTAGTGATTATTGTACCTACTATACGTATATATCGTAATGTTAATTTCTTGGAAATCCCGTAATATATGAAAATTATAAATATATTTTTAATCACGTAGTAACAATTAGAAATAATCTTATTATACCTTTTATGTACTATCTTACTTCAATATGTAAATCTTATCATAGTCGTCGGAACATATATTTACTTGCCAACTGAAAATGTGGTAATGGAAACTTAATTTGGATGGTGTTTTGAATCTTATTATATAAGATTTATAGTTTTAAAAGTTGCACTTTATATTATTATTTTTATTATTTTTATAAACCCACTTTATTAAATTTTAACATCCGCAGGTGTATCTTTTTTTATTTGATTGAAGTAGCAAACGAGCATGCAGTCAACCAGATTGGTTACTGCTGTCCATGGACATCTGTAAGCAACTTCATACAGAACATGATGTCTATCTGAAGTCAATCACAGGTGCGTTGCTACTCCCGAGGACTATGATGTTCACCTCATATAAAAGTGTGCCGGCAACCACACCCTTGCATCGAAACGCAAGAACTGCTTCACGCTAGAAATAAGTGTGGCGGTGGTCCTACATCCCAGTCGAACTACATTGGTTCTACTTCTACCACCTGGTAGCAAGGCATTTGCTGTCTACCTCAAATAGGACTGATTTATTTGGAATTGAGTAGAAATGTCCCTGAGCGACAGTGCTTGCTTGCCATCAGGTGGATTGTATCCACGTCTGTTATTTCCATATTGTAAAAACACATGGTAATAAGTTGATAATGGGGATAATGATATAACTAATAACATGCTATACTTAAATTAAATACGGGTTTACAATGTTACTAAATAATTGTACATGAGTAGATCCTTCATCTATAATCCTAGTACAATGCAAAACCTTTATAGTTTTATTAGGTCCTTAAGATTTATTAAGTGGATTACGATATTTGTATGATATATCAACTATAATCCGGTCTCTGATTAGTAAGTCTATTATTGCCTCTAATTACTTTAAAGAATAATGAGCCTAGTTAATAATGCAGTGATATCTATCAATTAGTTGAGTAAAAACTAGGTTAAAATTTATCTGACCGTATGGCATCAATTTACATGACCTAGATAATCCAGTGTAGGTTTGTATGCCAATGTTAAAAATCCAGATTATATATGCACTTAATCTATGTATATTACGTAATTATAGTCTATGGTTCTCTGTAGGTGTATGCAGTTGCTAAATTAATGATCTATCATACAATTATACTGCATTTCCGCATACCAGTACATGATTGTATATTTAGTACAATTGGCTATTACAATAAGGACACAGGACGATTTTAAATAAATGTAAATGCATATACATGTTGATCATCCTTAAGTACAATAGTCTGAAATCAAAATTAAAACAGTGGTATAACTTAATCAAGTCTTTTTGGATGAACTCGAAACGCATCAAGTATACGACGTATACGTATAGTTGTAAAGCTTATGTAGAAAGGGGAAAAAATAGGTTTTAACATACGAGATATGACAGCCAGAAGTTTTTAATGTCTGTTTTATTAAAGTCGACACGAGATTATAGAGCACGATATTGGATGACGCTTTGGAAGGTTGTTAAGGACGTTATAAGCTAAACAAATACATACATGTCATCGGTCGGATACCAAGCCTAGAGCCAAAAATGTCTAACATCAAGAAGAAGCCCACAGTACTTTAATGACTTCCAGGTGTTTAATTTTCGGTCAAAAAAACTTATAACTTTTTTATCATTTTACAGCAAGTTTGGGCGTGATCTCAAATCCCATCGGCGCTCTCCTGGGCGGTATGATGGTGGACGCTGTGGGCAGGCGGCTTCTGCTGCAGTCCATCGTGTTGCCAAACCTCATCGGTTGGCTCGTCATAGCTTTCTCCGAGACCTACGTCTTCCTCTGCGTGGGACGGTTCATCACTGGATTTACGATTGGTAAGTTGTTTTGACTGTGAATTAATAAAGCAACGAAGAATGGGCTAATTGAACATAGAAACCAACATTACCAAACGTTTTCCTTTAAATCAGAAAAATAAAAGAAAGCTTAAACTATCGATATCAGTATGATAACTCTATCGAATACATATTTGATTATGCAAAAGTTCTTACGTTTATCAAGTAGTGACGATATTATGAGTATTTGTTTATCAAAGTATTTTTTGTTTTCTTTTGTCAATCGCTGACCCGAAAGTCATAAGCAGGTAGTGATTGATGACATTTCAAATTTCAGGTATGTCCACGGTATCCTACATTTACGTGGCAGAGATCACAACGCCGGAGAAGAGAGGAGTCCTTAGCGCATTGGGACCTGGATTGGTGTCCACCGGGATATTCGTCGTTTATTCCCTGGGAGCATTCATCCATTGGAGGAAAGTGGCGGCTATTTGCGCTGGAGTTTCCTTGTTAACGCCATTCCTCATGTACTTCGTGCCTGAATCGCCCCTGTGGTTAGCGTCCAAGGGTCAGATGAAGGAAGCTTACAACGCAATGTTCTGGCTGCGGCAGAACAACAGCACCGCTCAGCAGGAACTGATGGAGTTCACGAAAGACCGAAAGAGTGGTGAAACGATGACGTTCAAGCAGAAAATGAGACTGTTCACCAGAAGAAGCGTGCTGAAGCCGTTCGCTTTGCTCATCGTTTTCTTCATATTCCAAGAGATGTCTGGAATATACGTGATCTTGTACTACGCTGTCGACTTCTTCAAATCGGTCGGCACCAGTATCAACGAATTCACCGCCTCGATAATCGTCGGTGGTGTCAGAGTGTTCATGGGGGCTGTTGGGGCTTGCCTTATAAATAGTTTCAGACGAAAGACCTTAGCGACCGCTTCGGGTCTATTGCTGGGGGCGGCGATGATGGGTGCGGCAGTGTGCGACAGTTTGAACGGTCCGCCGTTAGTGAAGCTGGCCTGTGTCCTATTACACGTATCGTTCAGCATGGTAGGGTTCCTCCAATTGCCTTGGATTATGTCTGGGGAGTTGTATCCCCAGGACATAAGGGGAGTGATGTCCGGCGCGACGTCGTGTTGCGCTTACATCCTAATCTTCTTTAACATTAAGACTTATCCTCAGTTAGAGAAATTGTTGACTAGCAACGTTACGTTGTATCTCTTCGCAGTTTGCGCTCTGTTTGGCGCGTTGTATTGTTTATTGTTCCTACCCGAGACGAAAGGGAAAACTCTGAGTGAGATCATGAGGCAATTCGATGAGGAGAGGAAAGAAGTAGACCCTGAAGCGGGTTACGAGAAAAAAACGAACATGGAAGGTAGACCCGTACAAAGGAGACACAGTGCTGGGGCCTCAGTGTCCTTGGAGAAGAACAACGATATATTTTCACCGCAATGGGTGCAAAAAGAGAACGAAAAGAGTACAAAAGGCAGTAAGGAGTAGACATTTTCGGTGTCATCCGATCCAAAGGCTTGAGCAAATATTACTTAGCGATAGGCGTTGTTACGTTATAGTTACTATTTATGAAATGATAAAAACTGTTTTGTGATCAGTATTATAGGTATTTTCGTGTGTATGTTGTTTTATAGTTACTAATGCTACATTCCATTGAGTTAGTGATAGTTAATACAAGGTGACGTTTTTATTGTGTACAATTAATTTAATTATTTATAAGTAAGTACAAATGATTGTGATTAATTATTGAGAGTCCAGCTTCGTATGGTATAAGATTTTGACTGTTTAGATAAATGTAAGCAATATAAGTATATTAATGGTTAATACATATTTTGTATATTATTGTATTAATTCATATATATGAATATCAGATGCCTTAAACAGGGTGAGCATACGTGCCTGAACATTTAATTAGGTATTTACAAAACTATATAATATGTAATTTTGAAAAAATGCTGTGATGATATACTATGATAATTTAACGATATTTTTGTGTGAATAAATCGTGTGCTGTTTTTAACATTTGTTTCATTTACGATAAAGTTGATTATATTTGCATAAGTTTTAGATAATTAAATTATAAACTAACGCTACGGCAGTATTGTGAAATTAAAGAAGATAACATTTATTCTTAATTAACAAGTGTTCTATAAGTAGCAAATTTATTCAATAATAGTTCTGGAAAGAATCTAGTAGCAAAATTTTAATACAAAGTGGTGGTAGAAAATTGAACGGTTACCATAACGGTTTGGCACGCAATGGATACCAAGAGTTAGTCCAATGTATTTGATATGGGTGTAAACATGTATACACAATATATGTCTTTGTGTGTTTCCATCGTACCCACCACTAGCAAAATTCATACGTTTAGAAAGGTTATTGTAATTAAAAGTCTAATGTTTTTGTTCTTAGCGCGAATTACTCCTCGCCGTTAATAGCTAATACTAAATTTAATAAACTAACTTTAGTATTATGAACACACAAACACCTCAAAATACCCATTTTCAATAGAGATCATCTCGAATAATAAAGTTTAGCAGTGGATATAGAGGATTGGGTAATAATAATTGTATTTCTGTTTTTAATGGATAAACAGGAATACAACCAGTATGTAAGGCATACTAAAGCCTGAGAAAGCCTAAATTGTGGAACACTAACAGCACTATATCACGACGGATTATTAAAAATAAATGAAAAACATAAGCAACAATTCACGCATTTAAATGGATTTACCAATCTTCAACATTAACTATATGTAACGCTTATTTAATGCTTTAATATTTTATTTAAATTTAAGTTCCGTGTATCTGTTATTTACATAAATTTAAAAAATATATTTGGAGGAATGAGATAGGCGTTTGTTTCCATAACTATTAGAATAAATGTCCATTTGTTTTTTGTTTGATAACCAAAAATACCTTATTTTATTTTAAAGGTAAATATAGTACAGTCTTTGCTTCAATAAAACCTTAATGAAAGGTTACTATAATGTAAAGTTATATTACAATTTTAAACGCGAATACAACCGCGCTTCATAACTAGTTGTTAATAAAATATGAGTGAGTATAGTAGCGCCATCTGTCAATATTACGATTGAGTTTCGAAACGTTGATAACGAATCTTACACAACATGTTTCCAGCAAAGCCTTTTAATTTATATGTATTGTGGTAGGTGGCAGCACTCGTTCAGTCTTCTAGTTAAATAGCGTCATTGAGTATTTTTCATTTTTAACGGCAGAATACTACTATTTAACAAATTATATAACAGCACTATCTAATATATAAAATTCTCGCTTCACAGTTTTTGTTGCCATACTCCTCCGAAACGGCTTGACCGATTTTTACCAAATTTTATATGCTTATTCAGTAGGTCTGAGAATCGGCCAACATCTATTTTTCATACCCCTTAAGGGTTGTCCACCCTTAACACTTTTTTTTATTTTTTATATGGAAAAACAACGTTTTTTTGGGACAGCTAGTCTAATATTCTAGTCTAAAATTCTTGTTTCACAATGTTCGTTCCCGTACTCCTCCGAAACGGAATGACCGATTCTCATGAAATTTTGTGAGCATATTGAGTAGGTCTAAGAATCGGCCAACATCTATTTTTCATATCCCTTTAGTGATAAGGGTTGTCCACCCTTAACATTTTTTTTAAATTTTTATATGGCAAAACAACGTTAACGTTAACGTTACGTTGACGTTAACGTAAACGTAAACAACCATACCAAAATATTTTTAAATCATACCAAAGGTTATAAAAGTAAAAAACCTGAAAAACTATATTAATTTCAAGTTTTTTCAGACTGTTTTTAGTATTTCAACTTTTTATTTTCTTTGAAAAACGAAACGTAAACGCATTCCACATGACCGCAAAAATAACAGCATTAATTTATTTGGTATAAAATTCTTAAAGAATATTAGATGTGATTTTGATTCATATGTTTACTCATCGCTATCTTAAGATGGTAACAATATACATCGCTGTTAATGTTTAAACTGCTTTATTTACTTACTGTTAGTCAACTTTACTTCAACATCGTACATTTACATATTTTTATCCTTATCCCTTATTATCCCAAAAAGACTTTCTTCCTCAGCGATAAGATCGCCTTTTAGAAGATATCGCGATTTAAAAGATTAATGACAAAAACACTCCATATTAATGATAATTAATTCCTCCAGCATAATATTGTACTATGTTGTACACGTATTTTTTGAATTTATTTAATTAACTTACAGTGATCAAAACATACATAATCATGTCGTCCGCCAAACTACAAGTGTAGTTTGTAGGCGGAGAAAGCTCTCATTTTTGAAGTGAAACTTCTTAATCGGGGTTGGTTGAAGAGAAACTTCTTTATCGGGGTTGGAAAAAAATTAGTGTAACATTTTTTCGTTACGCGCCATCTTTTTTTTTCCGTTACGCGCCATCTTTTTCTTATCCCTACCACGCGTGATATTAGATAAATTATTATAGATTAGATTATTAGATAAAGTTTAATAAAAGCCTTTTATTAAACTTTATCTAATTTAACTTTATTTAACCAATTTCTGTAAAGTTGCATATAGTAAATTATTTTTTGAAAAATAACGTCATAAAGAAGTTTCACTTCTTACGAGTGTACGCTAGTACACGCACACATTTTTTTCTTTCATTCTTATAACTATCTTGTATCTAATTAACTAATCAGCATTACATACATGAAATACCTGCATATATAATTTTAATTGTATATGGTTGTATATAAAAGTACTCACCTGGTCTGCGGGATGCCGTACTTGATGCCGACGCCGACTCTTGGCAGTGCCTTGATTACCTTCTTCACCGTCGCCTGGTCCGGGAACGCGAAGAATATTGATGCTGGAATTAAGATTACATGTTATGATGGTTATTTTAAAAAGTTACAAGTCTTTGCATTTTACCCTGTAACAGGTTTTTTGATCTAACTGAAGTAGCAAACGAGTATGCAGTCCACTTGATTGTAATTTGTAAGTGGTCACTGTCGCCTATGGACGTCTGTAATCGGCTAATCGGCTTCATACAGAACATGGGTTCCATCTGAAGTCTATCACAGATGCGTTGCTACTCCCGAGGACTATGATGGTCGCCTCATGTGAAAGTGTGCTGGCAACAATACCCTTCTATCGAAACGCAAGAAATGTTTTACGTTAGAAATAGGTGTGGCGGTGGTACTTCCCCGGTCGAACTACACTGATTCTACCGTCTTCTAAAACCAATTTAGTCAAATAATTATTAAACTAATACATAGATTTACAATAGTCTTAGAAGCTATCCTTCGCTCGGCGTGCTTGGGAAATGATGAGAAAAAAATAATAATTAAGAGGAATATATTTTGTAATATAGGTAAGCGCAAACTGTTTTTTTTTAATCGACACTTTAAATTTGGCTACTAAAGGTAAAAAAACAAACGAAGAATGTATACATTGTATTTTTTAAAGTACCTCTTACATAAATACATATTTATCAATTGTATTTGATGTTAATTGCTTACTGTTTTATCGTTTTTTTGAAAAATTAGAGCACTAGCTGGCACGATTAATGAAATTGTAGAGTAAATTTTTGTTTCTTTACAAAAATATAATGATTATCTAAGTACATAATTATATTTTACATATACCTAGTTACGTACTTATTCATCAAAACTACTTCTGAGAGGTAGAGTAATGTATCTGTGACTGTCTTCATACAGGACTAATAGTGGAAGTTGATTACAAACGTCCATGACCTGCAGTTGCCACTTACCATCAATTGAAGCATGTTCGCTTGCTACTTTTATCTCATAAAAAACATAGTGTAAGGATGTATACTCAGCCTCCTACTAGCCAGGAAGAACGCTCCCCATGTTTACTTTGTTTATCACTACGTAGTATAAAATGAAGTCGCTTCCCGCTATCTGTCCCCTATGTATGCTTAGATCTTTAAAACTACGCCACGGATTCAATGCTGTTTATAGAGTGATGCAAATTGAAGGTTTGTATGTATAATACATGCAAAATATAATGGATGAACACTGATAATTGTAGACATCTGTAAAAGACTTCATACAAAACATGGGTTCTGTCTGAAGTCAATCACAGATGCGTTGCTACTCCCGAGGACTATGATGGTCGCCTCATATAAAAGTGTGCCGGCAATCACAACCTTCTATCGAAACGCAAGAAATGCTTCACGCTGGAAATAGGTGTGGCGGTGGTACTTCCCCGGTCGAACTACACTGGTTCTTCCACCTGCATATGTATAACACAATGTAAGGTTGTATACTCACTCCTGCTAGCGAGGAACATCTCGATGGCAACGCTCTGCAGCAGGTAGCGGCGCGAGAAGATGGCGCGGATCTCGCTGAAGTACCATTTCCCGTGCAGGTGCTCGCAGTACTTCAACACCTGGAAACAATAGACCAGAACGTTACAGAGACATGTTTACATTACATTTAATATTGAAAGGAATCAAGAATAGCTTGGACAATTTTTCTTAATACCTATAGAAAACCTATTGTAATACTAATTATTATATATGTAAATAATAGAGACATAGTGCTTACTTAAGGTTTAGTCTTAAGCGCGAATTTATTTGAAAATGCTAAATAAACCACTATCTATTAATAAATATAACTTGTATTTTTTCAATACAATGAATAAAAGATACCGTTGATTCAAAAATTAGGGCAATGTTTTTGAAGGTTTATGAATAAAGGGGAAACTCTGGACATATTAATACTTAATTAAAAAAATATTCATTATTCGTAGTATTTCGTTTCAGGAAGTATTATATTATTATAAATAAGTTGTTAATGGATAACTGACAGCCAACATCTTTAATGGACACTTTGTGTAATAAAAACTATAATTATAATAAAAGTAAAAATAAATCTATCATCCAACACGGCGAGCTCGTAAACCGAACGCGATCGTAAAGTGTGCATCGGGCCTAATCGTATATTTACGAGAGAAATGTCTTTAACAACAGTTTCGTCTAGGTTTATCGGTAGCTGAGAATTTGTTACGTTACTATTTTCATTTGGTAACTTGTTGAAAGGAGTAGCTCAGTCAAAGCTTTTAAATTGGTTTCGGATCTTTCTATTCCCAGGGCCGTCTTAGACTATGCTGGGGCCCTTGGGCACATAAGAATCCTGGGCCCTTTTGGAATATAAAGAAAGTATGATGTACGTTCGTTACATTCCAAAAGGGCCCCGACGACTATCATGCAACTAGAAAAGTGTAGTGCGCCCGATCATAATATTTTGATACTAAATGTAAGAAAAATTTGTCGGCGCCCTCTGAGCATGGGGGTCCCGAGTGCCCTTATGGTAAAGACGGCACTGTCTATTCCTATTGCAGAATATTGTAAAATTGGATATTCCTGTTGTAGAAGAAGCTAACCAGATTGCAGTCCATCTGATGGTTAATGGTTACTGTTGAACATGGGCTTCCGAGAAAAACCTCAGATAATATTAATTCTTGCAGGTCACTAACAGATGTGTCAATTTACTCGCTTACCAAAAGCGTTACCGTAAGTTTGCTTAGTACGAGTTTATCACGTATTTTCAAAACAATCATTGTTCACGTATTCACTCGTCATTGCAAAGTTTGTTGGAATGTATGGGCGAAAACGTAAATAATTGCTGTTTAATATAAACTAGTAATAAAGACGCAGGTTAGAAAAATAGTTTAATTTAGTAGTAAGTTTCAGTTAAAGTAAAATAGTTTAGTAAGTTTAAGTTTAAGTTAAAAAATAGTTTAACTTAGTAGTGAGTTTCAGTTAGGTGGTCTCTAAACGAAAAACGAAACAGCACGTGTGTTGTACAGCCACAATAAACATCACACAAAACAGTACGAATGTAAATCAATCTAGGTCGCTAACAGTTGGTAAGGGAATTATTTTATTGAGGACTGTAAATTCGCGCGTTCCTTTCAAGTAGAATGAGCTGTTTGAGAAGCGTTTGAGAAGTGTTCTAAAAATTGTACATCTTAGTTTATTGAGGTTGTGTTACTCTGTGTATTTGAATGATATTTGTCTCTGTATATTATATACTCTGTATTAAAATTAATGTAGAAACAACGGATAACATATTTTTTTTTGTTTAAGATTGATGCAGCAAACGACCATGCAATCAACCTGATGGTAAGTGGTCACTGCCGCCCATGGACATCTGTAAGCAACTTCATATAGAATATGACTTCTATCTGAAATTAATCACATATGAGTTGCTACCCCAGTGGACTACGACTACTACGATGGTCGCCTAATATAAAAATTAATGCTACGGCTACCAAACCCTTCCATCAAAACGCAAAAACTTCTTCAGGCCAGAAATAAGTGGCGGTAGTACCTCCACGGTTGAACTGGTTGTACCACCTGGTAGAATAAAATGTATAAAGATAGAAGAATATTGATTGAAGCAAAATCGTAGCAGCTATGCATTAGAGGGTAAGGCTGTCAAGCAAGATTTTTTAGATTTGAAGTTATTGCACGTAGAAGAAGGCTTTTTTTCTTGCAAAGTTCCTTACAGCATGCTATTGAGTATTTTTATTCCTTGTTTTGTAGAAAAAATGGGACTCTTCGTTCGAGTCATTAAAATATCTAAATTGAAACGTAAATCGGTACAGCGCACAGCATACGTCAAAGTCTACTGTACGTCTAAGCATTTGGTATGTTGTTAAATAGACCATACCTAGCGACGGTAACTTGGTACTTACCTAAGGTAAAAGCCATAAAGGATTCGTTAGGGACCTAATATATTAACAGGGATAATAAACTAATTCCACGCATATTTCAGTATCGAGTTACGGCCGCGGTGTCGAGTTTCAATGGTATCTCAAGTTGTGGCGATAAATTGCTTATAAATTATGTATCTGCCGCTAATTGGTAAAGTAATAGATTATTTATTCTGGTTTTAGAATTATCTTCTACGCTAAGAGTTAGACTTCGAAGTTTCCTGTGGAATGGGTGCGATGTTAGGAGCTAATTCGCGTAGAATGTTTGAATTAATGGCCAATTTACATATAGGAGTATAAGTCAATTTACATTCATTTGAGTACATTATTTATTAAGCTTGAATACATTTATTTAATTTATCTATGGAAACTCAAAGTAGTGGATTTATCTTTAGTAGTTTTAAAATAGGCTTGGTATCTGCATTTATGCTAGGTTTATCGATATTCGTCCCTGTAGCCTCGGGGTCAGAATAGGGCTACGGTATCCCCTGCCTGTCGTAAGAGGCGACTAAAAGGGGCTTCCGGGGTTGCAGACGGCTAGAGTGGGAGCTCGAACCGTTCGGTCAGGCAATCCCGGGAAGGACGGCGGTATGTGTGGTCGCATACCGTCGTAAAGACTAGACGGAGCGGTGGGCCCAGCCGCCCATCTGGGAGGAGCCCGATGGGGCAGCGCGCTCGGAGGATTCCGGTTGAAGTCGTTTCGAGATCCCGGAGTCCTTCCTTTTCAGCGCTGAGGACGGCCACCGGGGGGGTTTTAGTGCGGTAAAAATCCCACGTAACCCTGTGTCGCTCCACGGCGTCGGGTACCTTTGGAAGGTTTCCCCCTCGAAAACAAAAAAAAAAAAGGTTTATCGATATTAAAATCACAGATAAAATCTTATCTAATAGTGTTGAGCAGTTGAAGAACGTTTTATGTTACTAGTGAGAAACCTATACAAAGTTAAAATTTTAATTTTTAAGCTAAGGCCAACTGTGACAGGTAAAGACAATTACTTAACCCCTACCTTTTACTCTAGATTTAAAGAAAGGCACAGAAGTCACAATATATTTATGTTCCGGGTTCCATCCCTGGCCAGACAGATATGTTTTTTTTTATTTATTTATTTTCTCAATTAAAAAATACAATAACTCATACATTATGTCTGCCAAACTGTCCAACAGTTTATGTAAGTGATAAATTTAGATTACTGATCTGGGTCTGGATGTTGATGTATAGTGTTTTCATGGCATCGATGACAAAGGAATCGCAACCAAGAATACACATTTATGCACTCATAGCATAGCATAATATTATATTAAAAAAATGAATATAAATAAGAAAAAAAGACAAACCCGCTGAGCTTCTTGCCAGATCTTCTCAGTTGAGGTCGTATTCCGATCCGGTGGTAGTGTAAGAAAAAAATGTAACTGACAATTTGTAAGTGCCCCCGCAGGCCTATACAAAATAAAGACATTTCATTTCATTTCATTTCATAGCCACACACTACAATGTGTTGCTCTCGTCAACCCAATATTGTCCCACTGCTGGGCACGGGTGTTCTCTCAGAATGAGAGAGTTTCAGGCCTCCGCGTCATAGTCATAGTCCACCGCGCTGGCCAAGTGCGAATTGGAGGACCAATGTGTGGCTATGAGTTTAAAAAGCGTTATATATATTTATATTTATTTCATGAGTCCTAGTGTCGTCCCAATCATTATCCCTTTATTCCTAATACCCATACCTTGAATCAATACCTTGAATCACCTAACAACAATAACACGTCCAGTATTCAACAAATAAAAAAAATACATCACAAAAAGCGAGCGAATGTTTTCTTTCATCCCCCAACTTCTTTATATGGATAGAGTCGCGTGTAACCACACCATTTAGTCCACGTCGATCTGATATGTGCTTGGTATTTGAAGACGGGAACGTTGGTCGTCCTCGCGTGCAATATTGCCACAAACTGAGCTCGCTTTACGAGCTGTGAAGACAGATCGCGTTTGTGATCAGATATGTACTGGAGCTGACTTCGAATGGGCCTTTTATTTGTCTATAGTACTTATACATGTTTAAATCTTTAAAGCACGTTTTTCGGCGTATGTGGATATGACATGTTCGTTTAAGGGAAAAAGAACAATTTGATTTAAATAACGATAAAGGATATAAAATTCGTTATTATGTACTTTCAGCGGCTTTGTCTAAAAAAAAAAACAGTTCTGTAACAACGAAATCATCAAATCTCTACAATCCGTACTCAGAAATAACGATTTAACGGTAGATAAGTGAGAAATTGACACCATACTGTACATAGATACACAAGCAGATGAAATTATTATGCATGGTTTACGTGAGTTTTTTTCCAATATGTAATTAGTAAGAAAAAATCTAAGACTAAGAATAATTAAGATTTTAATTGTGAATTATGGCCATGTACTACGTATGCCCATGTGTACGACTAAATTTAAATCAATTAGAAAATAAAAATAAAGATAGCATTACATTAATTTCCTCCTATAGGTACATCCACTGGGAATCAAACCCCGAGCGAGGGGTAGCGACGTCCGATTCAATTGTAACGCAATTTGTCAGCAGTCCTCTGTTCCCCGAGGCACCCCCGGTGGAATATGAGCCGAGAGCTTGTTTGTTTGTTGTTGCTTTGTTGTATTGTTTAGGGTGCGTGGGGGTGCAAAGGTAATTACGTCTCTAATGGGGTACACGTCGTTTTGTTTCAAAAGTGATGTAATCTGAGCAAAAAATGTTAATAAAATATTTTTTATATATTACAGATACTTTTTATATTGTTAGTATCAAAAGATTTTAGAACCTATCATTGGTATCATCATACGAAGTGAAAACTGCATACACATCGTCTTTTTATATTTAACTGCTCGTAGAGTGAGTTGGGCTTGCTTATTTGGGGTTGAATATGTTACTTACTTACTTATTTCATATAAATAATAATATAAATCATAGTTATAGTAATAGCTTATTGCACAAAACAGGTAAATAATATCAGACTTTACAAAAAAAATGTTATCTTGTCCTGCTAACAATATAAATCAGTCATTATATAAATATGTTTAAATTAGTCATTTAAATTATTATTATTACATATAAAATTAATATTATCATTTAAAGAAGTCATTTATATTATAACAATTATTCATTAATAAGTATGTCTTTAGATTAAATTTATTAAATGATTCATTTTTAATGTCATCGGATAAATGATTATATATTTTACCACACATTCCATACGAGTTTCCCTGGAGCAAAGAAGTACGCGGTAGTTTGTCAGGTATTAGTATGTATTAGTACGAGAAAAACAGAAGCGCGGGGCAATTAATGAGATAAAACACGAATAATGTTACATGACATCTATTCTCTTTTAGAGCGAAATTGTTAAATTAGTAAATTAGTTTTTATCGTGGATCAGGCGTGCATGCAAAACTAGCATGCATTTCACCGGAGGTTTACCACGTAGGCATTGCTATCCCCGAGAACTAATGTGGAACCTTTCAGTGTCTCGCCCTTACCACGACTTTCAAACAATGCTGCTAAATTTATTTATTTAAAAAAGGCAGCCAACAAGACAACACATTATACTTACAACTAAGAACAAGATTAGGCTTAAATTAAATGCTGTCATAATTACAGGCCACCACGGCATACATCGTGGTCAAGTTTAAATACTTGACCATAATATAAAAGCTAAAAGGTACAAATGCGTGTGGTGTTATGTATCACCGGAGACGATCGACAAAAAGGTAGTAACTTTAAATTTAATAATAGTATATTCTCTAGTGTAATATCAAATTCAATCCTATGCAATTTAGCGTGACGTCATACAAATGCGAATTATAAAAAAAAGTACAAATGTATAGTGAAAAGTCGATGGTGTACATAAATAAATAAATGCATATACCATCATCATTTCACACGCCTCGCTACTAAACATCACGCAAATGATTAATCACCAGCATTCTAATCGCCACGCATGATGCGTGACTGGCGAACAATTTGCCACGAGCTGATAGCACTTGAATGGATAAAGCACGGATACATTAGGAAACGATGATATAATAAATAAATAGACTCCAAAAGCTGTACCTTTAGAATGAGTTTATTATGTTGCCTACAAAAAAAACATCGTTTTCGCTCATACATAGCACACTTCATTTTCATTGACGTTTACGATATCATGAGTGAAATTAAGAACAATGTTCGTTTTGAGGAAAATATATAAAGTCGTAGTTAAAGTACTAAACTATATTTAACGCCTCAACCAAATCCATATATGCTTAGAAATGTTGATTATTTATAGATCTTTCCTGAATAAAAATAAATAAATAATAATAATAATAATTTTTCTTTTCTTTTGGTCATAGATAATGATTCTCGCTTCTCCTGGATTGAATTGTTCATTCGTTATAAAGGATATTCAAGGTCAGTATTCCTGATGCTGCATTATATCATATACCGTAACATATTAATGATCCTTAGATGTATGACAACTTTTTCGGAACTACGAGTAATTAACGTAAGTACTGTACAGGAAGGTACCTACTTAATCGGCAAAATTTACTAACGATGTCAAAAGTTAAGAATCATATTATAATCATAAACTTAACTGCGATTAACAGTATTGATATATATACTAGGAGTCTATTGGTTTAGTAAGTCTTCGTTAAGAACTAATGCGTCCCCATCACGCCACGGGATGAGTGGGCGCCGCAGATTATGTGAAAATGACACGTGCTCCATTGAATTATGCCTCTGCTCTTTGTTCTGGTGGAATCATGAATCGAGAGAAATTTATTGTGATTGCCAATTATGTCTAATGACTACTTTGATTATTTTAGGGGAGTAGCTGAGAAAAATCAGCTGTCTGAAATAGTTTTTCTAAAAAATACATTAAATGGAATGGAATACAGCAAATTCACGAATAGCGTAATTTATATGTATATGATATAGATATGTATATGATATTTACCTAATAAACATTGATAAGTTAGCACATCGTAGGTTTAACATTAAATTATTGATTACTAGTTGACCCGGCGAACTTCGTTCCTCCAATATATGCATGTATTAAACATAAAAACCTTCCTCTTGAATCACTCTATCTATTAAAAAAAACTGCATTAAAATCTGTAGCTACTTTGTTTTATACTATGTAGTGATAAAATAATGCATGGTAAGCAAAATGATTCTGGAATAAGACCTATATTATTGTTTGGACCACTGACATTGAAACAGGTCCTAGCAACGCAAGTTATTAGAAATTGAATCATTCAAACATAAACTATATCGGATTATTGACACCAAAAGTACCAGGGACGCATGAACTTAAGGAGTCAACGCACGTACTCCTCAACACGTTTCGCTGTTGCGTTTTTTTGCGCAGATCAACACCTGATTAGCGTTAGCCGCTGACTCCCAAGTACCAGGCGCGCAGCGCTGTGGAGGCGCGATGGTTATCTCGCTCGTAAATAAGGTGGCGCGGTGACAAGTGCGCCCATTAGGGACCGGACGGCGAAAAAAGGACGCGCGACCTCTGGTGTACGGTGTGCACGTTAGATCTATCGAATTATTATTTAATTTTGGTTGTTTATTTCGGTTGATATGTTTATGAGACGACCACCTTAGTCTTTGGGATTGGCAAAGGTTCTGTAATTATTGACTATAGTTATCTACACACTCTACCCCATTTATGGGAAGCAGTGAATATTTGCCATCGCTGGACAAATTTTTTATTTTCATTATACAAAAACAAATGTTCTACAGTACAGCACCGATCTGCTCATGCTAAAATACGATTATGAGTTCATTATTGTTTAATAAAAAAATGTTAAAAAGTTATTTTTTTTTTATATTACATGCCTTCTTTGAGGGCTTTGGTTAAACAAAGTCCCTTTGACTAGGTTTTCAAACTCAGCCCTCAATGTTCCTTCCCATGTTCTCCGCTTGAGTTAGTTCTCATAAAATATAGATTTTTTTCAGGGCATGAAATAACGTTTTAGTTTTTTTTCTATGTGCAGGTTGAGACGCTTTTAAAGAGTATAACAAGAAATTCTAAAACGTAAATTTAGTAACTTTAATTGTCGACTTTTCTGCGCACGGTATTTACAAATGATCGTAAAACGAACTTCGTCCATGGGAAATGTAAATTAAGCTGAAATTGTCATCGAATACGGTGTGCACAACGTGTGTGAACTTGTACTACTGACTGTTATAGATTGGGACAGACCTGTAGGAGACTGGGACGACCATCCTCAAGGAATGGTTTAGGTAACTTCGGGACTTAAAGTTATGATTAAGATTAATCTAATTTTCAATGAAGATTGTTTAATTGAGTATCTTTCGTTTTTCTTTTATAAAATTAAAGTAGTAAACGTCTACGTTATAACTGCAGTGTTCAGCGTCGCTGTTTTATACTTTGAAGGTTGTGAAAAGGGTGTATCCGTAGTGTTCCAACTGAGTCCTTAGGGCCAACTTTAGGTAATGGATCAAAATGACTAATCTTATTCAGAGTCAAATTGGAGATCTCTGGAGGAGGCCTTTACCTAAGGGGGGTTCTTGCAAACAGATTTTAATTTTAATGATTTGAATTTCAATTACCTGCTATTCATTTTAACTTAAATTATTATATATCATCATGGTCACCATAACCAAAGGTGTCCTCGAAGTCCTTAATTACATCTGTCCACTTACAGTTTCCTTTAATGGGCGATTCGATGGGTTCCACAAACACCCCGGGTCGATGTTTATTCGATTAGATAGATGTGCTTCTCACACTTTGTCTAATTTATTTATCTACTTACTTCCTCACGTGGTTTCGTCTGTTCAGACTATTGTTTTTCACAGAGAAATCTATACATATAATAAATATGAAGATTCCACTGTGTTTCATATTATGTTACTAATATTATAAAGTCGAAAATTTGTGAAGATGATTGTTTGTTACTCTTTTATGTAAAAAGCGTCGGTAGGATTTCGCAAAAAAATGGCACACATATAGTTTATGATCTATATTAACACTTAGTATGCTCATTACCATACTAATCGTGTACCTACACAGGGAGTGCAGCTGCGGGAATAAGCTAGTGGAACATATTTGTGAAAACACTTTGAAGGACAGTGAATAGGTTTTGATCATCATTTGTATAGTTATATATATCTAACATAGTGTAGTGTTAGTGAAATAGTGACTTAATTAAATCATAGAACACAAGAACAATGTGTCTACCCCTTCATGTAGAACAAAGAAGTGCAGAGTCAATGGACGCCTCCTTCAATAAACAATTATTTAGCAGTTTAAGTTAGACTAGAATTGCTCATTAGCCTTTGATTTGAGTGTTGTACGTATACGACATTTTAGAAGAAAGACACAGGAAACGAGCGAATCATTGAAATCCCATGAGAGTGCGTGTAGGCCGCGCCGCGCCAACACTCCCACGGCGTAAACATACGCCGACGACCTCGACGTGAGGCTGACACGGTAACATTTTGCATCTTACTGAAGGGTCGAGGAATGTTGACGAGATCTTGATGCATGGTGAAGCTGTTTTATATATGCTTTTCTTTGTAAACGAGAATTGTTGCATGCGAAACCTACTGGAACTAGATTTAAGATATAAATACTCGTAAACATCGAGTAAACATACGCTGGCGACTTCAATGCGAGGCTGCCTCGTTGTGAGGCTGCCACTTCTTAGCAGTTCCTTTGCTATGAAAGAGCAAAGTAGTTGCACGCAAAAGCTACTGAAGGTAGAACAAGAATATAGAAACTGTACAGATTTGTATTTAATTGAGAAGATATTTTAAAATTTATAAAGCTCAACTTTACCATATAGCAGCGTTTTAATTATTACTGAAGTATTAATTATTATAATTTTCGCAATGGGATGTCAGCAACATATCAAAGTAATTTAGTGATGAACTATTAGGCAGTTAATTTTAATCCACAAAAATTTGACACTTCCGACGAAGCTTAGTGAAATCACTTGCGTAAAATAATTACAAATACCAGCACTTACCTACCTATGTTATCTTTTCTTAAACCAAAGTAAATTAATAAAATTTTACTACCTACATACTAGAAACTGATACATACAAGATACTTGTTTCTACCGTCGCAAGCATTTAAAAAAAAGCCCCGTCATATCATCCGTGATGAAGATTTCTCGTGTCCGTTTGGAAGTTTCGAGCGAACGAACGAATAATTAAACGCAAGCGTAAACGTTTAGAGCTAATTCCTGTAAACGGTGGCGTGTCGCAACGGCGGCCGCCAAAGGGAAGTCCTAATTAAATACTCGTACATCACCGTCGGCCGGGATTCGAACCCGCTACCACTGTACCTCGAGATAGTACCACGATTTCTCGACGGCTGAATGCGTTTAAGGAATTAGAGTATTCCCGACGTATATAAATATGGCATATCTCTGTTTTCGATAATCAATGTCAAGTCTTTTAAAACGATGTAAAAATGGCATGTCTCCTTTTCGATAGTCAATGTCAAATATTTGGAGTGTGAACTCTGTTAAAATTAGAATAGGGAAAAGGAATAGGGAAATAATTTAATTTGTGTTCTTTTAAACTAAATAAAACAAACACATCAAACAAAAGAAAATGTTTGTATGTTACTTTATATCCTAGCCAAAAACATAATTTTCTTATAAAGTGTAATTTTAATTGACTAATATGCCCTAACTTTAAGAAGATCATGAATTGTCTAATAGATTGTTTCAGTTTGATCCTACTACGTAGCACAAAAAAATCTAGTGAATTAAGAACATCTGCGGTGATAACCAATATAAACTTCTCAATACAACTCACTCGATTCTCGTACAAATGCACGGTAAGATTCGAAAACCGGTAGTTGCGGTCGCCCGCGCCCTATTTTGCAGTTTGTCATCCCGAATGGTTAATAAATTCCCTGTCATCGCATCTCTGCGCTCTCCCGCCTCACGACTATTCTCGGATCCAAACTTTTTTTACACCCGCTCCACTTTATTTTTTTCCATAAAAGTTCCCGAATAAATCTCTGTCTATTGAAACGAATGGCGAAGAAATTGAATAATATATTATTATGGATATTTTTACGCCCTTATTTTTAGTCTCAAACGCACATCGTATTTAATATGACATGAATGATTCAAGGTGGCAGGATAACTTTATAAGTGATCCGAAAATAATTGAAGTGTAATTTCTCCTGTGGTATTTTGTAATCTATGGTGGCCATTTAGTGTTTATGAGGCCAACAAGTTTACTTTGTGTATGCTACTCTAGGAGATGCCTTATTCTATTAGCGTTGAAAACTTACTACTGGAATGCAATGTAAGCAACTTTAAATAGAATAGAAGTTCTACCTGGACAGATGCGTCGCTCCCCCCGTGGATTACAATGGTCGTCTCTTACAAATAAGCACACCGTTTCATCGGAACACAAGAATTAATCCAGACCAGAAATAAGAGTGGCGGTATTACCTCCACAGTAGAACCACCCTCGTCGTATCATCTTGTAAAAAGCTTTATCCTTTTGTTTACATATTGTTTTTGTTTCTATTAATAGCGTAGCGTAGTAGTAGAGTAGTGATAGCCTAATGGTTGAAACTAGCCCTCTCGATCGGGAGGACAGAGGTCCAAACCCAAGCACGTGCGTATTAGAAATTAATGATCACTGCTTTTTGGCGAAGGAAAACATCGTGAGGAAACCTACACACCCGAGACATCTATAAAAAAACAGTTCTCGGAAGTGTGTGAAGTCCACCAATCCGCATTTGGCCAGCGCAGTGGACTATGACCTAATATTCTCTCATTCAGAAAGAAGACCCGTGCCCAGCAGCGGGACAATAATGGGTTAACGAGACGAATAGCGTAGTAGAACAGTCATGAAGTTATTGCATACTATTGTGCAAGTCAAGTGCATATCACGAGAAGAACGTTTCCTTCGCATATCTCAAACAGCACATCAGTTTTAATCCAGTCCAAATGTATACATGATAGATATTCTTCGTTTTTCTTTTCCAAAACATAAAATATGTCAGTACAAAGCCGCAGCTATGCACCGCGGGATTTACAAGCGGGGATCAGTTAAACGCGGGACGAGTTACGATGGCTGTCATCCGCGGATTACCCGGGATTAGCACTTCCACGAGGCGTGACGCGGGATCGGTACTAACATACATCACTATTATGAAGCAAATTGGTGTCTCGTTGGTGTAGTTAACGACTAATTTATTAGTGTTGGTTTTATAGGCATCCGATAGATCTGAACTGCTACTTTAACGATGACGTAAAGCGTCGTAGACTCCTACTGCCTAATAGGTACTTTATTATAATATTATTGTTTTTCTGAATGGTCTTCAAAAGCACCACTCCCTCTCGTCCTGTGGATATCGTAGGAGAGGACTAAGCGATAGAATCTAGGAGATAGGCAGAAGCGTCCTTCTGTTAGGGATACAGAGCTCCCTGATAGGGATTTGACTAAACCCCTTATAGAGGGATTTTGCCTAGCAGTAAATCTCAAAAGAAACCTCACTAAGATCTTGCTCGGGGGTAGACTAGAATTTTCCATAGACGGCAGAGGTCACTTACTATCAGGTGGACTGCATTCTATTTTTTTTATAATGTGGTCCTTCCACATTATAAAAAAAAACTAAATGCATAATGACCACTTCAGCTTCCTGCATGAAGCTGAACTGAAGCTTATCGACCGCAAGATTTTCCTAATTTAACTAGTGGCCATATTAGGTAAGTTACGAATATCAAGAGTTCGCAATTATACCTATTATTCCAAAACCCATATATCTATTTAATTCAAGATTTTCTTAAATTAGCACATATTTAATAGTTACCTACAAACATACAAAAATACCCATTATTCCAAATCCCATAAATCTGTATGCTTAATGGTTGATATTTCCACATCACTCATATCATTTAACTGTACTATTTAACTCGTATTCAAATAAATAAAAAACACACCTAGCCACCCGTTACCAGGTTACCAGATAAACGGAGGCGGAGATAAGGCGATGGACTGTGGACGGTCGGTGGAGGGTTTACGAGGCGGCGCCGGGAAACCCGTGTTAGTTGATAACGTCGCTACCGGGAACTAGCTGTTTGGAGATAACTTAGATTTATACCGGGACGTGATCGGGGTTTGATGGCGATCGGAGGATACATTTGTATTGATTTTGATTGTAGGTAGCTTTGTACGAGTAACATTGTACGAGTTATCAAGTCATAAGTAATAGTGATGTACCGATTATTCGCATTCGTGAATTATGTAAAAACATATTACATAATCGAGAGGATCGTGCCAATGTTTTGTGAATATTAAATTGCATTTTGAGACCAATAAACAGGTCGCTAAATCTACAGCCGATGGCTGCTACTTTTTATATTTATGTAGTAGCAAACGAGCCTGCAGTCCATCTGATGGTAAGTGGTCACCGCCATCCATAGACATCTGTATAATCACAGATGCGTTGCTACTCCCGAGGAATAGGATGATCGCCTCATATAAGAGTGTGCCGACAACCACACTATATATACTATACTAGCTGAACCTCGCAGCTTTGCCCGAGCGAGCTGTTAAAAAAAACGATGTATCGATTATCCCGTGGGAATAAGATATTTTCTTACAGTAAAAAGTAGCCTATATGTTAATCCAGAGTGTCAGCTATCTCCCTGCCACGTTTTATGAAAATCACTTCAGCCGTGTAGATGTGAAGAAGTAACAAACATACACATCCACAAACTTTCGCCTTTATAATATTAGTATGATTTTATACTGGTTGATAGTATGTGGAGACGCAGATGCAGACCTCTGTAAAAATATCCTGGCATCTAATTAAAAAAAAAGAATATTCGCGAGTGTCGGTAAAGGATATTCATATTCGCGTTCGCGAATGTTCAAATAATAACATTCGTTACATCACCAATTCGTACTTGGCCAGCGCGGTGGACCATGGCCTAAACTCTCTCATTCTGAGAGAAGAACCGTGCCCCGCAGTGGGATAATAATGGGGTGACGAGACATCACTATTAAGGAGGGTAGGTGTTCCGATGCGTGGAGTGCTGCAATCCTATTTGTTTATTCAAAAGTCCGCAATAGGGAAGAGGTGAGTTGAAGGAAACATTTTTTCATCATATAGAATCTTATAAATAAAACAGTTTTTTCATGAGCTGCTTTTTTTGTCTTTCAAGAAAATTGTGAACTTCAAATATTACGCGTCTCTGTTTTTTTTATACTAATGAAGTAGCAAACGAGCATGCAGTCCACCTGATTGTAAGCAACTTTATATAGAACATAGGTTCTACAACACCCTTCGATCGAAACGCAAGGAATGCTTCACGTTAGAAATAGGTGTGGCGGTGGTACCTCCCGGGAGAACTACAATGTTCCACCACCTTGAACTTATTTTTGTTTACACTTGGTTAACGTAGACATTTTTATAGGAAGATTACCTAAGTAAGAGAAATGTTTACGAAATTGTCAAAATCTATTCACATTGAAATCAAATATGTTCACCAAAACGATCATAACGAAACCAAAACATAACCGAATTTAGCTGCAACTGAGTTTAAATCGTCGTGAACGTTTCGATATAATTCAGAGCACGTGTTCTAAACGAAGGCGCCACCGTAGCGCCCCCTTCCGGTTCTTATTAAGACGACTATTTCCAATTAGCGTTTAGTTTCTGCTTAAGCTTTGGCGGGATTTCTATAACACAATATCTCATGTTTACCTTTCTTACACTCCAAGTTAAATCTTTTCGTGTGATTTTGAGCGATCACATTAGCAATCTGACGGTAACTTATCACTATGTAATCAACCACAAATTGGATAGCGCTGCTTTTTGTGTATAAAACAAAGTCGCTTCTCGCTGTCTGTCCCTATATATGCTTAGATCTTTAAAACAACGCTACGGATTTTAATGCAACAGAAAGATTTTAATAGAAAGAGTGATTCAAGAGCAAGGTTTTTATGTGTAACACATGCATGATAAAGAGGAGGAACACTGATAATTTTAGATTTTTGACTTTAGGCAGAACGAAGTTCGCCGGGTCAGCTAGTGTTCTATCTTTGTTAATAAAATTTTGTGTCCATCGAATTCTTTAAAATTCATTATTAAGTCGGGATTTATCAGAGTTGTTGAAGTTTTATCTTTAATTGGGAAATATGTGTCTTTTCTATATCTTTTAGGTATAAAATATAGATATTTATTAGCAAAATTACGCTTTGCATGCCTTTCAAACCAGAACAAGAAGAAGAGATCTAAAGTACCAGAATACCAAGAGCATTTCATTGCTGTTACCTATAAGGCAAGAAACGTAGGAAGAGGTAACAACTAGTGTTTCTCGCTTTATCTGTTGAAAGAAAAATTAAACAACTTTTTGAGATTACGTGAGGTTCAACATAGCTGTGTTGCTAGCCTTTAGGTAAAAATTTGAATGCCTCGGATATACAGGTGTGCCTCCCAAACTACATCCTTCCATAGAACACAGCACTGCTGTTAGCCAGAAATAGGTTTAGCCTGGTAACTCTAGACACTATAGGTACCTATCTAATACAAAAATATCTATGTGTTGCACTGGTACGTATCACCGTAGACGAATCACGAAGGGTTCTGATAACTCTGGTAGGATCTTGGGTGTAGAATATGTTACGTAAATCTGTAATTATCCGTACTTAATCGTCAACAGTAGAACTATCTGAACCGTCACTACGTTATTACGTTAAGTATACCTAAATCATTTCTGTAAGTGGATACTTATCTTATTTCGTATCACAAATTTATAAACACCAATCAACATTTAAATGTATGATATATTAGATAGTCACAATTGCATTTAAACCAATGAAATGTAAAGTTGTATGAAGCATCTGATATATTATTAGATTCCTCTGAGATAAAGTTTCATCGCTTTAGTGATTACCTAACATAAATTATTGGAAATTTGATAGTAAAATTTCGTGAGCATCGAATTCTATAATATTTATTATTAAATCAGGATCTACTGGAGTTGCTGAAGTTTTCTTCTTAATTGGGAAACATATATCTTCTCTACATCTTTTAGGTATGAAATATTGACAGTTATTAGTAAAATTAAAAGTGATTAATGTGCAATAGATATACCATTCTTTAAATGTTTCTCAAGCTTAAGTCGATAGGTATATTATGAACTTGTTTGTATCAATTACGTCGTGGCCGTTTATTCACTTTAAATAAGACATAACAAACGGACATACTCATTTAAAAATCCCAAGAATCGCATAACAAAAAGCCCAATCGCGCACAAGAACAAAGCCAGCGTCGGTTATCGGCCATCTTTATAATAATTACAACCGACTTCGACGTCTCAATCCACCTCGCGCGATCGCGATCCCGAATCCAATTACTGTGCACCGAAATACCTTTGCGCTGGAAGAAAAATAATTATCGAAAAAAAAATCGACAGTCGCACAACCCTATTATCGTATGGAGGCTCTTCACGAAGATTGAACGTATAGTGACGCTCATTTAAGTCGATATTTAAGTGTATGGCGCAATGAGTCTTGCGCTGTATTTACTCTGGACGATTCTCCCTCGTGGGCGGGGCCTAACCCCCTCCATTTGGCCGCTGAAAGGGTGGGACGCCCGTCAGTCGGGCACCGGCGGTGGGGGATGACAGATGTCCGTCCGCGCACATCTTTCATACAACACGATAGCGAATTCAATACACCATAAATATAATCTCGACTTCGCGTCCTGGATGACGGGTGTCGCTTCGACTCTGAGGGCTTGCGACTATGGGAATCGGACTCGTTTTAATCGTCGTTTCCGCTCCTAGACGTCCAGTTATTTCAATCCAGTGACGCCGCATTCAAACAGTTTGCCGTATTAATTATGAGCGCCCGTTGTGTTCCGATACGACGCTCGTAAATTTGATGGCGCGTTTGTATGTAAGACGTGATTTTAATAGTTCCGTTGAATGCGCTCGAAATGTTTCACGATAAAGATGATTTGCTCGACGCCGTTCCGACTAATTCTGGAGAGCGCTGTGATGTGTCGTGCGTCTCAATTACATATTAAATGTTGCGGTTTTATATGTTTGTTTTAATAATGTTCGTGTTTAAGATCGTAGAGGTCAATGTGCTAATACTTTTATTCTGGAATTGATGTGTTTGTGGATGGGTGGCGTTAATGTTTTCGTGAATAACTACGAAGTCAATATTAGTTTTCTTTCTATGGCGCAGCAGGAATTTTAACATTTTTTTTGACTCGTTATAACATATATATGGCTAGTAATGTATAACGTTAGCTATGTTTAAAATATGTCCAAATATGACCACAAGAACGTACCAACCTACGTTACCTTGTTTCTTCCATATAAATGCCAAAAAGTATTGTCTATATTTTCCAAACATATTCAGTTAGTTAGCAAAGACTTCATATATTTTTTTAATGAACTAATGCTTAAGTTATTTTGTTTACACTATTTTTGTTTCTCTGCGGGTATAATTATTCTCTAGATCTGGTTGATAGAGAATTGAATTTGAAACGTTACTATGACTCAAATTTTCACGACCATGCGTAGGTGATCTTGCACATTAAGGAATATGCAAAAGTTAAAGTGAAATTCTGATATTCCTCCTAAACTATAATACATTTGAACAATAAATAATAAATGATCCTGTAGAACGTCTGAGACTTAATAGTTAATGCCGAAAAATTGTACTTTCCAACGATTATCAGGCAACGCTAATTAAGTAAAATAAATTATAGAAGAACGAAAACTCATAATTCACCAACGTATTCATTCTTTAACTATTCTCGTGATTTTACAACGAGTATACCCCCGCCAGTGATAAACTGATGGTTGAAACTTGCCCTCTCGATCGGGAGGTCCGAGGTTCAAACCCAGGCACGCACCACTGATTTATGTGCGTATTATAAATTAATTATCACTGCTTTTCGGTGAAGGAAAACATCGTGAGGAAACCTACACACCCGAGAGTTCTTTAAAAAAAAAAGTTCTTAAAGGTGTGTGAAGTCCACCAATTCGTCCTTGGCCAGCGCGGTGGACTATGGCCTAAAACTCTCTCATTCTGAGAGAAGACCCGTGCCCAGCAGTGGGACAATAATGGGTTGACGTGTGATACCCCCGCCACATTTCAACAGTTGTTTTTCAATGGAAATGTGGTGGAAGGGTGTAGTTGTCGGCTCACTTTTGTACAAGGTTACCATCTTAGACTTATGGAATAGCCACGTAATTGTAGTCATATAATTGACTTAAGATAGTTCCCTTGTTCTGTGTCAAGTTGCTTACAGATGTCCATAGGCAGCAGTGACCACTTACCATCGGGACGAGTGCATGCTCATTCTATCCTATAAAAATATATTTTAGAAATGGTTTCTAAAATTAAAATCTTATTAAAAGGCGAAACACGCGTCAATAACGTAATGTGTAGGAGCCTGCCTACTTGAACATTCAAGTCGAGTCCTTCAGTGGGATAATTTCAATCAGTTTATAGTAAGGCAATATTTTGTCGAACGAATTGATACCTACTGCCATTGTAGGTACCTACTTATCGTAATGAGTTGTTTAAATTCAATTACCGAGATAACGTACACATATTGATTAGCTTCGGTTATGTAGAGGCATTTTGTTTAACTTTTCGGACCAATAACAACAAGAATATATAAAACTGTATTTTGTTTAAAAATTAGCTATCTGTCAAGTTTTCGTGGTATAGGTGTATTATTAGTTATAGGTAATTACAGCATGGGTAGATAATCACAAAGTGACTACGAGCAAAGTAATTCGATCACGGCTCATTCATTTAGTTACCAGTGGATGACTACCAACCAATAGACTGGTTGGTAGTGATCTACTTGTAACTAAATGCCTAAATCGCTATTTTCATATATGAAAGTAAAGCTTACAATCTTTAACATCGACTGACGCACGGAAATTGAAAAGTATTAGTAAAGAAGTTGGATCGAAAAGCTGGAAATTTTGTGAAATTCCTCATGTTTAGAAGGGAAATCTATAGGTAATTTATATCCTTGGAAGTGTTTGGCCATAGCGCATTGTATAATTTCCAAAAAGTTACGAAATATTTTCGGTAACTGAATATAATACCTACCACAATTTAGTTTCTACCTAAAGTTTACCAAAAATGGTTACCTAGCGAGTAATAATTCAACACGAAGGCTACACCAGAGTAGGGGTAGGCTTCATCCAGTGGGACGCGCAGGGCGGACTTCCGGCGGAAGTGGGCGGGACGGCACGGACGCCATTTTGCAGGTACCGCGCGTGCGCCTCGCGAGCCCGTCTGTTTTATTGACATGTATGAGACCCGTGGGAATAAAAATAAATTACGAAATAAGAAAACAACGAAATAATGTTTTTTTGGTGTTTTAATGTTACTTTTTACTTGGCCTGTAAGTTTTATTCGACATCTCAAAGGGAAGATCTATTCCTCACGTATATTTTTCTTTTTGACTTGCTACAATATCTAGCCTTAGAATCATTTTTGCAGATTATGAATTAACGTGCAACATCCTTGTTATCCCCAACTCCAGCTTAACCCAGTCATTTTTCGATATACTTAGAAAAACAAACAAGCTTGCTGACTTGTTGACCGGATAGTAAGTGGTCAATGCCGCCGTGCACGCCTGTAAATAATCCATCCCAGATAAGATTAGACTCCTATCCGAGGGTGACTACAGACGCTTTAGGACCAAGTTAAAACGCCTTACTTACTTATCGTAAATTCTATAAATTAGCCTGAGCCCTTAGTACGAGCTTGTCACATTTACTCAAAACAATCACTGTTTACGCTTTCCCATCTTACATTCAGCGTTTCGTTTATGTTTTTGGCCATACCTACTTACATAATTTCTGTTACTGTGAAAAATTATAAAATCGTACATTAAATAAGGAGATTGATATTTTAAAATTTAGCAAGTTAGCGAAATTTTAATCAAATACCATGGTAAAGAAGTCGTAGTCGTACAGTCAAGTGTTAGCGAGGAGTTCGCCAACCCGGATGGTATGGTGACCGTTTTAATGAGTTTTTTATTTCCTTATTTGCAGTTTATACATATCATTTACATATATTAGGCATAGTAATTTTAATGTTAATTAACAAAAGCTTGTATGGGTAGAAGTAATTAAACTACCTACCTGCTCCCATTTGATTATGTATGAATGCTAAACTTTAATATTACAAATACAAATTTACTAGGAATCTATGTAATTAATATAGGTAGAAACTTTTGATAAATTCAAGCGAATATCAAAAATTATTACGTTACAAAAGTTTTTATGACGAAATAATTTTGTCTTCTCTCTGTAATAATATGAAGCCGAACAAATAATCTTGGATTATTTATCTTATGGAAGAATACTTTTATTACTATTTGCATACTTATAATATGTACCAAAAATGTAATAAGTTTTTACACTTTTTATAACGATGTACAGAGGTAGCCACAGCGCTTAATATTTCTTAAGTTTCATTCAGCAACAAACTCCTCTTTTAAAACGTATTTTCTAAACTTTCATTCAAGCGAGGGGACATAAACGCAAATGCCGGGACTCGGGACCCCGTCCCCGTGTACCAGGGGCGCATGATCGCGAGGGGACAGCCGCGCGTAAATCAAGCGCCGCGGAACGATCCATCACGCGGCGGCCGGCCATCAATCCTGCCCGAAATAGGACCGCATACCTATGGATCGTCTCTACTTGGATGTATTCTCACCTATAGCGCTGACTTTCGGTTTTTGAGGAAACGCTACTGTTTGTTCAGTGCTTTGTCTGCTTTTGGTGTTTAGATTCGAATATATTTTAATTTTCTGTTCTTTAAAACCGGTACGTGACTTGTTCACTTAAATATATTAAGCATTTTTGAAGTGAAACTTTAGGCGCATGAGGGTAAAATTTTTAAAGATGAAACGTCACGCCGGTATGCAACGGAAGTGTCGGAAAAGAGAGAGAGAGTGATCGCGACCGATTGAGAGAGAGTAAGACAGAGCGAACGTCGTATCACGCCTTTTTCCCTTCCTCTTAATCTTGGAAATTTAAAGTTTTAGATTTGTATAAATATAAACAAGATTTATAAATTAGTTCGCCAAAGAAGTTTCACTTCTGACATGTGTACTTTGTACGCACGCATGTTTTTTTTTTTTTAATTTAGTGTGTAATGTGCAGTCACATGCCGCTGTAAAGAACCGAAGGTGCGGTGATCGTATTCGCCTAACAGGGAAGATGTCCCGAAAATGGGCATCGCGCTCGGAGAAATCCGGTTGTATTCCGTTGGAGATCTCAGAGTCCTCCACGCAGCGTTGAATACGGTCACTGTAGAGGGGTTTTAGTGCAGAAAAAATCCAACATAACCCTGCTTCGCTCCCACGGCGTAAGTTACCTTTTGAAGGTTTTCCCCTTCGAGAACAAAACTAAAAATGTACGCATAGGTCACATCAATTTGGTCTGTTTAGTTTAAACCTAAATCCAGGTGCTAAATGTTTTCTAAAACTATAATATGATAAAATTATTCTTACCACATTGATCACAGAAGAAGTCAGTAGGTGAACCTAGTTTATAATGCTAACGCAAAAATAATATTAAGCTTGTAACAAAATAGTTATAGACCACTATAACTATTTTTTACCAACCTAGATATAATAATATGTACAAAATAGTTACCTTTTCCATTGAAAACAAAAAGTATGGTAAGACTACACACAGATATTTCTATCGGAATGCTTAAGAATTTTTCAATAAGCCCTGTCAGTCTAGTCAAACAATTTCATTATTTTCACGAGATAGAGACATAAAGTTAGACATTTTATTGAGTAAACAAACTGTGCATACTGTCATTATTAGGTAACAGAGTCGATAACCGTTTGATGTTTATTTTTGTTTCGATTTGGGAAACGATCTACTAATAGATATGTTCGTTTGGGACCGATCGACTATTTCTATAACGATAATAGGTATTGAAGATTTAGAATTTTTTGACAAACGATCAAGTCATCCGCCTGATGGTAAGTGCTAATTGCTATCCATTCATATCTATAACTATGTTGGTTTTAGGGTATTGCCTGGACTTAGGGTTTAAAAAGTAGTACAGGGCTTTTACCTAAAATCTGTAACGGATGCGTTGCCACTCTAGAGACTAAGATGGTTATCATTCGGCATTCTCAATACCTCTTAAATCATAGGTACTGGTTCTTCTTATTTAAAAACGGCAGAGAAATAGGTACTAGTATATATGTTGCCCACAAGTTGAAAGAAATGACACTCCTTAGGATAGAGAAAGTGTTGGTCTGTTACAGGAATCTTATATGTAATGTCCAAATGTAAAACCACACAAGTTATTAATGAAGTAATTGTAATATATATTTAATTTATTGGTGATATCTACTAAGCTTGTTCTGTCATGCATGTCTTAAGAATAAGGTGGTAGGTGCTTAGCTGATTCCATAGATAGTAATCTATTAAATTATAAACGCTTAACGTTCACATACAAGTAGGCACAAAATCTGAGTAGGTACCTATTAATCGTCTGTATCAGGGATGGACCCCGCGAGTCACGTGCAACAATCACATTTTCTTCTCTTTGAGAATCGAACCAGGTCCTTTTGCGCAGCTAACACGATCTGCCAAGTGGTTTCAAACTGTGAAATCAGAGGTCAAATTCGCAAATCCCGATCCTTATCCAAATTTATGTGGGAATTAATGATCACTTGCAAAAACAGCGAAGGAAAACATAACAAAAAAACCTCACTTCTAAGAGTAGTTTCCAAAAAAAGTTATCAAGGATCCCCCAAAATCTATTGCTTTCCACTCGGCCAGCGCAACTGTCTATAACTTCCTATATAAAGTCATAGGACAAACTGGTCTCTCTGAGCAAAACCCATGCCCAACAGTGGGACAGCAGAGTCCACAGCGAAACACGATAACAATGTGCAGCGGACCGTCAATCAATCAATCCACCGTTTAGCAGGCCACCATAAACTACACTCGACGGCTCGGCATCCAGCCATCACATTGGGGATCTTCTAATTAACTTGTTGCATTACAACGTAAGCGGATTACGCTATAATAAATATATACTCGAGCATTTCTTGTGCGTTATTGCGAACAGAAATGTTCTCACAACTAGACCGCTTTGCGCTTGAGTGAACAGTAGGTACTAGCTAGTGCTGTAACGGAAGTTTTTTATTTGAACATACGCGAATGCGAACGCGATTGACAATATTCCGTACCGATACTTGCGAATAAAGATGCAAATGCGAATATTGTTTTGTTTTTTCAGCTTTTTACGTCAGGGACCGGAGGATGTAGATTTGGCGACCTTGTTTTTTTTTACAAACGAGCATGCAGTCCACCTGATAGTAAGTGGCCATTGCCGCCCATGGGCATCTGTGAGCAACTTCAAATAGAACATGGATTCTATCCGAAGCTAATCACAGATGCGTGCAGACTCCCGAGGACTATGATGGTGGCCTCATATAAAAAATGTGCCGGCAACTACACCCTTCCATTGAAACGCACGAACTGCTTCACGTTAGAAATGTGTGTGGCGGTGGTACTTTTCCCGGTCGACCTACACTGGTTCTACCAACTGGGAAAACAACAACACACTTTTTGATCGACAAACTGCAATTCGATTTAAATTTGTATATATTTGGTGACCTTTTGTTGCAAAGCACTGCAATTCAATATTTGAAAATCATTCGCATAATTCTTGCGAATGCGAATTTTCGTTACATCACTAGCAGATACATAAAACATGGCATTGCTTGGAGGATGTTGAAGTAAAAAATAGTTACAGATACACATAACAAGCTGTCTAGAAATATGAATCTAAGATATAGTTATATACCATGTAGGAAACGTCACGTTTTTATTGTTATTTTATTAATTCTGGAATCCTACTTCTATGTAATTATATTTCAGACATAAAATGCAAAACGCCTTAATATCTTTGCTACACTGTTCATCACCGTTAATTGATACTATTTATTTCCTTAAAAAATTGATAATAATAATAATGTATATAAAATACTTTAAATATTTACATACTACTGTTATGTTAATTTTGCTGTTAATTCGTATTGACCGTTTTATTTTGTAATCATATATCTCTACCCCCTATAAGCAGTAAATAGAAGTAATTCCTAGTTAAAACAATATATAATTGCGCAATCTCACGACGTCTGACTCTACATACGAGTGTAATGTATAACCCATATATGATAGTAAACTTATAATGTATTTTCAAAATTTTAAGTTAATATTGAGAAGATCTCTATCAAATACCGAATACTTAATTTTATCATCTCACTGCATCGCAAGTATTAGCCACGTACAGCAAACATTTTTATAACAGATATTCATATTTATAGTTTGATGTGATGGAATTTTAAACCGATTGATGAACAAACAAATATAACTATTACTACTTAAAAATATTATTACTTATTTTCAGACCTCCAAACTCTATATCTTGCATGAACATGCGATGTAGAGACATCTTTTATTATTATTATACGTATGATGAATTTCAGCAGTCCATTACATAAATCAAATAATCCGAGTTAAACGAAAACAATCCTGACTCTACACATATCATTTCAATATTCAGCGCACACGATCGTTGAGATATCTAATGATACGTCATTTCGTACGAGCGTATCAATTTTGTGCCTCGCATAATATATGTGACGGTCGGCGGAGTGACTTCCGAACATCTAAACACATCACATTTTGCATATCACGCGTTGATAGCAGAGTGCTGCCAAGCGGTTCATTTGTGCTTGTAGCAATGATAGACCGATAGGTAAGGATACAGAATCGAGAATTGAAAGTACACATTAGATGGGTATATCATTTTAAACACATATTTAATTTATGTGATTAGGGATATGAAACTCATATATGATTTTATACTAATATTATCGCGGAATTAACACATTTTAATTCTTAACGGGTACTTACGATAAGCGCCGACTTCGGGACTACTACTAAGTACCTACTGCGTATGTTCTAAACCAACATGTATTTAGATTATTTTTTACTTTTTTGTTGCATGGAAGTCGGTTGTATTTTTTGATTTTTTTTAAGAGCCTAATGTCGTAGTGCTTTGGGAATACCTCGGAAAGGAAGTTCATTCCATATCTTTCACGTCCGTGGTAAAAATGTCCGTAATAAAACGAATCACTACATATAAAACAACAATTAGCTTCTTGCTGTCTGTCCGTATGTATGCTTACATCTTTAAAACTATGCTACGAATTTTAATGTTCTTTTTTAATAGGTAGAGTGATTAAAAAGGAAGGTTTATACGTAAAATACATGCATAATAAAGTGGAGGAATTTATAATTATCGATTTTCGTCTTTTAGGCGAAACGAAGTTCGCCGGGTCAACTAATAGTATAATAATCAGTAATCCCAATATGAATAAAATATAAATACACGACATAAATTGCGAAATCAATAGATAACGTACTACAGGATAAGTTAAAAAGAATCTGAATTAATAATGTAACAAGATCATTTCTAATGTTAGAGAAAATATAATCAGAAGTGTGTTATAATTTAACTTAAACTAATGATAAGGGAATAAGCAGGTATATAAAGTTCACAGGACTTTTTTCTATTTAATAATAATTATGATTAATAAAATTGATATTCTAATATCATGACAAAAGTCGCATATATATTTCTATTTGTCGAATTATTGTCCCACTGCTGGGCACAAGTCTCCTCCAGAACGTATTGGTAGACTTTATACATTTTTGTGAAGTATTTTTACGATGTCCTAAGCGTGTAGATTGTAGATTTCGTCACGGTGTTTTCCTTCACCGTTAACATTTTTGTTAACATTTTTAATAAGCACATTTTGAAAAAACCTTATAGGATTCGAACTTAGACATCCGCAATAAGAATACCGAGTTTTAACCACTCGGCTATTACTGCAAGCAACCTACAGTTATTTCATAATATAGTTATGAACATATTAACATGTTTCCAAGCATTGATTTAATAAAGTGCCAGCAAGTGCTGACTTGTCAAGTAATTTGTTGCGGGTTGTTTAAAGGGGGAATTAATAGGAGGAAACGTTCATATTAATAATCTTGAAGTGCTAATATTTTTGATGAAAGTTACTTATATCAGATATTAAACTGAATGAATTAAATGATCCAAGAGAAATAACTGATATTTTCATGTCTATGTAAATATCAGTTATTTCTGTAATGAATTTGTTTCTTGATGATATATAATGATAAGCGCTAGTTTTGACTGGTGTAAAAATAAACTGTTCAGCAAAACCTAATTTGAATAAAAAAAAACTTATGATGAACCTATAAGATAGATTAAAGCCTACATATGTAATCTGAATAACTTTATCCACACCTTTTAATCAAATAGTAAATTCACAATATTTGTACCTCGTCGTGGCTCGTAATAGAGGCAAAAATATAATTGGACACATCAAACAGATTGCGAGAAACGAAACCATGTGTTTTTAATTGTCGTCAACACGTTACGACCTCAATCAAACATCACGAGTTATGACACTCGCGTCCACTACATATTATAGCGATTAACGCAATTAGGATGTTCGTAACAAGTAGCCGAACGAAAAAAAATGTCATTAATAGAGTCGATCTTGTTAGTCGCTACCGAATTAACGAGGATCGCTCTAAACCGATCATGTAATTACGATCACCTCGACCTCTCCGCCACCAGAATACCTACCTACGCGAGGCGGGGCTGCCCTCCGATCAATATACTCAGGCGAACACGCCACTCCACAGAAGTATTCTCGTCTCTGTCTACCGTCGTTAACACGCCTCGAGCGGGAACGAGACGGGGCGTCCGACTCCGATTCGCTGCCACGCATCCCCATGGGCGTACACCGGCCTTCGTCGTCCGATGATCCGACATGGCTCAGTCGACGAACGACTGCGTACCGTGCGCGTGTGCACCCGGCCGCCGACTACCATGACCACCGCGTGAACGCAGCCACCATGCTCGTGCCACCGGAGATGATGGCGGCCCAATCCAAGCTCGTCTACCAGATGAATAAGTACTACAACGAAAGGGTCGCGAACCGCAAGGCCCAGATCGCGAAGACGATCCACGAGGTGTGCAGGATAGTCCAGGATGTACTCAAGGAGGTGGAGCTCCAGGAGCCGAGGTTCATCTCCTCGCTCACCGACTACAACGGCCGGTTCGACGGCCTCGAGGTGGTGTCGCCGCACGAATTCGAAATCGTCATTTATCTCAATCAAATGGGCGTCTTGAACTTCGTGGACGACGGCTCCCTGCCCGGCTGTGCCGTGCTCAAGCTGAGCGACGGCAGGAAGCGCTCCATGTCCCTATGGGTGGAATTCATCACCGCTTCAGGGTATCTTTCGGCGAGGAAAATTCGCTCCAGATTCCAGACTCTAGTGGCGCAGGCGTGCGACAAGTGCTCCTACAGGGACTGCGTTAAGATGATCGCTGAAACCACGGAGGTGAAGTTGCGGATTCGGGAACGGTACATAGTACAAATAACGCCCGCTTTTAAGTGCGCCGGACTTTGGCCTAGGTCCGCGGCGCACTGGCCCCTACCGGCCATACCGTGGCCGCATCCCAACATCGTAGCCGAAGTTAAAACTGAGGGCTTCGATTTACTATCAAAGGAATGCATCGCCCTGCAAGGCAAGAATTCGGCGATGGAGGGTGACGCGTGGGTGTTGAGCTTTTTCGAGGCTGAAAATCGTTTGCTGCAAGGCGGCTGCCGGCGGAAGTGTTTGAGCATTCTAAAAACAATACGGGACCGGCATCTGGACTTGCCCGGGAACCCGGTGACATGCTATCACATGAAGACGCTCCTCTTGTACGAATGTGAGAAACATCCGAGGGAACACGAATGGGACGAGGGAGCGATAGGCGACAGGATAAATGGAATATTTCTACAGTTAATCTCCTCGCTGCAATGTCGACGGTGTCCGCATTATTTTCTTCCGCACGTCGATCTGTTCAAGGGCAAGTCGCCGACGGCGCTGGAGAACGCCGCCAAGCAGGTGTGGCGGCTCACGAGGGAAATGCTGACCAATTCCAGAGCATTCGAGAAGCTGTGAGCTAGTCCAGATCTGCTGCTTCCTAATTCTACCGTATATTCATGTGGAGTGAGTGAACTAGTGATTTACCGCTATTAATATTCATCCTCGAGTCATTTTTAGTAGATTAGGTGCAATGTTGTTTAGGAATGTGCGTTTAGTTCCGATAGAAAGACTGGTGACGCGGATACCGAGGCTCGAGAGAAGTGATTCTTGCGTTGGTTAGTTCGGTTTGTGAAACTCTCGAATATTCCATACGGAGCGGACAGACTGTAAGTAGAAGTGATACTACTAATAGAATAGGACCTCTTTCAAATATTATTTGTGATATAATGTAAATAGCTTATCTGTTGTACAATTTTAGTGATATTTAATTTAAAAAAACAAAAATCGTGTATTTATTTGACTGAAATCTTTTAAAGTAGGCGTATAATCTTAAACTATTATAATAAATATTTTGAAAATTACAACGAACTCTTTAATTTTTGGCCACATTTTATTTTCTTTTAATATTTCACCTTTACTTTACCTATAAGCAACTTCACAGCCTTCACACGACAATTACCGTCACATTTTTTACTAAAATACAAAAACAAATTGACTACTAGGTACCTTTTACAAACTGAGAAAGTTCGCGAACATTGTGAAAATATGCATAGAATTTAATTTAATTATATGTCTAAATCATACACTCACCTATGCATAATGTTTAGATGAATTTAATGAGCCTCTCTTAATATCTACATGACACTTCTATATGAACCCATTTCTACAATGAGAGCTCATCATAAAAATAGCTGTTATCTTGCTCTCACGGGATAATTATTTCATTGTTACAAAGATAATCCCGATAGACACAAGTTGTGTGCAAGATATTTCAAGGGGGAAGATAACAAACTAATTATAATAATCAATTACATATATTAAGAGATGAAATTAAGATGTTTCAACTAATATTTTGTTCGAAATAAAAAGATAACATATGACAAGGAGGTAGTAAGTAGCAAAAATATATAACTACCACATTTCACAATACAGGTTGTGTATATAAATGTATGCTAAACATTGGAAAGATACTGATAATGTACAGTTTGTACCTACGAATGTAAGTAGAAAACTCGTTTTTGTAGTTATTGATTGTTATTTTTTTACAAATGTTGTATGGTGGTTGTCCACCAATTCGCACTTGGCCAGCGCGGTGGTCTATGGCCTTAACTCTCACATTCTAAGAAAAGACCTGTGGTCAGCAGTGGGACAGTAATGGGTGGACGAAAAATATGGAGGTTTAACCATTTAGAACCACGCAGACAATAATAGAAATTTTCGAGATTGCCAGCATGTAGGCGAAAAATTTTATAAGTTTGATTCAAATGTAATATAGAATTTATCGAAATTAAACTAACTTTATACAAAAAAAATCGGAGTGATCACATATCTGATACTTGTAACAGAGGTATATAAATAATGAAATACAATCATCAAGTATAGTTGTGGTATCTAATTAGACATTTTTTTCTCACAATATCATTTGCATAGAACAAAGGCGATCTTATTAGAACACGCCTAAACGTAATACTGCGATAATTTTGTAGATAATACTTACTACTAACGTCAGTAATATTCTTTAATATATGATTTGTTTAACGAGAATTTATTTTAAATTCACTGTAGTAGATACGTATATGCAAGTTTAATTTCTTTTACTTTATATTTTACTATATATATTATCTACAAATGAATTATTTATTAAAACTAACTTGAAGACTAAAATAAATTTAAAAAATCCCCAAATATATTTAAATCACTGCATAATATAAAACAAAGTCACTTCCCGCTGTCTATCCCTATGTATACTTGGGGTACAACACATTATTGTCCCACTGCTGGGTACAGGTCTTCCCTCAATAAGAGAGTTTTAGGCCATTACCGTTATTAGGTCCACCGCGCTGGCCAAGTGCGAATTGACATGTATACTACATATACTTAGATCTTTAAAACGAGGCTACGGATTTTAATGCAGTTTTTTTGAATAGATAAGAGTAATTAAAGAGGAAGGTTTTTATGTATAATACATGTATAATATAGTGGAGAAACACTGAATTTTAGATTTTTTACTTTTAGGGAGAACGAAGTTCAGTTATTTAAACATAAAACAGAGTTCAGATAATGCCTCTTGAGAAAGTTCTAAGGCTGCATTACTTCCGTTAGACATGACCGGAGCGGGCAAACCCGCGAGAATAAGCTAGTACTAATATAAACTAACAAGAATGTTGTTTCTATAACGGAATAGTGTAAGAAAGAAGTTTTAATATCAAAAGGGAATATGAAATGGGTCTTAAATAAAATTTAATATGGCCACGAGAAATAAATGCCATCGTCCGCCGTGGTCGTCCTACACAAAAGGTATCGCGTTACACGACAATGTTTTAGTAGAGTCGCGATCAACTCTTAAGTTTTAGGTTACAATCTCTACCAGGCATGAGGAGTTAAATTAATTCCTTGGGACCGTGGGTGGAACGCTCTTTGTTCGATTTACGGGTAGAGCAGATGTAGAGTTTGGATACTATGAGGCGAAAGTATTTGACCACCGTGAATGAATTAAGCGTTTACCTATTACTATTTAATTAATGCTTAACATATTACTTGACTAATTGATAGTTAATTGATATTTTTTTTTGTTAGCAAACTTTTGGATTATGCTGGTAAAGTTTTGGTAAACGCGAATCTCTATTAGGTATGGGTGTTTCTGTAAATATATCGGTGACATACGTAACACAGATAATAATGGTATGTCAATATTAAAAGCGATTCGTAAAATATAGCATGTCTGAAAACCAAATTTAGAGTCAAAAAATACAGTAATTGCTAACTGATTCTACAGCAATAAATTCATCACAGAATATGTAACAATTTTGGATGAGCAATTCTTATGAACACTTATCAGCACCTAGAAGTTTTTAAAAGAACCTGTAATTGAATGCGAGAAATTAAAACTTGTAACTATCATATAAACTATCCCTTTTTGCGAAAGTTGAGTGACACGGGGGAATGCTAGATTTGGTGGGGTTTAAGTTTATCAAAGGAAGGAGTAAAAAATAAATTATTGTAAGCGTTACATAAATATTAAATTAAAAAAATAATTTTAATAGTCCGTGTTTACATTACTGACAACGTTAAACACATCATGTCAACAATGTCAGATGTTTCTGTTATTTGGTGTGTAATTGAATTTTTATGCAACTTATTCACTCAAAAAATACATAGACGAATAATACCTATCTCTACATATTAATTAATACATATCTTTAAAAACTTTATTGTTGATAACAACTGTTGACGATTTATTTATGTAATCAAATAAAATCTATTAAAATAGTTTTTATTCGGATTTAATTACGGGCGTACTTCGATCACTGCGAGGGGAGGCTAGTTTAAATAATAACCTATATGTTAGTACTTTACCTAGTACTTATTTAAAATATTTTACATTTTTTAAGCCTTTTAGATACCATATTGACCACTGAAGGAGCTAATGTTATTTAAAAGCTTATGGAAATAATTTTAATATGTTTAATGGTAAAAGTCGTGAACACCATTTTAATGCTTACCAGTTTCCGAATAGCAAAATTATAGAGTTAATGTAAAATGCTAACTAAGGTGGGATTAATCGGAATTTTAATGTAATTCCAATTAGAAGATATCTATATGAATGCATCTAAATATAATTGAGAATGAATATAAGCCACTTTAAAGGTAACATGTGGTTAGGTTAGGTAACCCAGGTGCAAGCCTGCTCGTATTACAGAAACAGGTAGATTTAAAATATGTAATGTGCAAATCATATTTCTAATTAACGATATATCTTTAATAACTTATTTCCAATCAGTCTAATCAAATATATTACCTGATAATATATATACACTTCGTATAATATTCATCAATCAATAGGTAATTAAACGTGTAAATCTATAAATAATATACATTGTAATGTTGATAAAATAGACCTACACGAGTTTTTATTCAATTTATAATTTAATTAAATGTTTATAATTCTCACGATAAAGATATTTAAAATAATAAGTGTATATTAAATGCAAACATCTGACTATAGTTTATAAAATAAAGCGTTCTGCATAAAAACTCATAGGAAGTATTGCTAGAAGAAAATATGTTTATATAAAAAATGTATTCTGCATTTATTCAGTAGGATTTTTTCTTGTGTCATGGAAGCCATGGGCACATACAAAGACAAATACATAAACATCCAGACCCAGAACAAGTATCTAAACTCATGATTCAGACACATGCCAAGTCGAAAATCAAACATGGAATCCACTGCATATCAGACCAGTATGGTCACCCGTCAACGCGGGTCATCAAAATTAAATGGAAATTGAATAATTATCATCTTCTAATATTATTTATATACTATAGCAGCAACTAAAAAGTAAGTAACCCCCGAAAAATATAACGAGTATTTATATTTTAAGTTAGACTACAAGTTATATAGACTCGATGTTAGATCGTTGCGCATTTCACGTACATAGGCACGGCCAATAGCTAATCACCCGAAGTAGATATATTAGTGGCGGCTAGTTCCCACATTTGTCTAGCTAATCACGATCTTCATCACCTGACAGGCCTGGTAGTGCGCGATTTGCGATAGTTCAGCCAAAAAAAACTTGTAACCTGATACTTGTGACCTTTTTAATAAGCATGACGTCCGTTAGGTATTTGGCTATTTGGTGATTGATTTTGAAGGAAAACGTTTTCTACATCATAAAGGCCAGTGACATCCTTATCTGTGTCATTATAATCTTATATGTTACGCTACGTTTTTTTAAGAAAATAAATAAATATAATGTAATCAATGTAAGTGCTGTTAATTATAATTGAAAACAATAATGTGCTGGGTTAGCTTAATTCAGTACTTACCTATATATGAATGAGTTTGGAAATTATAGTATTTTTTACAAAGCATTGTGTTTAAAGATGGCGAACAAATGAAAACTTTCGGGTTTTAATGTAAGTTGTTTATAATAAAAGTTACTTTATACTTCATAAAATAAACACATGCATCTTCTGAGTAAAACACGGATTTTGTGATGTACCTATTCGTCATTTTGGAGATCATATTAATTTATATGTCACAGTTATTCGACACGAGTAAATAATCCATACAAATCACAATATTGATATAATTATATTTTATTAATTAACGCTTTCATGTCTCCTTTAAAATTAATTAGGAACCTTTCTTTAAGGTACTCATTTATTAGGAAAAAAGTTTCGGTCCCGCGCAATTCATTAAACAAAAAAACAACTCAAAAGGATAACATTTCAATAAATAAACAAGGGTCTAAATGCGGGTTACAATTAAAGTTAAACCGGCCGGTATAAAGTGTCCCATAAACATGCTCGCTGCCGCCGCGACGCCTACACGATGTTGTTTTTGGATTTTCAAACAACAATTTACGGGTCTAAATGTAAAGATCCTTACATTGTACGATATTCAAAGTGAAACTTCTTTGTATGAGCCAAAGGAGTGAAAAAAGCAATTAATACGCGAAGGAAAAACTTGTGATTCGTTTTTAAAATACTTGCCGCAGACGGAGGAGTACGAAATTTCGCACGGTTATAGTTGATATACAGAAGAATTGCGCAATGCTAATTTTTTCAAATATTTTTTTCAAATAATGCATAAAACATACATAAAATCAACTAAAAACACATAACACACACTACCTTGCATTTGACACAAACACATACTAATAAACTAAATAGAACATTCAATGTCTTACTATGAAAACACATAACGTCAAAAATGTCAGATGTCTTTGTCAAATACCCGCTATTGCTTTTAAATGCAGCTTAGATAATTATACCTCTTCTTACGTTTAACGGGTGCGTCCAAAATAACTTGAAAATTATTACAATTTATTTGAATTTGAGAAATATTCGCGCTAGTTTGGACAATAAGATTTTTAATTTATGATAATAGTTTTTAATTTAAATTACGGTAGAATTTCAACCATTATGACGGGTCTAGACTAGTGGCGTAGTAGGATAAGCGTAATGATATTGTAACGGAAACGTAACCGTTTGCCTTACAATATCCGTTACGGAAATTATCAATATAATTATAGATATCATATCAATACCAATGATACGTTACATATACAAATAATTTTGTCATATATTTTACATTCGAATGAATTAATTTCATGCGCATTACATGTTGTATGTTCCTATCATATGTAGGTTAGGTTTCTCTTTATTAAATAACAATATTATTAAAAACTAATTGTATTTATTTGTAATTAGAGCAGTGATAGCCTAATGGTCGAAACTTGCCCTCTCGATCGGGAGGTCCGAGGTTCAAACCCAGGCAGGCACCACTGATTTTTCTAAAATTATGTGGGTATTGGAAATTTATTATCAATGCTTTTCGGTGAAGGAAACATCGCGTGGAATCCTATACACCCGAGTTTAACAAAAAAGTTCTGGGAGGTGTGTTTAGTCCACCAATTCGCACTTGTACAGCGCGGTGGTCTATGGCGTAAAACTCTCTCATTCTTAGAGAAGACCCGTGCCCAGCAGTGGTACAATAATGGGTTGACAACAATTGTGTTTAAATCTGCAAATGTGCAACGGAGCAGTCCTCGGTTAAGGGTAGAGATCAGTGATCAGCAATGAAGGATAAGAATGTAGCCATATTTTTGTAAATAGGTACATATGTGGTAGCTTTTTGAGACGATAATTAATTGATTAATAACAGTACATCAATAGGTTCTTAAATTATGGCTTGTTTAATATTTTTTGCTCAAATCATGACATAGTGCGGTTTATATTATAATCGAGGGTAAATTAATTATAACCGATGTTATAAATATCTGGTATTTACCTACACCATCAATCACCACTCTTAAACAGAAACGAGGTAAAATAATCACGCAAAAAACGCTTTAGATAATTTGATTATTTTGATTTTAATTTAGGTACTTGAAATATACGTAATTACCAATTATGAACGTCAATTAAAATACAACTTAATAAACTATTTTGTAAGACGAAATGTATAGGTAATCGGTGCATACGACACTTTATTTTTTTTATTTGATGTCTTATATAACAAAACTAGTTGACCCGGCGAACTTCGTTCCGCTTAAAAGTCAAATATCTAAAATTATCAGTGTTCCTCCACTATATTATACATGTATTATACATAAAAACCTTCCTTTTGAGTCACTATAATTATTAGAAAAAACTGCATTAAAATCCGTAGCGTAGTTTTAAAGATCTAAGCATACCAAGGGACAGACAGCGGGAAGCGACTTTGTTTTATACTATGTAGTGATGTAGTGACAAGCCATGGTTTAAGAACTATGTAGTAAGTTTCTTCCTGGAGTTAGGATTGTGCTACTTAAAGTCGCCTGCAGATGCATTATTTCTCCCGAGGACTAACTAAGTATGCCTTTTATATTCAAATCAGAATACTGCAATGTTTAACTCTCATAAAAAAATGGGAACGCTACTACGTAAAGGTTAAACCACATTCAGTTTAATTTTACAAGACTTTACCGACAAATAAACAAGACTTCATATGTATTAAATTTAATCCTACCGTCAAAATATATGTAGGTACATAAGTCTCATAAAATTAAATACATAATTGTAATCTCCTCGCGAATATTATAGAACAGGTTAAAATAATTATTTTGTAAGCATTAGCATATTAGATCATTTAACCTACAACACGGGCCATGTATATCGGACAAGACATGAGCGCGAAAACTCGAATATGATAAAATAAACTGCATAATTATGCTAATTCTTACACTAGAAATTGTTCTTATATGTTAAATTGGTTAAAGTAGCCTCAAAAATGGATAGACACGTAATAATATTTTTGGATAAGTATAAGTATTACGAGATGCATAACATGATATAAGTAGTACCTAATAATTATAATGATAGTAATATTAAAGACGTCTAATTTGGCCCGGTGCAGTGACCCACGCGTTTATTGCAAGTTTAAGAAAATGTTAGTATGTTTGTTGTACCCACATTGTATATAAGTAGTAGTTATAATGATAGTAATTTGGCCCGGTGCAGTGACCCACGCGTTTATTGCAAGTTTAAGAAAATGTTAGTATGTTTGTTGTACCCACATTGTATATAAGTAGTAGTTATAATGATAGTAATTTGGCCCGGTGCAGTGACCCACGCGTTTATTGCAAGTTTAAGAAAATGTTAGTATGTTTGTTGTACCCACATTGTATATAAGTAGTAGTTATAATGATAGTAATTTGGCCCGGTGCAGTGACCCACGCGTTTATTGCAAGTTTAAGAAAATGTTAGTATGTTTGTTGTACCCACATTGTATATAAGTAGTAGTTATAATGACAGTAATTTGGCCCGGTGCAGTGACCCACGCGTTTATTGCAAGTTTAAGAAAATGTTAGTATGTTTGTTGTACCCACATTGTATATAAGTAGTAGTTATAATGATAGTAATTTGGCCCGGTGCAGTGACCCACGCGCTTATTGCAAGTTTAAGAAAATGTTAGTATGTTTGTTGTACCAACATTATAATGAACCTTAAACAAGACATATTGAAAAGAAATATGATTTTATATCAACCAAGAACACCCTTGTGATTTCTATACAATTTTTACAAATTATTTGTGTTTAAGACTATTCTAGGTTGTTCGGCCTGTCATTTATTGGCCATCCTTTGAGGTACAATAAGTTTATCACACGTAAATATTGACTCTCGCCAACCCATTATTGTCCCACTGTTGGACACGGGTCTTCTCTCAGAATGATAGAGTTTAGGCCATAGTCCACCGCTGGCCGAGTGCGATTTGGCGGACTATCTCATTATTGACTATCTCAAGAATATCATAAGAATAATTATATTAGTTGGTATTTTATGCTCATTTTTGTTAGTTTCAAAAAATATCTATTATTTACACGCAAACAAAATTTAGCAGTACATACCTACGAATATGTATGTAATATTTGCACAGGTACAGTTCCAATAAAAATGCTAAGTTATATTAAATTAATATTTTCTCTAAAATTCTCAAATCAGTAGATACTTCAATAAATTTATATAAATTAGTCGATTATGGCAGTTTCATTAAAACGATAGCCAAGTCAGGGCTTAGAATATTTCTAGAATTAAATTTTATGCGGCAATAACATAAAGATAAGTGGATTTTACATTAAATTAAACCTGACTTCACGTTGAAATAACTATATATATAATTTAATTTAGTTCTATGTTAAATTAATGTTAGCTCGTTAAGATAAGTCTCACAAGCTCCGTTGATTTCAGATTGTGATCAAACATCGTAACATATTCATCCAATTTCCTATATTATTCAGTCAAGACTATGTAGGATATGTTTGTTTTAATGAGAATTCATTGTGATTAAGTTTACATTGTCAACGACCCATTCAAATAATATTGATTAACGAATAACGACTACTTTTTAACAAGATTGAAATAGCAAATAAGCGTGCAATCTATTTCATGGTATATCTTTGCCAGGAATTAATGTATAAAACAGCGGTTCTACTTGAATCCGATTAGACCGTTGCCATTCCTGAGAACTGAGATATGATTCGTAACTAGCTGTAAATCAGCTAGAATCCTCGGGCTTTCCACGGACGCAGAAACTATTTAACGCTGTAATCCGGTGTAACGTTGAATTTATCACTTTTACCTATACCTAAATCAGTAAACCCGAATATTATAATGGACCTACCGATCTGAGGTCTTTTTCAGTGCAAAAAAATTCACTGGATTCGAACCCAGAAACCTTCAAAGCAGTACCAATTAAAAAAATATGTCAATCAGCGGATATTTAAAGACTAACGGCTGTACAGATACATAATTGACACCGTATACTTGTGTTTCCCGATAAGGGATTGCCGGTCATTCTATGCCATAAAGTTTTACAACCTCTTTCACAACCGACGGCTAATTTATGACTTTTTTATAACACGAGTAAACATAAATAATAATATGGGCGGACAGAACGCTTGAGAAATTGAATAGTACACAAATTATAGTAATAATGAGGAGGCGAAACGGGGCGGGCGTCCGTCAAAATATGAGAAAAAAATTGGGGCGCCAGAAACACCGCGCTCCACACAAATAGATCAAACATTCATTTTTTATTTTATTAGATGGAATAACACAAAAGAACCTAGAATTGTGTTTTGACATATTTGTTTTAAGGTAAACTTGTGATACGCGTTGTGATCGTCTCATTTGTGACTCTTGAACTGTGTAATTATTATATTAATATGTGAAGCAAAAATTTGTGACGGATTTTTAAGTAATATGCCGCGGACGGATTAGTATGAAATTTTGCACGGTTATAGTGGACGTAGAGAAGGAGTGCAGAATGTTAATATTTTTTTCAAATAACGCATATATCATACATAAAATCAACTAAAAATACATTACACACACTACCATGCATTTGTCACAAACACATATGTACTTAGTAAATGAAATAGAACATTCAATGTCTTACTATGAAAAGACACAACGTCAAGAATGTCAGATGACATTTGATTTGAATTAGAGAAATATTCGTACTAATTTGGACAATATGAAGTTTAGTTTTTTAATTTAAATTACGGTCGAATTTCGGCTGATGCTACGGGTGACTAGTATAGTTAATTGTACATATTACATTATGAATGTTTGTTGTAATTTTTTTGATAAATATAAAGCAGAAATGACAGCTAACATATAATTACAATATCATATCGTTACATGGACTTCAAATAATTCTATAGAAAAAACGTATTTAAATTTTGATACCTATAGGTGTAAGTTTCATCTTATATTCTCATGACAACAAAACTGAAACAGAAAATAAAGTTACACTGTAGTAACCATATAATTTACCGTAACTTAAATTAATTGTAATACGTTTTTAGTTGATTTTATGTACGTTTTATGTATTATTTAAAAATAATATTAAAATATTACCATTGCGTGCTCCTTCTCTTCATAAACTATAACCGTGCAAAATTTCATACTCCTCCGTCCACGGTAAGTATGTATCTTAAAAACGGAATCCAAGTTTTGACAGTATGATTTAGATATAAATCATACTGTTAGGACATATTTCTTAGAATCTAGGATCTATAATAGTTCAAGACAAGCATCATTGTCACTTTAGGACCGTTCGTCATATGACAGTAAAAATGATTTTATTTATTTATTTATTGGATTACTAACGCAAGAATCAGCAGATGCAATCTTTAAACACAGAATGTCCTATATGAACTATTGCTAACTGATCTTACAATTACAAGTAATCACAACATGCACTAGTAATTTGCCTATGCCTTAATTTATTATATTACAAAATAATGTTAATTATTATGTAGATGTAGTTTTTAAAATTACTATAAACATTTAGCAGATTAGAGTACATTGTCAATAAAAATCGGTATCCATATAAATTTTATGTACCTTACATTTATTTTAAAAACACTATTAAGGAAGCTTTATTAAGGTGACTTATCAAGCAAAACAGAACAAAACAGAAGGCATTTAAAATTAATAGTAGTTTAAGAGATCTCACATATAGGTTTATTTATTTAGGTAGGTACCAAAAGGACATAGATTTCGCGTGCCTACGCTACGCGGAATCACTTGTAGCATCACTTTACGGCCCTGCACCGCCATTTTGTATTTATACGAGCACATTTGAACACAAAACATCCTCTTTCGCTTATCTAAAGCGACACTTAATCGCTAAGTACACTTTACTTTAAGTGCCACTCGAAATGTGTTATAAAGTTGGAATAATTGGCTATTAACTACCAATTACAGATACCCGGCGATCATACAACGGTGATAGATAGCTCTATTCGAGATTTATGTTTACGGGTGTGCCACCAAGGATTCATTGTAATTGAATGTAGATATTAAATAATCGCGTGGTGTAGCAATTACTTTACCTACCGCTTTAAAACATAAATTGTTTTAAGTTTGATTCCAGATAAAGAAAATGTAATTTTGGTTTGTTGTTCATTTCTCCCGCGCCACAGGTAAAGACCAGACGGAGCGGTGGGCCCAGACGGGCACCTGGGTGGAGCCCGAGGGGGTAGCGCGCTCAGAGGACTCCGGTTTTTTTTTTTATCTGACTGTAGTAGCAAACGAGCATGCAGTCCACCTGATGGTAAGTGGTCACTGTACGCAACTTCATATAGAACATTGATTCTATCTGAAATCAATCACAGATGCGTTGCTACTCCCGAGGACTGAGATGGTCGCCTCATATAAAAGTGTGCCGGCAACCACACAATTCCATCGAAACGCAATGAATGCCTCACGCTGGAAATAGGTGTGGCGGTGGTACTTCCCCGGTCGAATTACACTGGTTCTATCACCTGCAAAGTTCCGGTTGCGTTCCTTTAAAAATCCCGGAGTCCTTTTAGCTTCAGGGACGGTCACCGGGGGTGTTCTAGTGCGGTAAAAATCCCACTTAACTAGGCGTCGCTCCTATAGCTCCTATAGTCGGGTACCTTTTGAAGGTTTCCCCTTCGAAAACAAAAAGGTAAGGAAAGTGTGTGGTACTATAGTTACCTTTTTGTTGAGTAAATTTTCAACAACCATGTTATTTATTTGTTTTTAATGTAGTAATGTTCCATTTTATTTGTTTTTTGATGTCGATTTATTTATGTATTGCTGATGTAGTCTTAATAAAATGTGATATAAGAAACTATTATGCATTATAAATAAATAGAAGCAACTAGCAACTTATCTATTATTATGAACTCTTCCACTGAAACTAACGTTTTTAGAGAAGTACCCATACTTCTAATTTTAATTTAAATTTAAATTAAATTTTATTCCGAAAGGGTGGGTAGCTTTGCAAAAAATATAGTCTTCTTTGCTTTTAAATGTAATAAAATTTTCGTATATCTACTTAGTTTAAGGTCACATATAAATATTACACCTGCTTGTACTTGACCTGTGGAAGATTTAGTATGCAACATAAATATACAAGAATATTATTTTCCTCTTATTAAACCTTATTGCATTATAACGTAATATCACTGTCACAAATAAAACATATTTTCCATACAAATCTGTGTACGACGAATACTAAGTTCCCGTGGGCAACGAACCCACATGTTCCCTAATAAAACATTCTAATAAGGCTCTATTATTTCCACGTTGCACATTAGTATGCTCTCCTGGTACAAGTGGCGCCAATAACATAACGCGTTATAACTCAAACGATACAGTTAGAAAACGCGATGTTGCCTGCGTACGCGCACGTCACTAATTGCATTATGTAATACGCATACAGATTGACACGTGGAAACATTTTTATTAGTCGATAGTTGCATACAATAAGCTTTAATGTATCGGAACTTGGTATTGTTCAATAGAAAATGTTTTATACAATAAGCTTTTGTAATTTGTCGGAACATAGTGTCCGATATAATAAAAACATTTTTTATACTTAGTCGTCGTCAACCCTTTATTATCCTTCTGCTGGACACGGATCTACTGGGGTGTGACTGAATTTAGAAAATTAGAAAAATAAATTAAATGTGAATTTCCTGCTAACTTTTTCCTTTTTTTTTAAATTGATGGAGTAGACAATAAGTAGTCACTCCCAGTGTCTCCCATCGACATTAGAGGATGAGCACAGATGAAGCAATGTATCTACCGAAAGCTAAAACATTGGTTACATTAGATACACGTCAGTCTGTTGACACTCCCGTCGTTTTACTAAAATGCACTAATTGCTTTATACTAGAAGATGGCACAATGGTAACTCCTATGTCGAACTCATATTGGTTCTAATAACTTCTAAGTCAATTTACTTTAAAATGCGTTTTACATTTTTAAAGTTGTTTTCAAAATGCAAACTTGAAAAAGTATATAATGTATGCAGTAATTTAAATTAATATTTCCTTACTTTACACTATTAAAGATAGCCAGATAAGTCAAAGTTCGAAAATTTCAATAGATTATGCTCACACCTGGTTCATGATGGTAGTTTCAATGAATTTAAGCAATACATTCAAATGAGCCAATTCCAAGCTAAATGTCATTAGCTACCGTACAATCATTACCACAACGTCCGAATGGATAAAATCTAAATTCATAGCGAAAACTTATTTCTCAGGGCATCACATGAGGGCTGCATAAGAAATGCGCGAGCGCGTCTCCAGCGACAAATTTCAATGTAATCTGTATAATATTACAATTTGCCGAATGAATTATTCAATATGGCGGTCGCGGCTCGATCTTTATTCGATTATATCGGGATTTACATATGTACGTAATGCGCGCCGTGGTCTGTACCTGTCCTAGTGTGTCCTGGCTCCGTCCCTGTTCCGGGATCAGAATAGGCTACGGCATCCCCTGCCTATCGTATGGGGCGACTAAAAGGGGCTTCCGGGGTTGCAGGCGGGTTGAGTGGCAGCTCGAACCGTTCGGTCAGGCGATCCCGGGAGAGACGGCGGTATGTGTTGTAGCATACCGTCGTAAAGACTAGACGGAGCGGTGAGCCCAGCCGCCCATCTGGGAGGAGCCCGATGGGGCAATGCACTCACAGGATTCCGGTTGCGGTCGTTTCGAGGTCCCAGAGTCCTCTTTATAGCGCCGAGGACGGCCACCGAGGGGGTTTTAGTGCGGTAAAAATCCCACATAACCCTGCGTCGCTCCCACGGCGTCGGGTACCTTTTGAAGGTTTCCCCCACGAGAACAAAAAAAAATGACTGCCCTAGCTCGTGCCTAATAATAGCCTAGGCTTCAGGGCGTCGGTACTGCGGACGCAGGAACACAGGAGGCCTGCATGGAAACTGTGCTAGGAATGTGGAGCGCAGCGGGTTACATTTCCCGGTGTAACTACCGCTACATTCGCTTCTGCATTTAGTAGCGCATGTATGCAAATATCCTTGTCTAAGACCCTCGTTACAGTTAGCCTGTAGATAATTGAAATCAAGCAAACATTTGTTTCTATAGTATATTTAAGGACCACTTATCGGGATAAAACCACTTATCGGGAGCAACCGTTACAAATTAAAAAAAAATATATGCCATCGCCATAATATGATTGTTTTTACCCCATTGTAATAATTAACAGTTTTTTTTAAATTTTATTTGTTTGATCTAAGTATTACTGTTTTATTATTGCGGGCTAGGTTCGTTGGTAGGATTATTAACATTGGCAAAATAAGCAGCAACATAACACTACTGTTATATAAGGTGGCGTTACTGCCCCCAATGAACCTAGGTATATTTTTTGAAATTTAGCAGTATAAAATGAAGTATAAAATACTTAAGCTTCTCTTCTCATCCTCTCATTCTTATCAACGCATTACTGGCCCACTGCTGGGCACGGGTCTTCTCTTTTTTTTAAGAACTCTCGGGTGTGTAGGTTTCCTCACGATGTTTTCCTTCACCGAAAAGCAATGATAATTAATTTATAATACGCACATAAATCAGTGGTGCGTGCCTGGGTTTGAACCTCGGACCTCCCGATCGAGAGGGCAAATTTCAACCATGGCTATCACTACTCTAGGCTTCTCTTAATACCATCAAATTATTCCATAACTAATAGTACTGTGTATCATTTCAACAATGTATATTGTTGAAATGATACACAACCGATCCGAGTGCAATTAATCAACACTGAAATAGCATCTGGGAGATGCTCTATCAATCTCGCCAGCATTATAAATAAATCACTCACAAATAGTCCTATAATTTTATCATTGAAATATGGCCAAGCGACTATCATAACATATTTTTTAAAATTTGTACTTGGTATTTGCTCTCTCACGAGCAGTGATCGCGAGGAAACCTACACACCCGAGTTCTTTTAAAAAAAAAAAAACAGTTCTCGGAGGTGTGTGAAGTCCACCAATTCGCACTTGGCCAGCGCGGTGGACTATGGCCTAAACTCTCTCATTCCGAGAGAAGACCCGTGCCCAGCAGTGGGACAGTAATGGGTTGACAACGACGACGATTTGCTCTCTTCACCTGACCACAGCTTTCTAAAGCATATTGCTTTGTGTGATGTGATGAGTGTAGATTTCCTTGGACAATATTATGTCAATAATTTTTCGTGGGCTTTTTCATTTTATGTTGCACTGAATAAACTTTTTTTTATATTTCAAAATTATCATCGTAGAATAGTGCGAAATTAGTGCCTACTAAATTTTAATGTATTAACCAGTCACTTGCACGAATGCCATGGACGGTGACTATTGGCATTAACTCCTGCTGCTGTATGGATAAAATTATATAGGTTAATTTAGTATAAAACAAAGTCGGTTCTCGTTGTCTGTCCCTATGTGTACTTAGATTTTTAAAACTACGGTACGGATTTTAATGCAGTTTTGTTTAATAGAAGTGATTCAAGAGGAAGGTTTTTATGTATAATACATGCATAATATAGTTGGAAACACTGATAATTTTAAATTTTTGACTTTTAGGCGGAACGAAGTTCGCCGGGTCATCTAGTAGGTTAATAAGTCTGAACTTAATAACATAGTGGATATGAGATATTGGACAGTTGATATTCGGTGGATGGATTTGGGTAGAACTCCTGTTGTATACAAAGTTATTTACAGATGTCCATGGGCAGAAGTGTCCACATAGAATCAGGTGGGTCGGATTCTAGAAAGAACAATCTAGCTTATCTAGCAATGTTTTTCCTAACGTGATCATTGCAATTAGAGATGCGCCGAATATTTGGTCATCGGCGTATTCGGCATCTTTTTTACTATTTGTATTCGGCCGAATTTTTAATAAATACTTTCTTAATAACATTTTCTACACGTCACTGTATGGAAAGAAAAGAAAAACTTTATACGTAAGATTTATGTTATAACTGTTATAAGTCGAAGAAAGCCTAAAAGGAATGAGTTGAATAAAACTAAGAATATAAAGCAATTAAACTTCAAATCAACATTTTTGAAACGTCAATCAAATTCGCATTTTTTCTAAATTGTTATTCCAATATTTACCTACGTATAAACCTCAATTCAACATTTTTAACACACTCTTGCAACTGTTTTTTAATAAGAAATGGTAAACCGAATAATTCGGCCGAACATCCAGTTCGGTGTAAGTTTTTATATTGTGGTTAAACCGAATAGTATTCGGTTATTTGGTGCAACCACTAATCGGCTCGTCTCTAATAACAATGTTTTATACCTACATTTCTTACGCTACAGATTTGAACCCGGAACCCTAGGTGGTGTGTAGGTACACATTCTCTGTTGCAGTATAATAGGAAAACCTTTTCTATAAATAAACTAACCCGACAGTAGGCTAGCTCTTTGAGTGCCCAGTCATTGTATTACAAATAATAGAATACATTGGACCGTCTAGACATTCAAATTAGCACTAGATACCTAGGCCGGTGTTGTTTGTTTCTAGGCGCTTAGTGTTTAAGCTGAATCAACATTATTCATTGTGATTACATTCCTTACATTTTAATAGGTTGTATGATTTATTGATTTGTATTAGCAAAGATTTGATTATGAATACCTATAGCTAATGTAAAATTTGTATCAAATCGAATTGAATCTGTATCAATCCATAGATAGAAAGAGAATTATAAGCTTGCGTGGCTGTACATTAGATTGTTGTCAGTTTGTCTGTTTATACATACGGATCCACATGAAACAAATACACTGAAATTAGTTAACAGAATTAAATCAATTGATTATAATGAATTATTAAATTTTAAAGTTATATCACATTTTTATAGACGGGAATGAACCCGCATAAACACTCGCCGTGTTATTTCATTTTATGGCGACAGGACATCCCCAATATAAAAAAAAATACGAGTATTATTTTGTGAACTTTTTCTTAATATATCTATCTTTCAAAAACTTATTGATTTAGTATCTATTTCTCTCGAGCTCTCTCGCGACCTCCAGGTTGAAAAAACACTGATCTAGATCATAGTCTAAGTGTGTGCAAAATTTCAGCAAAATCCAAAGTCACATACACACTTACGTCCTCACAAACTTTCTCATTTACAATATTAATCAATTATGAAAAATAATATAGGTACATAGTCATATTCAAACTTAAATATAAAAACATGTATTCACTGTCCCTATATGATTCACAAAATTCTCGTAACATTCTCGTTGATCTTCTGTCTGTCTGTTACAAAAAAAGTATAAACTTTATAGATGGTTATTAGGTTTGGTGTGGGCCCAATACCAACATTGTATGTTCTAAACGTGCATTCGTTAAATAAATGAACATACAAGCAACCCGAAACTAGCGTAACACAGCCAGTTTAATGTTGAATAAGTCACGCGAACATAGCGTCTGTCCGAGCGTCTAATGCGTTCCGACGTCCGCCCGGCGGAGCGAGGCGCGGTGTGGCCTCACTGCTGGCGTTAACTGAAGCGGGTAGCGGGTAGCGGTTTTAGGATGCACATATTCGGCCACAATGGCAAGGATTGTCTTCTGTCTCCTGATAATGTCTTGTGAAAAAATGTTGTAAGTGCAATGCCGTTCTATAATAATATACCTCAGGTAAAAAATGTTCTTCCAAACTTTTCACTAGTTTTTCCTGTCTTAAATTACTCTTAGAGTATTGTATACGGATCTAGTGAGAATAATTTCGAATTTGCATGCCTTTTTCGGAAAAATATATTTATGTACCTATTTCATAAACGTTTATGGTTTTCTTAAAAATTAAAATCTAAATTTGGGGAGTTTCAATAGGCCTGACAAGGCCACAAATACATGTAGAATTATTTGAAATTTACATTGCTTTAAAATCTCTGGCACTTGCACCCCACAATACACAAGAATTCGAGCGGAAAGCTTTGAATTTTTACTAGAAACTGCTCATTTCTCACATATTGCAGGGTATTGTGAAAGAAGAATAATGTTTGATATATCATACAAAGGTGGGATTATTATGCCGTAATTGATATAATAATAGATAATGCGGGGAATTATTACTGCGTTAACATGAGTGAGCAATTTATAAAGAATGAACCGATATAAAATGGTCCCTCTCTTCGTAAATATTGTTATAATAAATATAGTTTGATTGTTGTTTGAAAAGTTATGCAGATTGGTTTATCTTGTGTGAAAGTTGGGATGTACGAATAGGTACAATAAACTTTGACGTCGTGAAGACGTTGATCTTTCTTCATTATGTAGTATAAAACAAAGTCGCTTCTTTAAATCTACGCCACGGATTTAATGTAGTTTTTTTAACAGATATAGTGATTCAAAAGAAAGGTTTTTATGTATAAATACCTACAAGTAATATATTTGACGACCCGCGTGGCGTAGTGGTTACCATACTGGTCTGACACGCAGCGGGTCCCGGGTTCGTTTCCCGGGCAGGCAGGAATGATGAGTTTAGATTTTTGTTCTGGTTCTGGGTGTTTGTGTATTCGTCTTTGTGTCCATGGCACCCCCGACACAGGAGAAAATCTTACTGTGGGGCTATTAGTGTAGAAAGAGTTTTTAGTAGGTATAGTATAGGACTATAGGAACACTGATATTTTTAGATTAATGTCGGAGACCGACTCTGCTGCTAAGCTCTTGGTTTATTAAACTTTTTTGGATGTCTACGCGAAAAGCGGAAGTGTTCCCCAAACAAAAAATTAAAGGACTATATTCGTGACATGAGATGTTGACGTAATCAAACAGTTAAAACTAATTTTATTTATATAGAACATATGAATAAAATCATTTTATGGTAAGGTGAAGATAGTGTTATTACATGAAATGAAATGACTTTATTTTGCATAGGCCTACGGAGGCACTTACAAATATGTCAGTTGCATATATATTTTTTTACACTACCGCCGGATCGGAACATGAACTCAACTGAGAAGACCCGGCAAGAAACGGTATGTCTCTGGTATGTCCCTACATACCATATAGCGCAATAACGAAAAAAAGTTTAGTATCAATTTAGACTAACAGAGCTAATAACACGAAATGTAAATGTAAATTTCTTACAACAAATGCAAATTAGTATATAACAATTGTATTGTCTGAATTCATTCTTGTAAGACGTTATTAATCAACATTCCAACCATTACATGTGTTTGCACGCTTTCCAGAAGTAGGTATATCCTATAATTTAATAAACCAACTAATTGAAACACATTTACATCACACGGCTTTAAAACATTTTGACGGGATTAAAAACGAATCAGTGCGTAAAGTGGATTGAGATATAAAAAAGTAAAGTGCGCACAAGGGCACACTTAATAAAAACCTCGTAAAAGTATGAAGTATTCATTACGTACATTATAAATCGCTCGCCAAATATAAAGAGACGAAATCCACACTTAGTTCTTGTTGTACATTTTGTTATTATTTCCGCGCTACAATTTGAATACAAACGTATCGCTTCGGGGACCGTCCGCAAAAGTTTTTTACGGTTTCCCGCGCGATAACGCGCGACAGCCAAAAAGCATTTCTGTGTTCCTTTGCATCTGATGGAAAACGAGTAAAAAACACTAAACGCGAGCCGACCGTGACGCATCCGACGACATTTTTCAATATCGACGCAAAAAAAAGATATTAGGCGAAATATAAGTAACTACGTTTCGAAAATAACCCGGCTATCGTGCCGCATGACGGCGCCCTTATCGCGGGGGCGATTATTCAAATCGTTTCCAAAACGAAAACAAAAACCGCGTCTCTAAAAGCTTAGGGTTCGAATTTCTAAGGTATGTCCTTTTGAAACTTCATCGTTATTGTCTTACGCGGTCCACGCGCGGCTCGTTAGAGGGAGAGGCACGCGAGCTGGTGCCGAAGGAAAGGGAGGTGTGTACGTATGATGGACGGGCCGAGTCCGCCGAAGCGACGTCCGCCGTACCTCAGGTCGCGGCGAACACTTTCTCATACTCATACTAAAATAAACTATCGTTTACTTTTTATGCGCGCCCGGTATATTTAGACGATTGTCGCGTTGTTTTTCCATTGAAAAAAGTGTTAAGTGGATGATTTATATTAAGTGCGGCGCGTTTCGGCGGCTTCCGGAGTAATTATTAACTGAAATGGCCCTAAACTCCTTCACCCGATTCTATTATGACGGCACACTCGTGGAATAATTCATTATTTTGAAACGTGAATTTCTCTTTGTCGGCTACCGTTGGGCCATGCCGACTTTCCTAAGAGCATGTACGAGTGAACTATAGAATGAATACATATGAGAACCAATTAACATAAGGGAATGTATACAGTTATCTATCAGTATTAGGTCATGACTGTTATAACGGGATACGTGTCTTTGTGTCCTCATAAAATAAGAAGATATAAGCTGTTCAATAGCTCGTTTGTAGACATTGAAAAATCTTGTGAAGAAATATATCGAGCTTTAATTAATAGGACTTCGTAAAAATTAATTCTCGCATAAAATCATTTAGATAGCAGTCTCTTTGTCTGTTCGTAGACAACCAACCTGTGTGTACCAGATAATAACTATGGAACCTTTTTACAGTTTATAAGAAGTGACCAAAAATATTTAATTACAAAAATACCGAGGATGCCTGAGACAGAACATGAAAGCATTTCCACACTTAATGTTACATCGACATGTTTCACTGGGTCAAAAAAAGCTTATTTTTTACTACATAACTATGTGTGAACTTAATCGAGCGTAAACTTAATGACATACATCCTTATATGGCGCTCATAGTACATATTCCGACCGTCTCAAATCGACTCAGCTCATTAAGTTTGATGAAACCCTTTAGCAACTAAAAGCCAATCAGATAAAATTTACGCTTCTCCGCTTCATTAAAACTAAATACACAAAGCCTTTCCGTTTAATTATCATTACTTAGAGTAATTCCAATGTCACCTACCCTTATTAAGTACCCCGCCACATACAATGTAACACTTACATATTACTTATATACCCTAATGAAGTCTACAAGTAATTAATTACATTTGCAGACATATTAATTGATTAGCCACGGCCGATGCGTTACTTAATATGGACTTAGTATTTGCATTAACAAATGCTGTTGGAATTATAACAACCTTTTCGTTATTTTTTCGATGAAGTGTTCGTAAGTAGATAATAATTTGAAAAAGCCGTAATTATCAAGAATGTAGCCACATTAATTCATTTTTCTCCTACATCTATCATATCGTTTGAGCCGCGTGTTCAAGTCAGGTGTTCACGTCTCACATTGTAAAAATACATTTATAACCGTTTCTAAGTAAAATCCACTAGTAATAATGTAACGATTAAACGCTTTCTACACTCATAGCCCCACAGTAGGATTTTTTCCTGTGTCGTGGGTGTCATGGACACACACAAAGACGAATACACAAACACCCAGACCCAGGACAAGAATCTAAACTCATCATTCAGATACCTGTCTGGCCGGGAATCGAACCCGGGACCCACTGCGTGTCGGATCGGTACGCTAACCGCTGCACCACGCGGGTCGTCATACGATTATACGATATATTGTACATTCCTTTATCGTCGTCAACCCATTGTTGTCCCACAACTGGGCACGGGTCTTCTCTAAGAATGAGAGAGTCACCGCGCTGGCTAACTGCGAATTGGTGGACTTCACACACCTCCGAGGACTTTTTTTTTAAAGAACTCTCGGGTGTGTAGGTTTCCTCACGATGTTTTCCTTCACCGAAAAGCAGTGATAATTAATTTCTAATACGCACATAATTTTAGAAAAATCAGTGGTGCGTTCCTGGGTTTGAACCTCGAACCTCCCGATCGAGAGGGTAAGTTTCAACCATTATGCTATCACTGCTTTATATCACATTCCTTTATACCGCATACTTATTGGATGTGGAATGATTTTCCTCTTGTTTTCCTAGGACGCTAGCACAAGAGGCTCTTCAAGGTACAAAAGAAACAGTCCTCTATGGGTTTAATTGACGTATCTTTAAATTCACTTAGACGCGAAACTGTTCAAAAAGGTCTAAAACGAGCTTTTCTTAAAGTACACTGGCAACTTCATTGGTGTTGTAAATATGCGACGGTCATTACTTTGCATCAGATGGCTCTTCTACCTACTGCTGGTTTTAAGTTAGTTACAAAGTGTGTTCAAAATATGCATACATCACTATATAGTATAAAACAAAGTCACTTCTCGCTGTCTATCCCTATGTATGATTAGATCTTTAAAACTACGCTTCGGTTTTAATGCATTTTTTAAATAGATAGGGTGATTCAAGAGGAAGGTTTTTATGTATAATTCATGTTAAATATAGTGGAGAAACACTGATAATTCCAGATTACTTTTTTTCGAAACGAAGTTCGCTGGGTAAACTAGTTATGGATAACATGAAAAAAGTATCTATTGTGATTGTAGATGAGTGTACGATAGTAAAGTGTGAATTAAATTAAAAATAAAAATAAGTGAAATAAAAAGACTAATTTATTCTTAACTCTCGCGATTAATACTATTTTACAAATGTACTTTTTTCACACATAGCATTAACTTCGTATAATGTATTGATATACAGAAAGTGTATTTACGTACAACACGCGCGGAACAACAAACACTGACATACAAAAAAATATTACATAAAAATTGCTTCACAGTTTAACATAAAGTTCTCATTATGAAAATGTTTTTAGTAAAACATAGATTTACTGCTGGCATATGTTCTGTGCGGAGTAGCGACAGGTGAGGCGCTCGTGTCTAGTTTTATTGATTGGCACCATTTTATCGCCCACCGCACCTAATCAATTCCTTTATTTACACAAGAGGCCACCAAATGGCTCAGTTTTATATTCTCAGATAAGGGACGCCACTAAAATGACGCTCCGAATAGAATTGATTTGTGATCCGAGGCCCGCGCAGAATTTGCTTCAAAGCGTCAGCGTTAGACGTTAAAATGAAATGCAAGCAAAAAAAGAAAAATAACAGACCATGCAGTCCACTTAATGGTAAATGGTTACTAAAGCCCATGGACATCTGTCAGCAGCTTATAGAATAGGAGTTTTATATGTAGTCAATCACGATGCGAGATGTAGTGCTAATGACTGAGCTATCATCTCAGACGAAAGTAAATCGGCAACCATACCCTTTAACTGAAACGCAAGAGCTGCTTCACGCTAGAAATAGCTAAGGCGGTGGTACCAGTCAAACCGTACTTGTCCAACCACTTCGTGAAAAGTTTGTTCTTATAGAGCCAGATATTTTAGCGGCAAATTGTAGCGAAATTTACTGAAATTTGCTCTTTCTTGACGCTTGAAAGCAACGCGAATCATTCTTAGCCATCGTGTTAAATGTTATTTGGGAGGTATAACATAAAGTCTTCTTTCACGGAATCAGGAATTCGAATATTTTTTAAGTATTTAAAATACTCATTACGTGTAAGTACTTGCATTACCATATAACAATGTAGGTAATATACGCAAAATTCGAAAATAAGTTTCATACAAAATACTATGTGTATATACAATTGCATTCAATGTTTCTTTAATTTATGTTACTAATATTTTAAATGCGAGAGTTTGTTTATGTATTTGTTAATTGTTTCGGCGGTCGGTTTTCACAAAAAATTTAGCACACGTTTAGTTTATTACTAAGATTTATATAGTATACTCTTTAAGGCTACGTACTCACGGCGCGGTTTTCACCCGCGGCCGCCGCGGTTGCGGGCCCGCAGCTTCTGTGCGAAACTCACGAGACCGCCTATTTTTGCGGTTCCGCTGCCGTCTTGGTTGCGATTATCGACCGCAAACGTGGCGGGCGAAAACCGCAAGACGGGCGGTTTACCATCAGTTGAGGTCCTGACTACTGCACTCGCCCGCCAACTGACCGCAGAGCGCGCGGGCGCAAACCGCCACGGCTGCGGCTGACCGCGGCCCGCGCGGTTCTACAGATTGCCCGCCGGTGCAGCGGGAGCCGCAAACAACCGCGCGCCTTGCGGGCGAAAGACGCGTCGTGAGTATTGCTTTAATTTTTTACACTTATATCTGCATCCTACAGAAGCTGCGGGCCCGCAACCGCGGCGGCCGCGGGTGAAAACCGCTACATGAGTACGTAGCCTAACGCGGTAGACGTGATTTCATTCACCTTTGAAGCTTAGTATAAATAATTTCCCACCTATGCAACATTTTAAGCACCACCAGTACGCGTGCTAGTAGAACGAGTGGCTACTAACACGAAAAACTGTCAAATTACAATACTCGCCTCACAAACTGGTAGATAATTATTCAGCGAGATAAGCCAGCCAGGTGATAGAACCTTTTCAAAAAACTTCAACTACTTTTTTCCAAATCGGCGCAATTAAATAATAAGCGATAGAAAAATATAAATAAAATATGCACGTATGTAAATATATTTTGTTTAAAGTAATAAAAACGTTAACACATGGACTAAATGTAATTAAGTTAAAATATGTAATGTAATAAATAACTCATTTTATGGGACGCGATGATGATTGGGAAGCCATGTTACTCAATTTGTTGGTTAGAGCTAAATATTATTAATAAGACAGTTCGTGAGGATGTAGGTGTGTTTGTTGCTCTTTAACGCAAAAAGTACTCGCATTGGGCTCTACACATCGCACATGAGATGCTCATGATTCCGCCGATAAAGCCGAAGGTTCCTAACATGATGCCGCGCTAGAAATGTTGATATCTAGAGGTAAGCGCACACTGGGGTAGTGTGCTTGCTTAGCAAGTTTTGTTTCAACTTTACATTACTTTGTATTGTTATCGTTTTTAAGAAGTTGCAAAGTAATTATAATTTGTCAAAATAAAATTTTGTTAAAATAAATAAATAAAGCTCTAGGGCTTCGGCCGAAGGTTGTAGCGATAGCCGAAAACTGGCTTTGGCTTCAGCTTGGTCAAAAAAACGAACGACAGACACTATTATTTAATACAACAAAATATTATATTTTAAGCAAAATCATCAATCCTTCCATCCCTCAGTCCTTTGATGTCCACTGCTGGACGTAGGCCTCCCTTAAATGGCGCCACTCCAACCGGTCCTGTGCCCTCTGAATCCAACGGTTTCCCGCTGTCTTCTTCAGTAACATACTTACATACATTTTATTACTCATTTTTCCTCTGATGAGGTCTCTTACACCTAAAAGAAAAGAGTTGCTCCAAAAATAACTGATTTCATATCCAATGACATTTGTAGAAAGAAAGAGTCGCCATCTATCAATTTGATCTCAGACTAAATGCAATAGGTTCCGGTCTACGCATTTATTTTATAAAATGTTATCATACAATGTCACAGTTCATGAAGAAATACATTAAAAATTTAATTATTACTAAAAGTATTTCATTATACATAACCAAATCTATTTGAATCGTCGTCAATACATTATTGTCCCACAGCTGGGCACGGGTCTTCTCTCAGAATGAGAGAGTTTAGGCCATAGTCCACCGCGCTGGCCAAGTGCGAATCTATTTCAATACAAGATAAAAAAGTGTAAAGAAGTATTTCAGATACAAGATGCAAATATTTATCTTCTATCTTGTATCTGTATCTCAAGATACTTGTATCTTAGATAAGTCACATATCCGCAAGTAGGTACCTACTACCACACACCCATTTCTAGCGTGAGGCAGTTTTTGCATATACCGATATGCAAAAACTGCCTCACGCTAGAAATGGGTGTGTGGTCAGGGTGTATTTGAAGGTTCAATTTTATATGAGGCGAGTAGTAATTCCTCTATGATTGAATTACACTAGAACCCTTATTCTGTAAGAAGTTGCTTACAGATAGGTTACTACTTATCACCAAGTGGACTGCATGCTCATTTGCTACTTCAAATTTTCCAAAAAAAACTGTAAAACCAGAAAGCTGTTTGTAAGAATAGACACGTTACTCATAACAAATAACTATCATTACAAGTGTTTCAAGTACACCGCTCCGAATGTGTACCACACCGGCCCTCACTAACTTTGTTTAGCGAAGTGCACTTAAGTTTATGTACTTAGTCCACGCGGGCCATAGATTAGATATACTTTACAGCCAGTTGTCTAACAAGTTTGTAAATGTTCTGGTAATTGTGCTACTATAGCATAATTGCCGGTATATTATTATGTAACATTAGTAGAGTTTGGCTTTAAATTTAGATATATGACAATTACCCATCCTGTTTTCTAAAAATTTTCACATGTACAGAATGGATGTGAATTTTAAGTATAATTGTAAAGTATATAGTGTAAATAGATGTGTTTCAAAATACTTGAATATTAATAAAATGTAATATTGTAAAGTAAATTTAAATGTATTATTTAATCGATTCAAAAATGAACTCTGTCACTATTTCTATTAACTAGTTTTAATTATTTAAAATACATGTGTGTGTGTTAATTTAAGGTTCTATTCATGTACTATAAAAGCAAATATTCCAAGTAACTCTTTAAAAATCGAGAAATTTTATTTTTGCAACATATGTAGCCTCTGCATCTTGTACGATCTGTGGCAAACGCGCCCCACACATTATAGAGTACTTGATTTTTTAAGAACACTTCTGGTTTTTACCCCATGCTCCTTTCAAAACGTTCTTTTGAACAAAAAACACAACAATGATAAACGAAACAAAACAATTCCTTAATTAAATATCTTATCATCGTTAACAATCTGCACATCTCAATCGTTCCATCTTAGTCAAGACTGTCCGGATGTACAAACATAAGAATTTCTCAAAGATTTATGGTGTCCGATTAGATAACGAACAAATAACTGGGATAGTTTTGAGTTACCGCCGGTTTCGAACCCCGGACTGGCGCCTACCGCCCGCCGCGGCGCGTCCGCGGGGATCCGCCGCTGCACGATATAAAATTCTAAATCACTGATACCACCGGGTCAATATCACCTGGTGAGATGTAATGGTGGATAATTTGAATAACTGGTGTAATACTCCGGGTCTGTCCGCGACTATGCACTGTTTGAACGAGTAACGTATGATGTTGTGGGAGGCAGATGGCATAAATTTCTATCCCATTTGCTCGAGGTCCAGGTTCGAATCCAAGGTATGAAGAAGATATGTACGATTTTTTTGCGAGCCCATTCGTAAATTCGATTACTTTATTTTTTGATATGCGTTTTCTTGAACGATAAAAAAATCCAAAAATTATGTTGGTTCTTTTAGAGAGAATAGGATAGAAGAGGATTTATATTTGCAGTAATAAATGCTAAAGCAATAAACACATAAACGCAACACACAATTAAAACACTTATAATTGTAGGCCAATAAAACCGAACCACACAATCCAGATTCCGCGTCAAACGCAACGCATGACTCACGTTAAAACTTCAAAATCTTGTTATAATTAAAAGCAAAACTCGTATATTTCTATTCAACATAATTGAAACACTTCCGTGCGCGCCACTGAGGAACGGCGACAGCACACGATAAAACTATTAAAAAATTGCCATCAAACATCTTGTAATAAACACCCACAGAGTGAGCGTAATCGATACAGATAAATAAAATGTAAGTGGGCTTCGGATTTTTGATGATTTTTGTTCGTTTTTATGTTGTACAAGTAGGAGACGAAAAAACAGACCACCTGATGCTTGTTGTTGTTATATTATTATATGTGTAGGATATTTACGATCTATCTTAAATATATATTTAAAAGTGAAATGATACTTAAGAAACGTTGCAGTTTAAACTAGTAGTAGTATTAATTTTGAACGGTATGTTCATTTTATGGTGTAATTACACACTAAGAAATAATTTTTGATTTTCACTTCTTTAGGGTTTTGATAATTTAATTATGTTGTATTCTAGCGGGCAACAGTGCGGAATAAGCTCTACAATTGTATTGATTATATCCATGCGTTGCCACTTTTTTATCTGACTGAAGTAGCAAACGAACATGCAGTCCACCTGATGGTAAGTGGCCACTGCCGCCCTGTGATATCTGTAATCAACTTCGTACAGAATATTGGTTCCATCTGAAGTCAATAACAGATGCATTGCTACTCCTGAGGACTATGATGGTCGCCTCATGTGGAAGTGTGCCGGCAACCACACCCTTTTACCGAAACACAAGACATGCTTCAGGCTAGAAATAGGTGTGGCGGTGGTACTTCCTCGGTCGAACTACACTGGTTCTACCTTGAAAAAATTACTGTAAGAATTACATGCATCAGGTTAGATTGTGGGCCATGATGGTTGAAATGTGTATGTCTAAAACAAAACGTCTATTTACGGTTTACGGTTTACGTTTTGTTCTGACGTACCTATTTCAACCAGATTAATTAATTAGTGTTTGTTTTTATACACGTTTCTTAACAAGCCGATTAACTTACAATGACGGTGGTAAGCAATGCATTGTCGACTAAGGTTACTTACAAAAGTAGGTATCTACTTATCGTAACAAATTACGTGTTATAGTTTGGTAGGAATGCCTCTGTGCCCTTTGTAGGAGTTTATTAGGTTTTTTTAAACGGTCACCATTTACATTAGTTATATTGCACACTAGCTGAACCCCGCAGCTTCGCCCGCGTTGAGAAAATCGATTTATCGATTGTCCCGTGGAAGTAAGATATCCCACAGTAAAAAGTAGCCTATATGTTAATCCAGAGTGTCAGCTAACTTCCTAGCAAATTTTATGAAAATCGTTCCAGCCGTTTAGACGTGAAGAAGTAACAAACATACACACTCACAAACTTTCGCCTTTATAATATTATAAGTAATAAGTAAATATTATAAGTATATAAGTATAAGTATGATTAACGTTTTCATCTTCGACCATAAAATGCAATGTTTACTGCAATGTAGAGGCGAAAACATAAACAGATCTAAGATACACAGAGTTGGTATTATTTGGATTCTTATATAGGGTTACAATTTAGTTTTTTCTTTTTGCATACTGTAAAAAAGAAAAAAATAATAAGAATTGTGTCTAGCAATTGCATTAAATTACGATCGTAGACAGCGTGGAGCGATCATTTCTCTTTGGGGTGGACGCGTAATGAAAACAAATGACACAAACTCACTCGTGTCACATAAAAAATTAAATTCACCGACGGCTCCGAATAGACGCGTACAATTTAATATTTCAGGCAGTTCTTATACTTTAGTACAGTTATTTGAATAACGTTCTAGGTAGGAAACAGCTGATTTGAATGAATGTGGAATGTGTCTATTGGACTATAAGTTATTACTGTTTGCTATAGACACATTTTCATTCCGGTTTCTTGAATATATTAAACTATTTTTTAGAAATATTGCCATAAGAGAAAACCAGTCCGAAATGGCTGTTAGGTAACCTATAAATTTAAACAATTAAGCAAATGAAACTATAGAGAGTGTGATGGAATATTATGACATTAAAGCCAACTGCGCTTAATGTAGAAGTTATACGTTATAGTCAATTAAGGATTGTTTATGTCAAATTAAAATAGTTTAACTAAAGTGCCATAAATTACTCCGAGACATCTAGAAGTAAGAGAATGTCTCCAAGTATAGTTAGGTAGTAACACTTGGGAGTGTTACCGAAAATGGAATATAATTTACAGCGTCGCCTAATGGAAGGCGCGCATTAAACCGCCCTAAAGCGTTTAACGTATTAATAGAATATAGGGAAAGTGGCCAGGTGGCACTCGCGAGGTAATTGCTTAATAGCAGCACCGTCTCCCTGAGATCAGATGCTGCAAGAAGCAAAATGGAAATGATACAAATATCTTTTTATGATAATGGATGCTGAAAAGTTTGTTATGTGAAATATGAAAATAAATTGACAAATTGGCAAAAAGAAAAATGAGTTGATATTCGAAATTTACATACACGTAGTTAAAGCAGTGGTATAATACAAGATCTAGGCCCATCAGCTAACAACACGTCAAATAGTGAACGCTTTATACTATCTATAAAACGAAATTGATGTATCCAGTATCGTTGCAATAATTGTGGCCCGAGAGTTAGTCCTTGTAACACCCCAACAAAACATTGTCAAATTACAACCCCTCGAGCGACCGATTCCGAAAACAAATTAAAAAGCATAAAACACAGGCCAACGCTCACCTTGTTTAACCCCCTCAACAAAATTACTCCAGTGAGTTAACCCTTCTATGCACCCTCGCCGGGCCTTTTAGCCTGTCCCGGGTACATTTGCAAAACCCCCGATTGTCTTCTGGTAATGTTTAGCACTCATATGAGTATTAAAAATGTATGGATTTGGGTAAAAGTATAATTCAATATCTACCAGGAATATTTTTATTATTTTCTAGAATTTATATAAAGTACGATTCAACTGCATGTTATAATGAAATACGAAAAGCATGGCGACTGTAGTATTGTTTAATAATCATCAGAAACCTATTAGGTACTGGTAAAAAGAGTTTAGACCATACTCTACCACACTAAGAAAGTGCGTTTGGTCGACTTAATGTTCTTTCAGTTTATGAAAACTCAAGCATGTTCATTCACAATGTTATCTTTCAATGAAAACAAGTGATAATGGTTTAATTTTTCTTTGCACATGACTTCGATAAATGCGAGGTTCATGCCTGTCGAAACGATATTCATACCTCTACACCAAAATATTTTAGGATACATGAATAGATTGTAATCTACTCGTTAATTGTGGAATATTAATTCTAATTTAATATTAATTATATTAAGAGCAACTTTCGACCTGTTGCCATAATTTCCAAAAAGGAACTCTGGGGACCTGTTAAAGCCCTGTTGTTTCCTGTTTATTTTTAATTTCGGAATGACGGGAAGCAAAGCTCCTGCAACACTGTAATTTCGGAAGAGCGTTCTTGAGATGCGCCTTACGTCCCGCGGGAGCGCGTAGGAAGACAATTTGATAAAAGCGTAGGGCTACACACACAGTAAAGAAATATATATTACCGTACCTAAACATGCAACATTTACAAATAAAGTCATATTCATTATATACATTTTCTATTAGTTAATGCAAAGTTTTACGTATTCAAATTAATAATAACAATTATTATTAATTTAAATATAGTTATGAATGATATATTACGTATTATATCATTCATTTCATTTGACAAAATGTATGATTGTCTAAATAGACAATCATGTCCACTTAAGAAATCTTAAATGGACATACATATATACATACGCTTCTTCTTACACATTTACTTCTTAAATGTAGCAACATAGTTCAAAACTAGAAGATATTATATTTTTACATTCTTATTCTTTGAACAGTTCTTTACTATTGTTGCATTTGTTCAGATTCAACCCTAAAACCGCTTAGTACCAGGTTCCGCGGCGCACAGGGCAAACACACCCTGTGTTTTGACTGGGTCGCTTCCCGCGCATAAATCACACGCCTAATGTATCGAAATGACGCACCATCGCCCAAGTGTATCGCTACCCTTATTCTCATAACTATAAAACATGTATTTCAATGTGGAATGTATACAACAGTGTAAGAGCATCAGGGTTTAGAAGCAGAAGAACCGATTGTAAGCCATATGACAAGCTAGTGAGGATCATTTTAGGGTGTAATAGATGAAGATAATCGGGGTTTGATAGAGCAAGAGTATGGTGGTGTTATACAAATTTATATTTGCAGTTCATGACAAACCTCCAAGACCGTATTCCCTCATAATAAGGCTGAAGTTTGAAGAGGATACATTTAGCAATGATGTTGTGTAGAGATCTGTAATCCACATGAAAGCTTTCGGATTAGTGTTTGATGACATCATTATTTTTCAAATGACGATCGTGTTGCGATTTTCTCTGCTCTTAAGGGAATGGGGAGTGGATGATGTTTTTTTTTTCTATTTTCTATTACATCGTGATTTATGATCCCGATTGCAATTCGGTAAGTGGATTTGGCGTTTAATATAAAATATTCTTCTTCTAGTATTATTTATTACCGGCAAGATATCCACAAATATTTAGTTTTACCTATAAAATATTTACTTTTTGCGTGTAATTCGTATTATGAAATTTAGATTCAAATAATATAAAGTGACAAAAGCAACCAAATTATTTATCTAATGGTAATGTTGCACTTATACGGAATGTTATTAAAATGATAAAAATAAGACCCAAAGTTAATGATGAAGGATGTAGTTTATAAAACTGGTTATATTTGAAACCTGCTTCATAACTTCATACAATTTAAGCGTAGAAATTAATTATGTTGATAAGCAACATGTACGAACAAAGTCAGACTCAAATGGATGTATTTATAAATTTCAAGTTCTTACATTACAACGCATGAGTGGTTCTAAACAGCAACCAAATTTTGTTCTAATAACCATTTTGAAATCTGCTAAATCCTTAAAATCGCATGGGACATCCATGCCCTTTTCTTTCCCTCATAGATCAAGTAACACCAAGCTGTTATCAGCTCTGGTGCTATATTATCAAAGTTCCCATTGAGTTCAGTGATCGCAGTTAAAGTGTGTATGCCTCCCTTGTTTCAATTTTCCAGATCAGCGGTCCCTGTCGGACCGAGATTGGGATTCGAAAGTATAATGTAAGTAGAAATACTGCAGATGGTAGCGGAATTACAATGGTACGCTGTTAATGTAATAAATCAAAAGATGAAGTGTAATTTGGTTTGGTTTCACAGAATAATATGGTTACTGATTAAAAAGGACATAATAAGGAAGAGCAAGTTTGGCAAAAATTGATATAGATAATAGGTCTCAAACAATTAGCCATATAATCATTTGAATAAAAAGTACATAATACTTTATTCTCGCTTGGATAACCCAACATGAACTGTTATATGCAATAACTGATACGCAAACAAATCAACACAATAAAAACGTGCATGTTTCATATGAAAGTAACGTTAACATTGGCTTATTTTAGTAAACATTCTGTTTTGGAGGATTGACAACTCGACACTGAATTATTTAACGGTACCTCGGGGAGCGTCCCTCCGATCCCGCGGGACACGTAACCCGAGACACGACAAACAGATAAATTTGTACACTAATAACTACGGTACATACGGGTGTTCTGATCACTGTCCCACGTCTCCAATTTGCAGAAGATATGTCAATAGGAAACATTGTTTCGACTATTCTACTGTTCTTTTCTTTTCTACTGTTCTTTTCAAAACTGGAAATAATAATTACGATTTATCAAGAAGATAATTTACAAAATACTAAATATGTTCTATATGAAACACAATGTAGTATCTATTTAATATATCAATAAGTTTTATTTATTTATCTAAATTTTCGTTTGGAAAATTTAATAACTCTCTAGTCAGCTCCTCTACGTGATTAAAATTAATATTTCCACAAGTGCATAATGTTATAAGCTAAGCTGGAATACGCTAACTGACGTAAGGAATAGATTTACTAATATTAAAGTATCAAGTTTCATAGCGACCACGTCAAACGCTTACCTCTGATCCGATCGTCTCGTTTGGGTTTAAATATGTTTATTTTAAGACTACGTATTTACACAAAGTACTTCGCATTTTGTAAACGTCGACGATATTAATATTTAAGGAGGACACCGGCCATTAGTTATCCATTAACGACTAAATATTTCCCTACTTACCTTGCGTCGGCATTATCGGCGCGATCTAGAGATGCCTGTCTTGGTGGGTATGTAAATAAGCGAATACGAGAATTCTCGTACATCTAAAGGGGAATCATTCGTTCTTTCAGGCAACGATGCACGATCACGATCAACGATACTGAGGACGTAATCTACAGTAGGTATTAATTTACTAGCGTTTCTAACATTCGCAGTGGATACGACTTTGTTTATTTTATGACTTCTATCTCGGTGCTCACTGATGATATTTGATTTGCAATAAAATAGACGATTACGAATTTTACTTAATAATCTGATAATCTGTTAGTATCTTTTGGAGTACAATCTACTCACTTCTGTAATACAGTAAAGCAATAAGACAAGTTATTTTTTTAATTTATCCAATACCACACATTTAATTCAATTAAGGATCTACTATAATATAACAGAATTTTATTTTCGTCTCTACACGTATCGTTGTCGTCAAGAACGAACGATCGTAAGCCTTATCTGATCAGTGTACAGGTACCGAAGGCTGTTTCAAGTCTGAGTTACACACGCCGTGACGTCCAGCGGAAAAGCTCGAGTTTCGGCAACTTACCTGGAAAGATAAAAACGGATATGTTACACCAAAGATCGAAGTGAAGAGATAAAATAATTATTCTCACCTTACGTTTATAATTTAAGGAAATGTGACGAATGTTTTATGCGAGTTAATGGGCTATATCAAAAGTAAGATTTATTGCAAAACGTGATAATATTTTCAATATGACTCATTGTCAATAGACCGTCATTGTAGTTTACAGATTGCATTTAACATAGTATTCATAGTCAAAATTGTAAACAAATACGTTGGTTCTTGCATCGTTCCCACAATCTGCTCGATCTGCTATTATGTAATCACTGCAGTCCACGGAAATTTACGATTGGTTTAAATAAATGTCATGTGATAACTTAAGCATATTATACTTATACTTTAAAATTATACTATAATTGGTTTATCTTGCTTTACTTTTTCAACTACATAACAGCAATGTAACATTGTCCCTCCGAAGGTATCAATTTAGGGTTGTCATGTTTTCTATAAATAAAGACTAAGAAACTAGTTTAACAAGAACTAAACATAGGATGCTTAAAATAGACATCCTCATTACACATTCCACTTTCGATACCCAATATAAAACAAATCAGTTAATCTACTCAACAGGCCCCATCGAATCCTAATGGCGAGAACTAGTTATCGCGGTAAGATATAAAATAAATAACTTAATTAGTATAATTGGCGTTCGTTTATCTATTATCTATACATGTGCTACTATAAAATGTGCGACACATCGTTTATTTTCAAGTTTATGTACTAAGATGTTGTGGTCTGCAGTAGATATACTATTTTTTGTGCCTCGTTTTAAACTTTCACTTCTTCAATTAACATTAATTATTCATAACGACTGTGTTGCTATGCGACGAAATGCTCCAATGAATTTATGTTTTTTGATATTTTATCTAATGGCTTCCTTTATTTGTTTCTTGCCCACGCTAATTTATTACAGATAAAGCAAAAAATAAACTTAAAACTTGTGTTCGAATACTCTTTTTTTAAATATCTGAAGATCTCATAAAATTTAAGAAGCAACTAGCCACTACCTAGACATATTAAAAATAGTGTACCCACATAAATAAAATCAACAGTCGGCGATCCCCAACAATCGATGATCCACGATATCGCGTCACCACGCAGTCACCGCTTCCAAACCAAAAAAAAGTCAAAACACCACTCCCAGGAAGGCAACGCATAAATATATCAAATTGAAAACAATAGGAGACATCGAGATATCGCATCACACGCCACGACCCACGGACATATTTCAAAAACGGAGATACAAAAAAGCACGATCCACGAGAGAAAAAAAAAGACAAGAAACCAAACGTCGAAAAAAATACGTGATGGGCATTAATTAAAACGGACCCACGACCAGGAATCCAGAAAAACAAAGAACTTAAACAAACCTTCGCAGTGGGAGCCCCCGCAATGATCATCATCTCACATTTTTAATCATCGGACATAAAACTATGGACGCCAGTCGAATGTCAACCTTGGACGTACCGTCTGAGAGACGTATCTGAAACGATCGGATCGATAAAGAGCTGTTAAAGAATATTTTTTGGTTGGTTTGTCACCGTTGTTTTAATGGTATTACGCATTGAGGAAGGGTTATCTTGCGGATCCGATCTCTGGGGCCAGGTACGGACCAAGATTGATTGGGCACGACCCGACATTTTTATGCCCACAATCTCGGGTGTCGTCGACTCGGTTGTTAAGGAATAGGTTATTAAATTAGAGGTATCGATCAACCAAATAATGACTATTAACGCTGCCACAGACTCCAATGTAGATCAATGTCATAAGTGGATAGTCATTCCTTTTTGTTCCATTTTGAGTTTGTAGTAAGAAATGAATTTAATGTGACTTTGAATGTCATCAAGATTGTGATGAGGATGTCATTATAATTTAGAGAGTTAATGTTTTAAAATGTTTTTGTGCGGCTTACATTTTTTATCTGTAGGTCAAATCGGACCTCTGCATCGAATAATTTTATTTTTATTTTATCAACCTGCAATGTATTGAAATACTTTAATACATCCGTAATCGTTAACTGCAGTACGTTAATACAATTTTATTTCACACGTCCGCTTCTTGCGATGAAAGAATAAAGATCATATTTCAAGCATGTCAAAATAACAATAAATCCAAAACTATGTCTATAATTTTGAATGGTACGGTATGGTTGAACGTAAATAAAAAAAAACTATTTCTACGCTCATAGCCGCACAGTAGGATTTTCTCCTGTGTCGTGGGTGCCACGAACACAAAAACGAATACACAAACATTCAGACCCACAACAAGAATATAAACTCATCATTCAGATACTTTGGCAGGGAATTGAACCCGGAACCAACTGCGTGTCCGACCAGTATGTTAACCGCACAGCCACGCGGATCGAATATGGTTCGACTATGAAGGTTTCAAAGTCACACCGACTTGTAGAGTAAAGCAGTTCTGGCGTTTGAGTGGAAGGGTTTGGTTGCTTGCCATTTTTTACGAAGCGACCATCTTACTCCTAGGGCGTAGCAAGATCTTTATTTAACTTCAGATAGAACAGTAGTTCTGTATGATGTTGTTTAAAGATGTCCATGGTCGACAGTGACCACTTACTATTAGATGGACTGCACGTTTGCTACTTCAATGTTATAAAAAAAAACATTATTAATAAAGAGGATTGTAGAGCATAACAAAAGCTGATACAAGACTCGAGCGCAACGTACAATGCTTGTCAACACAGCGTCATTGTGCCATAGGCGGGGGCCCGTGACAGACGGCCGGACAAAAGAACAACGTCGTTTAGCGGTTATTGGGGTGTATGAATATATTGTGGATCTGTTGTGTTAGGAGCTTTTTATGAAACGCTTTGAGAGTTTTTATGAGAGACGCGCTTTTATTATTTACCGTTGCTACGTTTGTGGGCGTTTTGTTTGATTTGAGATTCGATACCACTGTTATTATCACTTTTAAATCATCATCAATTAAGTTTTTACATGTTTTGTTTTTCTAAAGTAATTTGATATTAGTTAGTTAAATGTTATTCGTCTTTACATGTCTATTGATAATGAAACATGTTACAATATGATCAAAACTTTTTGTTCAATATTTTATGAGTTTAGTATTTTACCAAATAAATTCAAAGTATATCGAACGGTGTAATATAAAGCATACTGGTATATCAGTATCGTAGTAAGAGTATTATTGTGACTCGTTACAACAAACAACCAGGTGTCGATCAAAGACGACGCAACGAGTTCCAGCAAAACAAGAAAACACACGAACAAACACAAAACTAAGATCATCAGATATCAGATCACATCTGGATAACTCAACAATACTATATTACATTACCTCGTTTTATATATAGAAAAAACTTCAAAAATGGTGCTGTAAAGGACCATACAATAGTCAATAGAGATTTAAGACGGGATTTGGATTCAAAGGGCCTTCCAAAGCCCTCATTGTTTCTGCGGGGCTTTGATAAAATTGGATGCTTGAGGGAACTGGATTTGTAAGGGTTTGGTAAAATTGCAAGCGATTCTAATATTTCTTTATTTTGGAATAGTCGCAGATCAATTTTAGACAGCAATAACAACTTGTCAATTACAATAGGTACAAAATAAATGAATTGTAGGTATTAGTTGGTTATTGCATTTGCCGAAATTCGGCTATAATTCGGCCTAAAATACCTAAACGGATATTATGTATTTTTTTCTCATGGTGAATTATTCTTAATAGTTTATTTGCTTTTTGTAGCATCTTCTACTGAAGTTCAATAGCTTATTCAAAAACGCTCTCCGCTACGCTACACGCCGTCACTCAGGCCACAATTATACAAACCCTTCACGTACTTATAAGGCTCTTTTGGCAGTCGGCTTTCTTTGTGCGAAGCTTGAAAAGGCGTGTGATCGCAATACCGAGTAATGGCCGTTTTTTTTTTGTCGCATGTGCGTTTTTTTGCCGCATGTGCGATAAAAAGGCGGCGCTCGACGCCGTTGCGCGCGCGCACCTCTTTCGTTTAATTGAATGCGCTCAGATGAAGAGATATAGTATCATATTACATTTTCTTTGAGTTTTGTGAAGAGGAATTTTTGCGATATTTTTTATTCTTTGAAGTAGGAGAGGAGCATGCGGTATAGCTAATAGATAGTAAGTGGTCACTGGAAGTCTTTCCGTAAAAAGTTGAATATATTTTAACTGAAGCCGATGTGTTACATGCATGCAGACAGATACGTTACCACTTCCAATAAGGCCAATTGACTTGTTTACTTGTTAAGTTTGTTTACTTAGTTGATTTCATTTAATTTTTTAAGAGAAATGCACGCACTGCTTGCACGCAAGTTTTAACTAAAACTAAGTGAGGCGGTGGTACATCTTATGATGAACCATACTGTTTCTGAAGTCTTCAAAGTCGCATTCTCATTAATTTATTATAGTGCCTAGTAAAGAAACTGTTTTAAAACGTATCTTCTGATTACGGCCCTCCCAGAGCACATCAACCGATCAACAGGTACAACCACTAAAACAAAACATAGAAACAATTCAAAATGAACAATTCATAGCATATCCAGCCCGTCGCATCTCATTTTCCGTATGGTGGCTCCCGTAACGAGACACCGGTCGTCCAAAGCGAGCGAACGTTGAAATCCAATCGATCGGAACGAGGCGATACCTTCAAAATATGATGTTGTTCATTTGTGCGTTAGCGAATATGAGCGATACTGAGTTAGATAAGTGGAGGAGACAAAGGTCGGCGCGGACAAAGCGGCGCTTAATCAAGATATCAGGCTCTGGTTGGTACGAGTGATACGATTAAAGCGGGTAACAGCGAGATAATTGAGTTCATATGGTAATAGTGCTGCCACTCATGATAGTAGGGCTTAAATACTCAATCGTGTAGGAAATTTTCAACTGAATCACTATCTATCTTTGCAAATTGTAATTTCTGTAAGATAATTGTTTAGTATAATGAGTACTATACATTAATAATGACAATAAATCATTATAAAACTGGTGGTTAGGTTGATTCTTAAGATCCACGTTTCATGGTTTTAAACGTTTAAAACAAACATTTTTTTATGTAAATTAATGCAAATTACTTATCTAATATTATCGAGCTCTGTATATGTAACGGGTAAGTACGATATGCGGTTTTAAATTTATTTTTGCCAATATTTCGACAGGCTTTACAGGGTTCGACAAGAATCGTGATCACGGCGAAATTTCAGTAACTTCAACTATTTCTGAACACTGACTAATAGTCACTGAAGCAAAATCTTGAAACACGAGTTTAACTCGCTACCGCTAGTAACCTGCGCCGTGCGATAGGACGATGCGCCGGCGCAGGATTAGTGCGACGCAGCGGAGCGCACGCGCGCAGCAGACCTGACGTAATGCCGCCGGCGCCGCCGTGAAGCCCGCTTCCATTTCACGACACTTCCAAATTGCTATTATATTATAGAACAATGCAAAAGTTTTTTCTAAATGGTTAGAATATTGAAGATTACAATGGTGTCGGATAAATAGAGTAGATACACCAGTTTCGATGGTATACTAATTCGTATATGGGCCGATCTAATTTAGTGATATGAGATTTATTAGATCAGGTGCGATTTAGGTCATATTTTAATTGGGTTCATAACTTGGTTTGTACGCTCGTTTCCTACTCAAAATAAATACCTAGAGACAAAGAAACTTAGCAACGTTATCGGAAGATAGTTTTTTTATAATCACAGGTTCAAGATTAACTTCAGGCTTAAGGTAGACTGTCTATCTGATGAATAGTAGTTACCTTCACCAATATAAATCTAACAACAACAGAAGAGTAGCTAAAGCATCACCAACTCTGACGAACTGTTTTATACCTTTTTTGAAAAACACCATGTTGCGTTAAATAAATGAGAACAATGAACAAATTTTAAGACTTAAGCAACATAAAATATCTTAGTACGCTGCATAAACGGCGTATATCTACTAATCGCTTAGACAGTTACGCAAACCGCAACTAACGCAAACTAACAAGTGAACAACAAAACTACAAGTAGCTAAAAACACATAATCAAATACACTCAAACGTTCAAATGATCGGACATTTCCCACTGCCATTTAGATAAGCTATATCTACAGTAGGACATTAACAGTCATCATTATTGCCTGGTTGAGTATAAGTACCGGGCGTACAGCGTTGCGTAGGAGATGGCCTTAACGGAACGATTAAAGTTGGAGAAACAAGAAATTGGATCCGTTTACTGTCCGTTCTACGAACGAAGGCGTAAATAGTCAATACGCAAATAAATATATTACCGGGATTCCGTGAAGCGCTTAAGCTGTATATGCATTTGGTTTGGATAAAACATTGTTGTATTGATGCTAGAGTTCTATAGATTTCCTCTTATGGCTTACCTATCACAATGCACCGACTGGGTTAAATTCTAGACAAATATAATATAGAAAAAATAAAATTATACAACGTTCTAAAAGATAGGTACTGGTATAGAGATATAAAATATCTTCTCAATCGGTCTTGAAGCACTTTCGCGATATTTGTTTCTACATCGTTTGAATCTAGGGGAGCTGGGGAAAATATCTTCGTTCAAACTGAATTTTAAGGGGTATGCAAATATTGTGATATTTAGATGGATTCTATTATTGTTTAACGCAGAACATATATTTTTGGAATGCTTAATCAATGGCAATTTTTGAATAGCCATCGCGCCGCTTAAACTACTGAAGGTAAATCTAAGTAAATTTAGAGAATGCTCTCATTTTATGATATACTAGTTGACCCGGCGAAATTCGTTCCGCCTTAAAGACAAAAATCTAAAATTATCAGTGTTCCTTTTGCATCTATTATTATACATAAAAGCCTTCCTTTTGCATCACTTTATATCTAAAAAAATATACATTAAAATCTGTAGCGTAGATTTAGAGATCTAAGCATACATAGGGACAAACGACTTTGTTTTATACTATGTAGTGATTATACTGTACACCCATTAAAAAGAGATTTTTATGATATTCCACTCCAAAGAGATTAAATATTTGTATTGTTGTTCATAATGGTATGTGCGTACAATGACGCGGGCAACAACTAGTGTTATAATAAAATATGTGACTAACTTCGTAAATGTTGGACAGTAGGACGGAAAGTGCACACGCCGCAGGATAATGAATATAAATTGCTTTGTTCATATGTTTAAGGACATCTGCAAGACTCAAGTTGATTCTCGCATTTGCATATGTATCAAAAACGATACACGACACTTTATCGATCGGGGTTTATCTTTAGGTCTTTATTTTTGTTTAAAATGGTCAGAAACGCAAGATGCGGACTATGAATTGGTATTTAAAATTTTGTACAGGCTGCAATACTGCAATACTCAATAGCATAGGTATTCACAGTAAGTACGGTTTCGACGGTTTAGAGAAAAACGCGTTAAAAGTTTTGGTATAAAATTTTTCCATAAATCCTTTATTTGTAATCGGATTATAGTGATTACTTTAAATAAAAGAGGACCCATGACTTTACCTATTAATAGTATAGATGCCATACTATAGTTTGGCCGAGAGATTTAAAAAAAAATTGCAGTATGTTATCATGTTTGGTGAAGTTACAAAAACGCTCGACTTCCTGCAAGATTTTAATTGCTAAATTTAGATTTAAAAACGACATAAAACGAATGGGTTGGATGAAAATTTTAGATTTCGTAATCGTGATCACGACTATATATTTAACTCAGTTTTGCCAAAAATCCGACTTACTGCAACTGTTGAGAGCAGAATAGATATTTTATTGTACACCGAACTACGTGGAGTACTCACCATACTGATGTGATGCGCAATGGGTTCCGAGTTCATTACATCTGAATGTATTAAAATTTCTGTTCTGATTCTGAGTTTTTGTGTATTCGTCTTTGTATGTTCATGTTACCCACTAAATAGGACAAACCCCTAACGTACTACTATACTATGAGCGATACTATGAGCGTTATATACTATATGCGTTATTTCTTTATACGTTCTGAGTAAGATATCGCATGGCTGATTAAAGTGCATTTCGAATGACATTTACCTAAATAATGGCTTTTGCCGCACAAATTACCTATTTCGACTAACTTACTAAAAAGTAAGAACTATTTCCTAGGAGTCGATGAATGTTTCATTCCTACTTCTGATAACAAAATAGGTGTACATAATTACAGGTAGGTAAGTATTCAGCTTAACTGGCTTATTCACGAAATCCGAACAATGAAAGAAAAAAAATACTTTATTCGGTACAGTACAAGAAGTTATACGAAACAGATACATCTAATAACAAACATGTATTATTATTATTAACTAATACTTAATGATGTAAGTTACATTACATTGGTCGAAAGGCTCTCCACTCAGCTTATTGTTGCAAGTAATCGAGGTCACCAGCGTGTAATGGGGTATGTCGCCCAGGTACATAATTTCTTCTAACAACCTTCCTTTTTTTTTTTTTAAAACCCCCCCGGTGGCCGTCCTCGGCGCTGAAAAGGAGGACTCCGGGATCTCGAAGCGACTTCAATCGGAATCCTCCGAGCGCGCTGCCCCATCGGGCTCCTCCCAGATGGGCGGCTGGGCCCACCGCTCCGTCTAGTCTTTACGACGGTATGCGACCACACATGCCGCCGTCCTTCCCGGGATTGCCTGACCGAACGGTTCGAGCTCCCGCTCTAGCCGTCTGCAACCCCGGAAGCCCCTTTCAGTCGCCTCTTACGACAGGCAGGGGATACCGTAGCCCTATTCTGACCCCGAGGCTACAGGGACGTCTAACAACCTTCCTTAGTGACTTTTTAAATAATATAAGCACCATCAGGTGCTTATATTATTTAAATAAGTAGCAACTGTCACCCATAGACATCACTAATCAACTCCGGGTAAGATTAGTCTTATCTATAGTAGGATGCATATGCGGTGCTACCAACAACAAACTAGGAATGTCTCGGATAAGTAATGAAGATACAACACGAAACTTACCAACAAATTGATAAACACAGATAGATGTGTAGATGATTTAAGTTAGAACTAGTCACCCGTCGCAACGGTCGAAATTCGACCGTAATTTAAATTTAAAAAAAATGTGTGCGTGTACTAGCGTACACTCGTAAGAAGTGAAACTTCTTTATGACGTTATTTTTCAAAAAATAATTTACTATATGCAACTTTACAGAAATTGGTTAAATAAAGTTAAATTAGATAAAGTTTAATAAAAGGCTTTTATTAAACTTTATCTGATAATCTAATCTATAATAATCTATCTAATATCACGCGTGGTAGGGATAAGAAAAGATGGCGCGTAACGGAAAAAGATGGCGCGTAACGAAAAAATGTTACACTAATTTTTTTTCCAACCCCGATAAAGAAGTTTCACTTCAAAAACTAAACTTCATATTGTCCAAAGTAGCACTAATATTTCTCTAACTTAAATAAATTGTATTTTAATAATTTTCAAGTTATTGTGAACGCACCCGTTAAAGGTAAAAATAGGTTTATTAACTTAGCTGCATTTAAAAGCAATAGCGGGTATTTTTTACAAAAACATAGTAAGGCATAAGTCCTATTTCGTTTATTATATATTATTATGTGTTTGTGTCAAATGTAAGGTAGTGAGTGTAATGTGTTTGTAGTTGATTTTATGTATGCTGTACGAATTTTTTGAAAAAAATATTAGCATTGCGCAAGCCTTCCCTACATCAACTATGTATAACCTTGCGTAATTTCATACTCTTCCGCCTGCGGCAAGTATCTTGAAAACGAATCAAAAGTATTTGCTTCACGTATTAATATATAGATGTCCCATCTGAATAATTTTTCCTTACCGCAGCTGCAGCAGCTTAGCTGGACTGCATGCCTATTTGCTACTTCTAATACAAATAGTAATTATAATACAATTTTCTCTATTCATCCGCCAGATGTCGTTGTTTCCAATTATGTTATTAGTAACCATTAAAGTTGAAGAAATAACTCATTCAGTTCAAGTTAAATAAGGTGTAGTGTGGTGTGTTTTTATTTTATTGCATACATTAATTATAGTACTAAACAAACCTATGTAGCTAGTTAAGTGTTACAAGAATAACTATGTCCATACTCCTATCGTGACAATCGAGTCGATAATGCGCTGTAATTGTTATCGAACTTTTAATGAATTCGTTTACGCCCGTCACTGGTGAGTGTAAACTATGAAAATTACCCGATTAACCGTAAATGGGTGCGAATAAATTTCGAGGTAAGCCCTTTAAGGCATAATGGCATTAAAGTTTTGACCTTAAAGAGGCTCCGTTAATGAGCCAACCCCGTTGGAATATTAAAAGTAATGCGGGTCTATTAAAGCGAGCGACTGAGTCTTCAATAAATTTCGCGTTTAAACATAAATAAATTCAAGTATGCCTTGTAATTAAAAGCGTATTCTATAAAAGATTAGCAATTTTCTGCTAGCGATGCGCCCCGCTGTGATTTTATGCTTTGACTTGGACGCGCCCTTAGGGATGGCACACGATGTAATTAAACATGCAATGTTGTTCTGAAATGTCCCTAATACTATTATAGAGTGAGTGAGTTTGAGACTATTCAATAATTGAAAAAATAGGGTAAGGGGTTTCAGAGTTAATACATTATAGTTTATGTGTGGATGTGCTTTAAAAGAATTCAGATATATTTATAAGAATGAAAAAAAAAAATCTTTCTAGAAAGGCATCAATAGAGTAAGCAAAAATGGTCGTTAACCTAAGTAAGAAAAGTATAGGTACCTACACTGTAAACGTATCTCACAAAGATTTAACGGCATGGTTTACAATTGACCTAGGTACGAAAGTTTGAAAAAAAAAACCGTTCCAGTAGAAACATTTTTTTTATATATATTAAGAGGGCTATTAATTTAAACAGTAGTAGGGACACTAATTTAGTGTTGAGCAATTATGAAATTATGTAGGTAAACTTATTGGTAAGATTTAACAAACTTGAAAGTTTCACGTGACTGTACATCTTATATATTTGCAAATAAAAAGTTTGTAGGATTGACAATAACTAACAAGAGAAAATCCATTTTTTGTTGCCCGTGTTTTTTAAATTACACCAAACCAAACCTGCTGTATTTAATTTTAAAACATTTTTTAATATCAAGGGAAAACTGTGGGACATAACATGTCTTTAATAAAATTGACTTTTTTTTGCAACAGTTCTGCTTCCCCTTTTCAGACACATTAAGGGTCAGTACAAACACAGTAACTCATATAATTTGTGTAACGATGAAACCAGCAGAACCGTAACGCAACGCTCCCATCGGGTACCCATCGTGTACGTCCTTATCTTCCATCGACGCGCCGCTCGATAAATCCGACAAGTTACGACGCCGCGACGGTCGATCCGTCGACAAATTCCTCACGACACACTACACGGGCAGGGCGTTCCGACCACGCCCATCCGGTGCGTGCCCGAGTAATTACCGTTCGTCCCTTTCACACCTATGCAACAATTAGCTGTACCTCGCTCCAGCGTAGTGAGCGGAACTGTCGGAACGGAACGGCCGTGCGGAATGGCGGTGCGGAATGGCGGTTCAGTATGGCAAAACGGCGGAATAGCAGCGCGGGTAATGGCGGAACGTGACAGTCGATGCTAATGTTCAATGAGAATGCAAGTCCAAAACCAAGACCAAACCAGAACCAAGACCAAGACGGGGTGGGTTATAATGTAACAAAATTGCTTTCATCGCTTCCAATTATTCTTTTGACTTAAGAATCACTGGCTTCTAGTTTGGTGTAAATGATATAATCAGTGCCAGAGATTCTCACATGATATAACAATCTTAGCAGAAAAAATAAGAATAATTAAAGTCGAATCGAAAATAATTGACTTGTAAAATATAAAATTCCACGAGCATACTTGTAAATATTTTTAATTTCTAGTAGGTACATTTTATTTTCCGTTAGAACTGACATGGACAAACGCAGAAGAAAACACTTAAAAAAAAAAACAAAATCATAATAGAAGAGTAGCTAAAGTCTCTAACTTTCACCTGAAAAGAAAAAAGTAGAATAAGAGCTCTCCATCAAAGCTGACTGGCGACTCTGATGTAGCAAATGTCTATAGGTGACGGTGTCTACTTTCCATCAGGTAGCCCATCAGTTTTATCGTTAGGTTAAGAAAAACAATATCACAATAATTATGTACCCTAGAAATGTAACTTGACCCATGTGGAATAGAAACCAAAGTGTCTTCGCGCTAAATAATCTTATGTCCAGTATTAATGCATTCTCTGTTAAAGATCGACCAAAAATTTAAACGCGAAGCATTCATATGTAATTATAGGCAGATAGTTAATTGTTCTAAAAGAAATAGACATACAATGCAGTTCTTGTTTTTATGTCATGTAGACATTCCGAGCATTCGGAGCGTGGGTACGACCTGGTAATTGGTGTTTAGAGGTGTTTTGAAGTTTATTTAAAAAAATGAATGCTTGTCTGCATTTGAAGAAGTACAAGCTTACAAGTTAAGTTTCAGAATTTCCACGATATTAACATTGTTAAAATCTTTTACATTTTTTTGACTGACAGTCCGTTTATCCTTTCCTAACCTTATCGGTTTACCTACATACAGGTTCATGCTCATATTAGGATCTGGTATACAGATATCTCAGCAGATAAGGGAGACACTTAATCTAGGCGTGCTAACTTAGCCAAAGGTAGCAAATCCATCTGTGATCCAATTTAAATAAGCTTATCTGGAGTTGATCATAGATGTCCATTGGCAGCAGTGACTAATAAGCATTAGATGCATGCTATTTTGCTACTTTTATAATATGAAAAGGATTGCAATTACATTTTGTTGCAAAGGTAGAACTTAACCGCAATATTTTTTTTCTAGCAAAACAGCTCCTAGGTAAAATGGCTAATACGACCGAAGTTGTGTGATGAAGCTAGTTTTCTGTGTAATCTTTTGAGAGGCAGCTGGCGTCGTTGCCAGTGATTTAGTTTCGATGATTTTTTCACAACATTTAAGGCGTTGACAGCTGGCGGTGGTAAATCATGTGATCCCGGCTAATCCCCCGGATTTAGAAGCTTAGCTGTGCTCCGTATGATACTACATTTTGAGGTGAGTGCGGGAAGACTTCATGAGATATTTGCAAATTTATTGCAATTAGGTGGAGGTGATTTGAAATTTAAAAGTAAATTGTTTCGTGGAAAATCTTCAAATACAAGCCACAACAAAAAGTGAGATTAGCGCAAAAATGTTCGATAAACAACTACCTATTTTATATTATCTTGACAATAATCACACAAAAAGATGCGATGAAATTTAGAAACAGATTATGATATTGAAGTACCTAGCGTCCTATACTGAAATATATGTAAAAGATTAAGACTGAGAGCACTATATTTGAAGACGTTTCCATCCAAAGTCCACTAAGACTATTTGGGAAGGTCTATTTTCAATAATTGGTACAAGTTCAAATTTTGTTGTCACAGTATGTTGTAGATATTTTTTTGTAATTGAGTAAAATTAAAAGTCCATCACAGATGTCAATATGAAGACTACACTGCATCGACGTATATCACATTTTCTCTGTCTCTACTGTGTAATCGGAATCCTATAAACAGTTTTCTTCCACCAAGGCTGCACAACATTGGCTTCAAGCGTCAATTTCTTTGTGATACACACGACAGCGTTAAGTATAAAAATTAATATACCATTATTTCCAATCATAAAAGAGCACAAAAGTTCTCTGTTAATTGTATCGAAATTTCCAAAATTTGCTTTGCTTTTGACACTTGGGGTTACGCGAATTTTTCGTGGGTAAGCGGTTAAATTAAATAAAAATAGATTAATTGACGTAATAAATGAAAGCATTAATAGCTTACCAGGCATGTAATCAAAAACAAGAAGAGCCCAAAAAGCTTGCATAATTTAAAATATCGTTACTATGATTGTTATGGGTGTGATCGTAATGTGACTAAAATCCCATTTCACGGTTTCGGAGTCAAGTGTACCGCAAACGCGTCGGATGACGGAGGCACGTGTCTGGCGACAGTCGTACGCATCGACGACTATCCGACGACTCGTGTGAACATCGAATTATTTTTTTAATTTGGACACATATCGTAAGAAAATGGTATTATCTACAATTACATACAATCGTAAGAAAACGGTATTATCTACTTATCTAATAAAAGTTATCGAGAAGGTGTGCTAAACTACGTTCAGTCTAAATTTTTGGACCTAGAAACCAAAAAATGCGCATGATTAGCTTTATCGAAATTCGTGGATTTAGGAACAACAAAATGCACATGATTAGTTCTGTCTACACTTGTGGATCTAAGAACAAGAAAATGAACATTAATAGCCTTGTCTAAATTTAATGACCACTGAGAAAAAATATTTAAAAATCACATGCTTTGAGAATTTATACGAACTGAAACTTGTAACATTTGAAAAACGTTAAATCCACTTCACAATACGGTTAGTTGCTGGGGATTCTAATACAACAAAGACATGAAAACAAAAAACTCAAACTTCAAACAGAAATATAAATACATCCTTTGATGTTTATCTGGCCGAGGATCAAATCCGGAACTGTGGCATGCACGCAATCCATTTTATTAAAATTTACTAATATTATTTGTGTCAGTTTCATTTTAAAAACAACCAATCTTAATAAGAAGAAAACTTTGAACATGCGTCCAAACCTAATAATGTCAAATCCAATCAGATCATGGGCCATAAAGTGGTACCAGGCGCGCATAATTTGATAAGCGGATACCGAGGGCCTCAAATGAAAACTAATGTCCTTGCAGGGAGGGCGCGCTGGGCCGGAAATAATTCCGAATGCAATCTAATTTGGAACGCACTCAGTGTATAGCTGGGTATAAAATAAAAGATTGAGTGATCTGTCAAAAAGTTACTAATATTTTTCTGACGATTTGTTTTCGGGTTACTCCGGATACATAACATAAAAAAACTCCTGATAATAAGGGACTGATAAAGTTTGTGGACGTCAGAAGTCAGCCTCAAGCTTGTATTGTGCAGTGTTAGGCACATCTGAAGACTGAGTTGGAACTTCTAGTGTATCTTAGTTATACCCGACTACCCGCGTAGCAGAGCGGTTACAGTACCGGTCTGACGCGCAATGGGTACCGGGTTCGATTCCCGGCCAGACAGGTATCTGAATGGTGGAATGGTGAGTTTAAATTAATGTTCTGGGTCTGGGTGTTTGTGTATTCGTCTTGTGTAATTTGCTTAAATGAGCAGTTTTCGTTGGTTTATAAGCTAAGATGGATGCATTAGTACAAAAGGCGGTAGGTTCATGTATACAAATTGTTTGAAAATTATTTCATTTCCTATTACGCGGATTAGACTTCTTTCGTGATCGTTCATAAATATTCATGAAATGCATTATAGAAACCCATGAATAATAGAGCAACTGAATGCCCCTCTGTCTTAGGTTTGTATTATTATAAAGAACGGCTAGTGTCTTTTTAATTTAGAACTACATGTCTTATGCATAGGATAATAATAAATTAATATAAAACGTATTTACAAAAAAGACACAATATTATTTATTGTGTATTAAATATTTTTTGTGAGTGCTTATTACATATTAAAATATATCCCGCGATAAAACTGGTTTTCTAAACTAAAATAAGAAAAAGATAACAACAAATTGAAATTTTCACGAAATAACACATGATCGAAGGTCATGAAGTATATCATGATATATATAAATTGTAAATTGCATGCCTTATAGGTAAAAATAAGAGGTAATGTAGATTTCAACACCATTTGTACCTTATTTTGCAAATAAAGATGAATTGAATTGAATTGAATTGAAGACGTTCTCCCTGGGGTCACAAATCATCATCGCTCGAAGGGGCATCGTGTAATCACTTTAGAAGTGCACTCGAAGTAATGTATTTACCGCCCCAACACATCCTCGGTGCGAGACCACGGGGCGAGCCCCGCACAGCTCGGTCCGGCTCATTAGCCCCCCGACTAATCCAATTCCGATTTCATTAGAGCTACCCTAATGTTTTGATGTCTGTTTCGTGTCCGTACGTCTTATTTTATGTATTTCGTTATGTTATGTTAACTAATGGAGGAGCAGTGATAGCCTAATGGTTAAAAAACTTGCCCTCTCGATCGGGAGGTCCGAGGTTCAAACCCAGGCACGCACCAATGATTTATGTGCGTATTATACTTTAATTATCACTGCTTTTCGGTGAAGGAAAACATCGTGAGGAAACCTACACACCCGAGAGTTCTTTAAAAAAAAAAAAAGGAGGGAGGTGTGTGAAGTCCACCAATTCGCACTTGGCCAGCGCGGTGGACTATGGCCTAAGCTCTCTCATTCCGAGAGAAGACCCGTGCCCAGCAGTGAGACAGTAATGGGTTGACGACATGTTAACTAATAGTAGAGTTCTTATTGTCTCGACTCTTTCTTGGACAGGATGGTCAGGCTTTTAACTGCAGTGTTAAGCATTTCTTCGTTCCGGTAAAGCGTGTGGTGAGGATTTTCACAGACACAGTGACAATTCAATACTCAATAGTAAAATTCCACGGAAATGCAAAAATATTTTTTTGCATTTCGGTGGAAAGGTTTGCTTGTAGCCTACTTTCACATTACGCGACATCAATGAGATAAGATAGATAATCATTTATTCGTTCAGTTTAAACACATTTAACTATTACCTACACGAAAACAATATTTACAAAGAGAAAAGAAGGTGCAAAAAATCACGAATTGGGCACAGCTCAGCATTATGTTGGCATCCGAGGACAACCAGCGCTGATCTTCCGCAGTATCCGACACGCGTCCATTGGTGGTATTGACATGTTTTTTATCCGATTGAAGAAGCAAAGGAGTGGTCACTGTCGTGGACATCTGTGGGCAACTTCCTATAGAACAGGGGTTCTATATAAAGTCAGTCACAGATTGCCCGTGCACGTTGTTACTCCTACAAGTGAATCGGCTACCACCGAAACGACAAAAACTGTTTCACGCTAGTAATAATTAAGGCAGTCGTACCTCCTCTGACGAACTACACTGGTTCTACTTGCTTACTCGTGCATTGGCAGTATTGACAATTTATCCATACTAGATGAACTTTATGTTCGCTTTCTATTACATCATATAAAAAAGTAATTTCCCCCGATACTGCGAACCACAACTTCACTTTACAATCACGGCGCTGTCGGCGTCGGTCGTGCTGTTGATTTATCAATCAATAAACTGCGAGATTCGCGAGCCAATCGTAAGCCGCCTTTTGTGACGCCGACAAACATGCCGGCGAGCTGCTCTCGTATCACCCGAGTGGCGTAGTGATCACGGTGCATTGGTAAGCGAGCGTGTGAAGTTCAAAGTCGATCGGGTTTAGATCTTTTCTCGTGTATTTACAAGCGTGTGCAATAGCACAAATAATAAATTGTGTACCATTAAACAAGAACGTTGGGGAACAGTGTAGAGCAGAGGTTCCCAAATTTGTTTTGACTACGACCTATTTAAAACAAGTCACCAAATTCGGGACACACCTAAAGGATATTTAATCGCTATCATTTTATCAAAGAAAAAACAAAATTTTTACTACAAATGCGTAGTTAGTGCGTCGTTCTATGTACGGGGCCCACTAAAAATTTGTAGAGCTTGTTTGTTGTTTGTTTCCAAATTTTATGTAGACTGAAATACCGTTCTGAACTATAGGATACTTATGCTAGACGTCGGCGTCGTTTCGTTAAGTTTGAGACTCGATCCTATTGCAAATCTAGGATTTTTTTTTTTATAATAACTGAACGTAGTATACACAATTTAATTGAACTGCAACTGTAATTGAATAATATTCAGCATTTTTGTCCATATTATATCATGGAATTACTTATGTACCTTCATGTCACTAAATCACATTTTAAAGTTGTCATGGGAACTAGTGAAGCAAAGTGGAGATCTAATTCAATGGAAACTATCTCCTTGGAACTTTCGTATTTCTTTACAAAGCTAAAAAACCTTTGCACCTCTAATAGTAAATACTGACATCCACATGAGCGCGCGTCTACTTTTACCACTTTGATTTATGCGCGCACGATGCGCCCGCGCACGCACTGCCTACTATAAATTATTATCGGTAATGATCTACGCGATGATTTATAGTCACGATAAATAAATCGATGCGCAACCGAATAATATATCGGCGTGATTGAAATACGAAATCAATCGAACCAGCGTGGATTGATGACAGTTCGGAGGTGGCATCCGTTTCGGAGAGGCTCAACGATTTTATGATAATCACATCAAGTAGTTCAAGTACCCAATGTATCTGCATATTTTTATAATTTAGTAGCAGGAAACAGGAAAGAAGACGGGTTTCTCGTGAATTTAAATCAATACTTATTCAACTAATGTAAATTCGTCTTAATTTCAAGTTCCAGATGGATCATAAAATAATCGCTTTATATTTTCTTAAGACTAAGTCCAAGGAGAACAACGTAAAGCCGGAACAAGTAATAAAGTTTTTGATACCTAAAATAATCTATTATAAATCAATAACGATATGTACCGTGATGTGATGTTTGTAAAGTGAAATTGAAAACGACTAACTAAAATGTATAAGTCTTGCAACGTACTTGCTTTATGACAAAAAGTTGCAAGATTTAAATTAGAACCATGTCGAATAATAAAATTGTACCTGCTAAAAATATATACTCAATGATCAAATCAATATTTGACCTCTTTATTATTAATGAAATATCTAATGAAAAATTACATGGGTTTCAAATATGTACTAAACGGTTTCGGGAAAAAATATGGTACGGCTCTTATAGCCTTGACTGACTTGGTGAGGGCATCGCCGTGCCCCCAGAAATGCAATAACTCCCTGTGACGTTCAGTTTCGACTGATGTACGTAAATTGCCGCTTTATATTTGCGTGACTCGAGAATCGTGATTCGTTAGTAACAATTTGACGTTGAGATCTTTGAGACCGACCATGTTATTGTGAGTGGCAGGACTATAGACTTATCTTCCATTCAGCAGACTATCGGAGTGGTTTTTGTTCGAATTTCGCATTTAATTCGACTATTTCGGCTGTGACAAAGCCGTCGAAACGGAGGCATTTAGACTTCGCTCTTGTTTCGTTTCGGAGGTATTTTAATGGGTGCTACGTGAAGCTCCGTGTAGGGCTGTCTATACCAGAAAACGATTTAATATACTGAAAACGTATACTCTAAGAACTTCATTTACACCGTGCGTGTCGTTGAAGAAAAAACTGAATTCAGCTAGCAACATCCTTAAACAGATGGTAATACTGCGACTTTCTGTTAGGAAAATGAATTACAACGAATTATACAAAATATATAAAAATATAAAAAATAAGCCGACCGTTTGATAAACAGGTGGTAATGTATGAATTTAAACCTTTATAGGTTAATGCTCCTATGTAAAAAGACACATAATATATCACTTATAAACAAAAATGAAAAATAAAATCAAAATATAAATAAATAGGTCGATAATAGTTAACAAATAAGATATTATTGAAGTAAAGTGCCTACACCTGATTAACATATTTTTTTATCTGACTGAAGTAACATACGAGCATGCAATCCACCTGATGGTAAGTGGTCCCTGCCGCCCATGGACATCTGCAATCAACTACATACAGAACATGGGTTCTATCTGAAGTCAATAACAGATGCGTTGCTACTCCCGAAGACTATAATGGTCGCCTCATATAAAAGTGTGCCGGCAACCACACCCTCCATCGAAACGCAAGAAATGCATCACGCTAGAAATAGATGTAGCGGTGGTACTTCCCCGGTCGAACTACACTACCACCCTGATTAATATCAAATTCTGTAACTAATTTAAAATTACCAATATTTTAGAGTACCCATGTTTGAGTTATATCCAATATAAGTAACTTTAATTGCATCTTTTTCCAATTATAAACATTACACACTTAGGTCGTTCCCTAACGGGCAGTCATCCTGCGCATACGCAGAACATGCGCGGATGAAGCTATTATATAGGGTCCGTGCGACTCGTTTTTGCGACAAACGCTTACCGCGAGCGTGATGATATGCCGCGCCAATCGTGTTAGAGACAAAAAGCTGTTTTGTCACCATAACCAGTTCTAGCCGTATATGTAACTAGTTATATTAGAATTGGATTTAAGAGTGCCTTGATACTTTTGTTTCGTGAAGTTTCATAATGAAGCATAGAGGAAGTAAAACTTAGAAACTTAACGCCTTGAAGATTCGAGAACCTTGTGAGAACATGGTTCTTATCTTATTTATTTATTATTTATATAAGATTCAAGGACTGCACACTTCTACAATCCATATATTAATACGTGAAGCAAAAAATTGTGATCCGTTTTTAGGACACATGCCGCAGTCGGAGGAGTATGAAATAATACACTGTTATAGTTGATGTAGAGAAGGATTACGGAATGCTAATATTTTTCCTAAATGATGCATAAAACATACGTAATAAACGACATAGAACATTCAATGTCTTACTATGAAAACACATAAAGTCAAAAATTACAATGTCTTTGTCAAAACACTCGCTATTGTTTTTATGCATCTTAGTTAATTAAACCTCTTTTTACCTTTAACGGATGTGTTCAAAATAACTTGAAAATTATTACAATTTATTAAATTTAGAGAAATATTGGTGCTACTTTGGACAATGTGAAGTTTAGTTTTAAAAACGTTTCATACGCATAGCAAGCTATTATGGGACGTATACTGCATAAGTCGGGTTTTTTGTTTTTGTAATAATTATATACTTAAATACACTGTAATTTTGACCATTACAATTATAGTTAATTCTTTGTCTTATTGCATAAAAATATCCTTGTAGTTTCTCCGAAAACTGTACATCACTAATATTTTTAATCTGTAGTGTGTGTATCTGTGTAGTTACATGCTGTACGCTTAAATTTCATGGTGTACGCTTACAACATATCAGTCCTCATCGCTGCACGCCTGGTACCGCTCACCGGGGCCCACCACCTTCAGGATAAACAAACTCGTAACATATAAAATAAATCGTGGCGGCGAGCGCAAGATACCATCGCTAACTGCTTCGTAAGTAAAAATGCAATGTTTTAATTCCGTGCCGTCGACGCTCGGGAAATTCTCCGATGAGCCGCGCAGATAAGGCGGCCTACGCATCTTCAGGTAATCTGACAGTGCTGGCTGATCACATCGGACTGCTAAGGGCGGTTGCGCACAAGCGTTTCGAACGTCGATTCTTACTACTAAAGTTAGTGCAACAAGTTTTTTTTTTATCCGAAAAGTAATATTTTAAGTTTGTAGGTCAACCACTATCGCAATCAATAAATATTGCCACGGGGCCTTCTAAAGGGGGTATTCTAGTCTAGAAACTTGAAAGAAATCTATTTTTTTCTTCTTAACTCCATAGCTTACATATTCAAAAATATCTCCTTAAAAAGATTTTCAAAATTCAAATTATTTTGAAAGTTACAGCCGTATTAGAGTCGTGTCGACTAGAACGGTTTGAAGAGACAACTGCAACAATTGGCTTTAATTAATAAGAAGGTATATAATAATAATAGGCAACGGGCGGTTCGGGCTTCCTGTGTATAAATAGCTTTCTCCCTTTCTTTTTATATACTTTTAGGTTACTACATCAATCGTTCGAAGGATGGAAGGTCATTATTATAATATATCGCTGTTTGTATGCATTATATCGTTACGCTGCCTGGAACAAACATTAAACTTTAAACGCGTTTTTCTCGAAACTTTTTTTTCGATACGGTGATGCAGATAACCTAGGTTCTAATCAGTCGATTTACTTGAAATTTGGCATGAATATTATTGAATTATTTTGCTTTCGCATTAACCAACAATAATTTTAAAAAATCCACACCAATCCAATAATTGAAAAAAATGGAGGCAGTTGAAAAAATGGTAAAAAACCGACTTCTATTTTTAAACAGCCACCATTTTGTGAAAAAAAAAAGAATTTTGTTTTTCACAAAATGGCAGGTGTTAATAAGTTTAGTTTAAGTTTTGTTGGTTTTTGCGATAATGACATTTGTACTGATCAATAATTTGTCAATGTTTCCTGTTTCAAACGGTTACAAGGGTAGAAATCCTTTTCATGAGGACATGACCTTTTTTTTTCTTCTACTTCAAGGATTTATATCTTTTTGAAAAAAAAAATGTTGAAATCTACTTTTTTGTATTCTCGAAATATCAATAAACAAATGATAAACATTATAATAAATATATTAACTGCTTCTTTTATAATAGTTGGAAAAAAACGCTCGAAATTTGGACCTTTACACTAGAATACCCCCTTAAAACATTATTCACCAGGCATTGCGCAGTGCGTAAACAGCTTAAGTGTTTTTTTCTTTAATTTCTATATATTTTTTTCGATCCAACTGTGATTTTAGTCCCAGAGTTATGTGGCCGGCGCGGCAGTAAAATTTCATTGGCCATTCGAAAATTCCGAGATGCGGGAGATTCCTCGTTTTAATCTCGAAATAAAGCCACTGCGTTGTTTTTATTAATTGAATTATGGTGGCGATTAAAATGCTCCGAGTAATATATTATGACAATCTGTTCTGCGATGAGAAGGAATTTTCGATCGTTACCTTTAGTCTTATGCTTAACCTATATTCATTAGCCAATCTATAAAAAGGTGTATTACATTTTTTTGTTCTATTTTTTAGTCTTTTATTATGATACACAAAAACACAGGATATTGAAGCATATGTACTTATTAAATAGTCGTCGTTGATTATAGAATTTTGCAATAGACCTTTGAGGTAGGTACATATATGAGTGAGAAATGTACGGCATTAGTAAGATATCGGATGTAAAAAGAAAAAAAACTAAGATTTTTAAATCCATACATTTAATTACTTTTTATAAAATATATTATTAAATTCTTAGAATATTTCTCTGTTCTGGCCGTCAAACATATGCCAAGTTATTAAGAATTTATTTGACTGAAATATAAAAAAAAAATCTTGTGTATATAGGCAAGTAATAAACTTTAGAAAAAAAAAGATCTAATAATCGAGGTTACTTACATATAGGTAATCCCTATTATGACTCATCTATACCTAAAACCTTAACTTTACTTGCAGGGTATTAAGCATTTGATTGGAACCCAAATGCAATCGTTACAAACCATCACCCGCGACCTCGGTGTAACCTTGCCTCGTCGCATCAACATGTGACATGTTGTGTTGACGTTTTTCCGCCGCGCGCATGTTTTAAACATGACGGACACATGTTCGTATGATTGCGCGCGAAACGAACGCGACGCGGCGTACATCGTGATGCGATGCGTCCACTCGGAACAAGTTGTAAGGGATTTTTTTTAATTAGTCGACTACGTTACAATGAGGTACAGTTTTTAAGATAGTTACCTACATTTGTCCATTTCTTTAACATTCCACACTAGACTAGGTTTGATGGATTTTAAGTTGTTCGATTCGTCTTAAATGTTTAAGTGACTTGGACTATATAATTATGATTTCGCCTTAATTAAGTGTCATATATAATTTTTAAATATGCAAAAAAGGGGAAGGTGAATACTATATGGATATTAAATTGACTGGTAGAGAATGCTAATAGCATTAAATCCGCCTTTTGTACCAAAATTGTAAGGTATAATAAAGTATAAATAAATAAAATTAACGCTAATAAAAATACCACTACGAGAACTGCATATTATAAAACTTATACCTGTTACATTTTTTCAGGCAACTTTCTAAAAGGTGCCAAATCAAATGAAAGACCAAAAAACTAACAACTTACGAATAACCAATTAGTAAATTTATACGTAAACATTCAGATTTTTCATTTTTATCATAATTTATTTAATTACCGATAATGTTACTACATTACATTCATTGCAGTGTGACACGTCGACGACTGTGTAATTGCTTCGTTAGTAAATAGTTATTAAAACATGTCACAATTATAAGAGGCATTCATATCAAGCACAGTTTATAGATACGTATTTGTTTGTTCTTAAGATTATTTATGTAAATAATTATTAATGTAAATGTAATGATTGTTTAATGTAAATGTAATAAATTATTCAATGTAAATAATAATCTTATCAGGACGTGGAATTAAAAAACAATGGTAACGAAATTTTCCTTTTTTGCAACGGCCAAGGCGCTTAATTTACAACCCTACCAGACACGCTACTTTTAGTCGCGTTTTGACGATTACATCGGAGCTGTATCGCGTTTTGGCGACTTGCTGCGTTCGGTCATGATATTAAAATCGAGTGTTTCAGAGACAGTATTAATTCGCGCGTTTATGCGTCCAGTTGTAGCATCGAGCATCCTAAGTTAGTTGCAAATAGCGCTTGGTGACCTACGGAGCCGAAACGTGGCCCTTCACTGTAAGCCTCATTCGGAGGCTCGGAGTCGCTCGGCGGGCTACGGAGAAGGTTATGCTCAAAATTTCGCTACGAGACATGATTTGCAACGATGAAATCCGTAGACGAACAAAGCTTACAGACATAGCTCTCAAAATTAGCAAGCTGAAATGGCAATGGGCCGGCTACATCGCTCGTAGGACCGATGGGGAAGGAAGGTCCTCGAGTGGCGACCATGTTTAGGCAAAAGGAGTACGGGTCGCCCCCCCCCCCACCAGGTTGACCGATGACCTAAAAAAACAGCGGGAAACCGTTGGATTCAGAAGGCACAGGACCGGTTGGAGTGGCGTCATTTAGGGGAGGTCTATGTCCTATGTCATCTATGTCCAGCAGTGGATGCTACCTACTTTTGTAGAGTGGATGGATGGATGGTGTAAGGATTGTATCGTTTGTCCAGCAGCTAGCTTCTTGGAAGCTTCTAAATCTCCTTACGTTGAAGTTAAAAGTAGCATGTCTGCTGCGACCCTTACGAATTTACGAACGTTAGGAATGCGAACCGCGAGTTTTTTCCGAAGACGAATTCCGAGCGAGCGCAAAACCTCACGCTATTCGTGTCGTTCGGACAAACGGACATGCCGACCGATAAAAACTGAATCAATATGGAATAGAATCATTCGCAATAGTTTTCTAACGTACGCATATACAAGCTAAATATTTGAGTGATCAAGCGCTTTTAAATATATATAAACTATGTTTTCTGTATGATATGTGTGTACGTACGTACGAAGAAGTAGATATTGCAACAAAAAAGGTCAACATATAGCATTACCACTTCAAATTATAAGTTTTTGCATGTAAACAATTAAATTTACTATATTTAGTCATTTTTATCTGAAGTAAAAACATAACCTTTAAAATATCTAAATCAGTTACAGTCATTAGTTTTGATTAAGACTTCATGGGGCACTAAAGTACTCACAAAATTTAAAATAAATAATTATGATTTATAATTACGTATTAAAATAAAAATAGACTAGGTATCCACAGACACTTATGCATATGATAACTACTTCTTGAAACTTATTTTTTATTTATAAGATATATAGTGTCAATAGGTATCGTAGGTTAAATAGTTATTCAGATACTTCGTCAAGTCTTCAGGTCACCATTGCCTCAATGCCTAAAGACTAGGGTCTTCAACCAGTACCTCTTGCCAGCCATGACCTACGCAGCCGAAACGTGGACTCTGACAGTGAGACTAGTCCACAAGTTCAGAGTAGCTCAGCGAGCGATGGAACGAGCTATGCTTGGCGTTTCTTTGCGGGATAAAATCCGTAATAAACCAAGGTAACCGACATAGCCGTACGAATTAGCAAGCTGAAGTGGCAGTGGGCCACATATGTCGCAGAACCGATCACGGGGACCACGATCCAGCAGACGTAGTGTAGGACGCCCTCAGGCTCGCTGGACCGATGACCTTCAGAGGGTTGGAGGCAGTGGTTGGATGAGAGTAGATGAGGACCCAGCATTGTGGCACAGCATGGAGAAGGCCTATGTCCAGCAGTGAAATGATAAAGATGATGTGATGATGATGATAAGGTTTCTTTGATGTATAAAGTAGCTAGCATCAGATTTGTAAATCTAGTAATCTTTATTTCATTAAAATGCATTCAGTCGTTTCCAAGATACGAAGATAAGCCCGCTTAATACGTTAACTACAATATCTCTTTTTGTACACACGAGAAAAATAAAGCAAAATAGACAATCCATAAAACTGAATAATATTAATCTGAGTTTTGTGTAGACGCTCGTATATGCACGAGTAAGTCTCAACTGCGCGTATTTGCGTATTTACTGTGAAACTGTTTATGCATGCATGATTCCAGTTTAATTGAAATAAAAGTTATTTAGGCTGAACAACTTTTTACGTTTGCTTAATCTCATGGTTTTTCTGCGAAGGATAGCTTAGGCCATGCAATAGGTACACGCACCTATAACCTAATATAGATAGGAGCTCTACATTTTAAATATTTGCATTCTAAAGACGAAATTGGAATGCTTCCGTTCAATGGACATTCTTTACTTAAAAACACCAGAATGCTGCTTTTAATTGCTGCAAATTAAAGGTGGTAGAACTTTTTATGGTTCAGCTCAGAAGGTATCACCGTAAAATCTAGTTCTGCCTAATTATAGCGCGCTAAGACTTACTATATGCTTTGATCGGTATGGCAGGAAGTCATATTTATGTAGGGCGTTTCAACGTTTTTGGCTAAGATAAAAGGCGATGTCCTAAGTGGTAGCAGCAAAGAATAATAAACACACATACATGCTCACAAACATAAGCACTTATAATATCAATAAGCCCTAAAATAAATGGGAAGTGGCGTGTGAAGTCAACCAATTCGCACTTGGCCAGCACGGTGGACTAGGGCCGTAGGGCCTAAAACAATAATGGGTTGACACCACCTAAAATAAAAGTAACTTAAGTTGAAATATGGCTGTCTACGATAAAAATCTGTTTCCAATGAGAAAGATTTTTCGGGATCCGGTATTTGAAAGACAAAAAGCCCCGTATTCGGTGCCCGGTCCACCTGTCACAGTTTTAGCGAAAGCGCGCGACGACGCAGATTTACTGCGCATTGTCTCTAGACTTTACGTAGCGTCGATAGATGACACCGACTGATAAACTGATTAATATTGATAACTTACATATTTTTCTACACCGTTTCATATGAGTGCTAGCAAAAGATATATTATTCATATAACTCTCTCGTCAGCCCATTATTGTCCCACTGTTGGGCATAGGTCTTATCAGAATGAAAGAGTATTAGGCCACAAACCACCGCGCTGGCCAAGTGCGTACTCTCGGGTGTGTAGGTTTTCTTATGATGTTTTCCTTCACCGAAAAGCAGTGATAAATAATTAATTTCTATTACGCACATAAATCAGTGGTGCGTGCCTGGGTTTGAACCTTGGACCTAGCGATCAAGAGAGCAAGTTCCAACCATTAGGCTATCACTGCTCCATACTGTACTGTACAGTTCATATAATTATGTAGCAGGATTTAAAAATAGTACAGCCTCAACATAGTACGAATTTTCAATATGTAACATGAAAACTAAATTGTATTTATGTCTAACTCTAGTAACACAGAAGCATACACTCCACCTGATGTTATGTGGTCACTGCCGCCCATCGACAAGTGCAAGCAACAACATACAGAATTGGGCATTTCTTAAATCAATCACGGATACGTTAGTACTACCAAGGACAAGGATGGTCGCATCATAAAAATATCTGTTTCACGTTAGGAATTGGTTTGACGGTCGTCGCCCCAGTCCTACCGTATACATATATACGTTCTACCACCTTACAGCATGAGAAAATACTACAGGATAGAAAGGGATAATGTATAAAGCAATAAGTATATAGCTAAAACCAAGGTTGATGAAACTGTTTTACCGTACACGGAAAAAAATAACTTTAAGAATCATGTAGCATCATGTTACTTATTAATATTTTTTAATTAAAGTCAATTCATAATAATTCAATTCATAATAAAATCCACCAATTCGCACTTGGCCAGCGCGGTGGACTATGGCCTAAACTCTCTCATACTGAGAGAAGACCCGTGCCCAGCAGTGGGACAATAATGGATTGACGACATAATAATTATAATGATATATGTATATGATTAATCAGTTGAATACACGTTGGCATTTTTTCTATTTATATTGCAGCGGCTTTGTTGAATGTAAATATATTATCACAGATAAAAATGCTCCTATAAATACTACGTAACGGAATACTATGCAAATTCCAGTCATTACTCATTGTAAGTAAGCGTAGATATTGTCAAAAGTTGTAAAAAGTATAAAAAATAATGATAAATAAGTATTAAAGCGCCTTCTTTTAATGCTTTGTTATGTAAAGAGTGTAAATAATCGCAATGACCCAAAACAATCAGATCTGGCAGAAACATTCGATAAATCATGAGGGAAGCATGAGCATGACCGGTTCCTCGCCGGCGGTCGATAAATCCGGCGCTCCGTAAGATCACGTGATCGCCTGGTATTTAACTTAGGGCGCCATGATAATTACAATCAATAATACCAAGCACGATATACAAACCAACCACCAACTATTAATCTGAGAATATCGACGTTTCTCAAATCCACATACCATTTCGAAATGTCTTTACAAACCGAAAATATTTTATCACAATACACTTTCCAAGTTGAATAATAGAGTCCAAAATTAAAAGCGAATCATTTCTCGCTCGGTCCGAATCGAAACGCAGTTTCAAAGAGTTAAATGTGATAAATAAACTTTAAGTAGCTTCATTGCGATGCTGGGGAAAGAGAAGAATATATAGCTAAGCGCGTTGGAAGGACAGAGAAGTAGATAGCGTGAAGAGTTAAGAGTCGAACAAAACAAACATTGGGCGGCAATTACAAGCGCCTGCGGAGCGCGCGTCGCCGACGTGCCGCCTCGCTAAGACGAATATTATTTCATAGCGGCCAAGTGCATGCCGAGACACGCAAGGAGAGGGTTCCGTAGTCGAAGTAAACATTTTATTAAAACAGTAAATTTACATTTCTTTTTTATTTGAAAAGAAACTGTGAAAAACACATTAAATTACACATTATTATTGGAATAAATGAATATTGATTGAAAGTGTTTTATAGGTGAAAATTGAGGAAGACACAATTAATGACTTTAAGAATAGTATATTATCAATATCATTTTTATAACTGGGAATTATTATTATCCAAAAATACCAAAAATATTTTGGTGTATAGTGGCTTTAGATTTGTTTCGGTTCTCGTCATATAACTATACTTTTGTACGCTGAGTTCGCCTATCATACAAATTTCCTAAACATCGTGCCAATGATTTTTCGACTATAGAAGTAGATTATATGCTTCAAACATTACAAGTCACTACCTACTTGGTACAACATTGTTTGTGTACCTTTCTCTCACTAAATACGTTTTAAAGAATCTCCAAGCTAAAACTGACTCATTGTTTTTAATATTTTCAAGGTCAAGTTCAAGTTCAAATTCGGCTATATTGCCAGAACTTAATGCAAGGATATATGTAAATATATACTATTATATTCTTAATAAATTGTTTCTACCTCAGTGACATATATACTATTTTAATCATTTAACATGTCACTACAACACTGGCAGTATTAAAACAATAAAATTTTAACGTTTCGTCCGAGTCGCGAGTTGTAAATTACACAAAGTTTATTACTTGTCTCGTATCTAGAAATATACAAAAAAAATATATTATTTATTGAATATCTTGGACCTAGACTATTCATAATAGCTTGTTTCGAGCAATTACCGCCGACTTACAATATATCGGGCCGATAAATTTCAACGTCCGTCTCTTAGTCTCTTTTAAATTGTTTTTTCGTGTACTTTTAATCTGTGGCGCACGCAAAGTACAGGTTTGTGGAAGCAACGGTAGCGGGCATCGCGTTTTAGTACAACTTACATTTTTATTGTATTTATGTGTCTTATCGTTCTTTAGTCTGTTTTTGGAAATCAGTTTTAGCTATAGTAATGAAAGACGTAGAATCTAGGTTGTTCGACTAAGAAGGCACCACTGTGATATTATGCTAACAACAAACTCGACCACGATGCATGCCGTGGTGGCCTGTTATTAAGACAGCATTTAATTTAAGCCTAATGTAGTTTTTAGTTGTAAGTGTAATGTATTCTCTTGTTGGCTGTCCTTTTTAAATAAATAAATAAATAAATAAACAACAAAATTAAGCGCTGCTGTGTGTGCATATATATTCGAGGTTTTCCTATTTATTCCTCAGAAAAAGCAATGTATCTGCAGCCAACCTAAGCTGGGTTTCTAATTTTATCCGGAATTGATTACAAATCAATCAAATCAATGATGGCAGTGGCTACCTACCTTCATGTGAACTGCATGCTGTATAAAATGAATAGAAGAGACATGTGATTAAAGTAATGTACTTAGTTTTAATTAGTTTTTCTACTTGCTAAAACAAAGGGTCAAATTGAAATGTGTACTTTCATTTTGCAACGCTCAAGTAGTGTAAAGCAATTGTTAATCTATTAACAAGTATACAAAGAAGGAGGTACATATTGTAAATAACCTCTTATTGGTTTATGGTTGTGTAGCTAGCTAGCTAAGCGTTTTACGATAGGTAATGAAGCAATTCCCAACTAATTAATGAGCTAAAACAAATAACGATTCCGGGCAAGCACCAGGCGCGCATAAAACAAAGGGTTCTATTATAAATCAGAGCAACCGTTCGCGAGGAGGAAACGGTCAATCATTCCCCTTTCTACCCAGACACACGGGGTTTCGTTCCAGTGGGCCACGAAACGAACGGTTAGGAAGAGTAAGCCTTTATTTAGATTTACTCATTTATGTATAATAACGATATCGCGAAGTCTCCCAAAATAAAATAAATATATTACATATGATATTTCAGGGATATAATCTTCCTTAGAGAATTTTAATAAATCATCATACAATGATATTTCCCTCCGCAATTAAAATATACAAGGTTAAATATAAGACTATTAATAAAGTTTTATAATATAAACATACGGCTATACGTTAATATTTTTGAAATATATCTTCAACTGAATGAATTGCAAACATGCACTTTTGATCTTTAAAATAATAGTGCAATAGTCAAATATCATCATTGATTTGATGAAATTAAATATCATCATTTGTCAAATTAATCGATACTATTTACGACACAAAATATCAGTGGTTAATTTATTATTAGAAAACAATACTTTATTTTAAGCACTAAGGGTGGCCGTCCCCAGCGCTACAAAGAGGGCTCCGGAATCTCCAAAGGAACAAAACCGGAGCCCTCTAAGCGCGGAACCCTCCCAGGTGAGCAGCTAGCTGGGCCCGCCGCTCCGTCTGTTCTTCACGACGGTATGCGGCCACGCATAACGCCGCCCTTCCCGGGGTGGTCTGGTCGCACGGTTCGAGCTCCCACTCTAGCCATCTGCAACCCCGGAAGCCCCCCTTAGTCGTCTCTTACAACAGGCAGGGGATACCGTAGCCCTATTCTGATCCCGGATCAGTACAGAGACACAGTGCCGCTATCGACTGCCGTGGCGACTCCTTCTCCGAGAGGTGAACCCTCTCGGAGAAGGCGCGCTGTTTTGCCCTTTCGGCATCTTCCTTCACTGACATGATGTCCTCACTATATTACTTCTTCACACCGTTTCTGCCATTCCCGCTGACGTCGCAGCCACACCCGCATACATCGGCTCACCACAAAAACAATGCACACCTTTGCTTCACAAAAACGAAGTCGCTTACAAAAAGCGCTTTAAATCTATTATAACGAAGGTAATGAATAAACAAACATGACTAACGCGAGATTACATCTTGATTTATTAGCGACATTGCATAATTTCATAATACAATTTCGCATTGCGATATTAATTGAATGGTAAATATTCATGGCTACGTCTTTTTTGTATGTGCCATCTTCAGTCGCCATACATTCGAACTGAGTTACGTTTTAATTAATATAAAAATAATATAGGATCAGTTTTTGTCGGTTGCAATTATTGTGACAACTACTATTTCTGTTAAGCTACAAACAAGTCGTAATGGTTTGTTAATAGTCCGTCTAATATAAAGGTAAGCAAGCGTTTATATCATTTAAATTGTATGCACAGTTAGGAACATCGAGCTTTATCAGATTTCCATGAGCTGATGATATTCCTATGTTATACACGATAGTATAAAGTATAAGTTTTGATTGAATTAGTAATATCCATATCTGGAATGCATATTAAAGGCCCGTCCATGCTTATTATAGCGGAACGTGATTGAGCTAGTCGGAAAAAAATATGTGTAAGTACGTTTATATTCGCATAGTGCGTAATAGTTGCATCACGTCGCCTTTGCTGTATCGAAAATACTATAATGTTTCAAAACAGGTAAACATAATTTACAAATTCCTACACCTGTAATATTTCATTACCTATATGTACAAAATGTTCATAAATTGATATGTTTATTGGTTAACTGGACATTAACCTAACCCCGCATTACCCGCAAGCGACTGCATATGCCAGTCAATATTGCTTCTAAAACCTGATGTTTATAATCATATTGCTTAAATTAATGTGCACTTACAATGTAACATTGAAGTAGCAAATCAGCTTTTAATTCATCTAATTATAAGTAAGATACTATAGAAATGCGTTGCAACTTATGAAGACTACAATCATCTCCACATAAGCTTTAGCTAGCATCCTCGCAGGGCCGTCTTAGACTATGGTGAGGCCCTGGGCATACAAGAAATTGGGGCCCTTTTGGAATATACAGAAATTACATCATCCGGGGATTCCCCGAGCCATAGACAAAATCGACGTTTAATTGTGGCGGCATGACATTATAACTTATTTTTTAAACTTTCAAATTACCGAATAAAAATCAAATAAGTAACTTGAAAATAGACGACAAGATAAGTATTTAAATAGTAAGTTATAATGGTGATCAAATCACTCAAATTATTCATATAAATGAATTGATTTAAATGAATCTGAAAATGATCGACATTCATGCAACGAGAAACGTGTAATGCGTCCGAACATAATATTTTCATATTATAAGTGAGAAAAATTGTCGGTCCTTCGGGTCCTTCTGAGGATGGGGGCCCGGAGCACTGGCCCCAAGTGCCCTTATGGCAAAGACAGCAATGCATCCACACATTTCCACTGCAAGAACTGCTTTACTACTAAAAAGACGAGACAGTGATACCTCCCTTATTAGAACAATACTCGTCTTACCTTTCACTTCACATAAAATTGATACAAAATAACTTAAAGATATGTAATTATTTTACACGCAGAAGTGCAATAAATTGTAAATGAATAATTGCAGACAGTGATATATTTTAAAAACATGTGTAAAATTGATATTTACATACGTATTTAAGACCTTGATATTCAATAGGCAATGAACATATTGCTTACAGGTTAATCGTTTTTAAATCAGAAAATAAATATTTCATTTGAATATAACGAAATAGCGATATTTAAATCAAATCATATTCATGATACTCAATTTAAATGAATCTAATATTGCAATACATATATTAAAAAACTAGCTGTTGCCCGCGACTTCGTCCGCGTTTCCGTTGTTTTTCGTAAAAAAAAAGTAGCCTATGTCCTTCCTCACGGTTCAGTGGTTTTGATGTAACAGACAGATTAACTTTCGTATTTTAGTAGGGAAATATAATATGTCATATCTACAATACTGTTGAAAAATATCGCAATACGGAACCGCACAATATTATTGTTAATAGCTTTGCCCGCGACTCCGCCAGCGAGTAACTCCTTGTGTGTTATTGAGTTAATGTATTGGTAATATTGTTTAGATCACGTTCACATGAGGCTTAAGAACCTTTTTTATTTTTGTTTTCGAGGGGGAAACCTTCAAAAGGTACCCGACGCCGTGGGAGCGACGCAGTGTTATGTGGAATTTTTACCGCACTAAAACCCCCCCGGTGGCCGTCTTCGGTGCTATAAAGAGGACTCGGGCTCCTCCCAGATGGGCGGATGGGCCCACCACCCAATCTAGTCTTTACGGCGGTATGCGACCACACATATCGCCACCTTCCCGGTATCGCCTGGCTGGACGGTTCAATCTCCCACTCTAGCCGCCCGCAACCCCGGAAGCCCCTTTTAGTCGCCTCTTACGACAGGCAGGGATACCGTAGCCCTATGCTGATCCTGCCGAAGGCTTAAGTACTTATATAACGAAAATACTTCAATGCAAAGCTTCCGGGTAAACTATGTTGAATGTTGATCCATCCGGCACGTGAACGTAAAGATTTTTGGAACTACTGACCCGGGAAAGAGCGACGTACAACTGACCATGCGAGAAACAACTGACACCGAAATCTACTCCAGCAACACGAAAAGTCTGCCCTTGAGCCTTATTAATTGTCATTGCATAACACACCGATACTGGGAATTGCGTTCTTTTAAATTGGAATGGAAAATTATTAGGTACTAAGGGAATTCTGGGAATAAAGACGGTTTCTCCTGCACCGCAACCTGTTAAAATTTGAGCCTCGATTATATTTTGTTGCAACCGGGTTACTTTTAGCCGAGTTCCATTGCAAAGTTGTGGTGGTCTTAAATTTTGGAGCAGAATAATCGGAATGCCAATTTTTAAACAAATTTCATGAGAAGGAAGTCCGGGCATATTTAAAGAATTTAAAAATTCTATCGGGTAGTTAGTGGCGTCTTGTTCATCGACCATTCTATTTATTGAACTATAAACTTTGCTTTCCCCTTGTATATTCGACAGTATTTTATTATTAATCTCAAATGCCTGGTCATTGCGAGGAGTTAAGATGGATCTTTCGCATAGCCAAGAATTGTCCCTATTTAATATATTTGTTACGTCACCGTAAACCGACGATATAAGATGTAGTTGGGATTGCACTATACAACATAACTCAGGCGTCAGAATAACTTTTCCTTGGTGTAGGTACCTTCGCCAATCTTTAACAGTGTATCAGAAAATTGACGATCATCCGGGTTATCTCCAGTTCTCACTCGCATGTTTATAGCTAAATGCACCGATTGTATATCACGCCACAAATAAGAACTTTTCAGGCAAGCCCTAACCTCATCAGCTCGGGTTCCGCGTGGTATTACCGGTAAAGTTTGTCGAAAATCACCACAAAATAAAACCGTGATACCGCCCATTTGTCGATCATTTTGTCTTATGTCCCTTAAAGTTCTGTCTACCGCATCTACTCCTTTTCGGTGGGCCATCGTACATTCATCCCATATGATTAAATTACACTCACGTAATACCTTAGCTTTGTCGCTATTTCTTGAAATACTACATGTTGGACTTTCCGTGCGATCTAAATCTATGGGTATTTTAAACATAGTGAGCAGTTGAGCAGAGCTGCAACATTGCTACCTCCTGGTAGCAATGTTGCAGCTATACCTGATGAAGCTACGGCAAGAGCAATTTTACGCTGATTTCGAACATAAGCTAATATTAATTTAGTCAAAAAGGTTTTCCCAGTTCCTCCAGGTGCATCTAAAAACCATATTGTTCCCAAATTATTCTGAACACTCTCGCACACGCGATCATAGACTGAACGTTGTTCTTCAGTCATCATTGGGACACCGTTTTCTAATGTTGCCAGCAGTTCCATTGAGTTGTAACCAATCTCTGCGGAATATTCCTTTCATTTTTCATTTTTCGTTTTTCATTTTTCATTTTTCGTTTTTCATTTTTAAAAATTTCATTTTTCATTTTTCATTTTTCAATTTTCATTTTTCAATTTGTCATTTTTGATTTTCATTTTTGATTTTAATTTTTGTTTTTTCATTTTTCGTTTTTCATTTTTCATTTTTCATTTTTCATTTTTCATTTTTCATTTTTCATTTTCCATTTTCATTTTTCATTTTTCATTTTTCATTTTTCATTTTTCATTTTTCATTTTTCATTTTTCATTTTTCATTTTTCATTTTTCATTTTTCATTTTTCATTTTTCATTTTTCATTTTTCATTTTTCATTTTTCATTTTTCATTTTTCATTTTTCATTTTTCATTTTTCATTTTTCATTTTTCATTTTTCATTTTTCATTTTTCATTTTTCATTTTTCATTTTTCATTTTTCATTTTTCATTTTCATTTTTCATTTTTCATTTTTCATTTTCATGTTCATATTCGTACAGATAGACGACTGAGTTATAAACGTAAGAGTAGACAAATATAATCAGAAAGCTTTGAACTGCTAAGCTATCGGGAGTTACACGTGTTATTGTGAGTCAACCATAAAAGATAGACATATGCTGTCGTAGGATATTTTTTAGATAATTTTAAGGAAAATATTTCCCTCATACATGATTTCTGTGTAGCTTTAACCATTAAGGTTGCACACGCGACAGAAGCTTAAAAAAGTAACTTCTCCCGTTTTCCCAACATTTCCCTTTACTGCTCTGCTCCTATTGATTGTAGCGGGATGAAAAGTATACTATAACCAGGCCAGGAGTATAAAGAATAATCGTACCAAGTTTCATTAAAATCCACTGAGTAGTTTTTGTTTCTATAACGGTTATACAGACAGACAGACAGACAGACAGACAGACAGACAGACAGACAGACAGACAGACAGACAGACAGACAGACAGACAGACAGACAGACAGACAGACAGACAGACAGACAGACAGACAGACAGACAGACAGACAGACAAAAATTTTACTGATTGCATTTTTGGCATCAGTATCGATCCCTAATCACGCCCTGATAGTTATTTTGGAAAAATATTTCATGTACAGAATTGACCTCTCTACAACTTTATTATAAGTATAGATGTAGGTTTGTAAACTCAAAAACATTAAATATTATCCCGCGCTGCATTTACATACATTCGACATCAACGCAATCATAAAATTTCATATTTTATTAATCGTATGAAATAATGAAAAAAACAGTTAGACTGGCATGATAGTCATCGGTTTTTTAGAGTAAATATAGTTTATTTCATCTGAATTCAAAGAAAGAAGTGGATTCATAAAATAAATAAACGATTTAACATATAACGCAATAACACTGAGAAATACTTATGTCTGTAAATCGTATTTATTTAGGCATAAAAACGTGTTTAAAGTATAGATATTTCAATATTTATAGAATTTGCCTCTTAGTCAGTGTGTTAGAAATCGCGTAAATCCAAAACAACTGAATTTGATGTAAAGATTGAACTTTTAATAGCCCGTATTTTTATTTTATTTTTTTTGTTTTTTTTTGAGTCTGTTATTGTATTTTTTTCCTTAAAGAGCAAACTATGTAAACTTGATCAGGTATTGTTAAGAGCGAAAGTTCACTGGCACTTATTCAAATGGAGGTTACAGGGCGCGTGCGGCTACTGTTTTTAACCATTTATATAGCCTTTGGAAGTTAAAATATATTTAATTATCGGAATATACTTCGTTTTGAAGTTGGGGTTTACTTTCATACGAGTAGACGATCTTCGTCATTGGAAGATACAACATATCCTTGATTGGCTTTAGATAGGATCCTTGTTCTGTATAAAGTTGCTTTTATGTTATCATCAGATGGATTGGATGACCGTTCACGAAAGTCCTAGCCTTACATGTATCAATACAATGTTTATATCGATCCAATAGTTTAATATAAGTTGTGCGGTTTTACTAGAATCAAATAGATTATTTAGTTGTTTTTTTTTATTTGACTGAAGTAGCAAACGAGCATACAGTCCACCTGATGGTAAGTGGTCACTGCCGCCCATGGACATCTGTAATCAACTTCATACAGAACAGGAGTTCCATCTGAAGTCAATCACAGATGCGTCGCTACTCCCGAGGACTATGATGGTCGCCTAATGTGAAAATGTATCGGCAACCACCCCCTTCCATCGAAACGCAAGAAATGCTTCACGCTAGAAGTAGGTGTGGCGGTGGTACTTCCCCGGTCGACCTACACTGGTTTACCACCTTGTAAATCTTGGTCTTATGAAGATCTACATACATTACTACATGCACACTTTTAACGTACTACTAAAAAGTTTGACTAAAAGTTGTATGCGCTAGACCTAAGCATAAAATGATCATATGCAAGCGTCGGCACGAGTGCATCGACCACAGTAAATCAACATTCCGTATATTTATGCAAATAAAATTAATTTTCTCCACAAATACAAACGCAATAAAATTCGCCACCAACAGCTGGAACCCAGGCAATATGTTTGTATTGTCGCCTGTCTGCGAACACTTATATGGAAATAACGCAGTATTGTAAGCAAATGTTTCCTACAATTGAGGAAATTTCATGTTATAAATTATGCTGTTTAATTCATAGGTGCCTATTTCTTACATTTTGCTTATTTATGGGTGGTTTATGCAACGGTGGTAAAGGTTAAAACAGGTTATTATTATAAAATTGTAATCGCACATAGTGGGTACAGGTAGGTATTTGTAAAAATATAGGTATCAATTTTTTTATTTTTATTTGACTGAAGTAGCAAACGAGCATGCAGTCCACCTGATGGTAAGTGGTCACTGCCGCCCATGGACATCTGTAATCAACTTCATATAGAACATGGGTTCTATCTGAAGTCAATCACAGATGCGTTGCTACACCCGAGGACTATGATGGTCACCTCATGTGAAAGTGTGCCAGCAACCACACCCTTCTATCGAAACGCAAGAAATGCTTCACGCTAGAAATAGGTGTGACGGTGATACTTCCCCGGTCGAACTACACTGGTTCTACCACCTTTAAATTAAACAGGTCATTTCAGATAAACTTTAACTGGTGGATACGAAGACGTCCTTTAAAATTAAAAGTGCCAGAAATTGCCGTATGGTAGGTATATTAGACATGAATTTCTAAATTCTGAACATCTCTTAGGCGGGTAGGTTTTCTTTTATTTTTAAAACATAACATTGAAATAGCATTTGAAGGTGGTAGAACCAGTTTAGTTCGCCGGGGAAATACCACCACCACACCTATTTCCAAAGTGAAGCATTTCGATGGAAAGGTGTGGTTGCCGGGCACATATGAGGTGACAATCATAGTCCTCGGGAGTAGCAATGCATGTTCTGTATGAAGTTGATTACAGATGTCCATGAGCGATAATGACCATGACCACTTACCATAAGGTGGACTGCATGCTCGTTTGCTACTTCAGTCAGATGTAAAAAAAAAAAACAAATGATACACTGTATGACATGTCGTTATTGCCTACCATGAACATCTATATCAAACTCCGCATAGAACAACCTAACCTAAAGGAGATCACAGATGCGTTCACACACTCATCACACTCCCGAGGATAGTCGCGTCATACGTTATTGAGCCAGCATCGCTATATCGTTGGGAATGACGCATGATGCACGCATGCACGCATGGTACATGCAGGCGGCTCATTAGCAGCCTTATCGAGGGCCGCGGGCACCGCGAAACCGAATCGATGCATTAGCGTGCCTTGCATGGCTTACATGCACCATGCTGATAATTATTAATAAGAATTTCAGGCTCAAGGTTGCCCATATTCAAGAGTGAAAATAGCAAGATACCAATTGCATATAATTATGTCTAATATAATAAAGACCTTTGTAAACTATAATGATACATCCCATTTATTTTACAGACTAAAAACAAAACAAATCCTATGAACTTAAAATTGAGTAGAAATTTATTTAGTTGGATACAACATAATCTTTTGAGAAAATTACTCTAAATGAGAAAGGCCACTTAAATGTTTATGTGACTGGTGCATGCGCCGTGTGGCGAAACAAAGGACTCCCAAAAATATAAGAATCATTTTGATATTTACTGAAATTATTGAAGATAGTAGAACCCTTTTTGGTTCAACTCAGGAGGTTACCTACGATAGTCATCGGCAAGAGTCGCCAATTACCATCGTATTGACTACATGTTTGTTTGCTCACGTAGAAAATATAATTTATATCATATCTTGTATCCAAACAAGCTTCATGTAAGCCTCTCCTAGTGTACACACAATATTCGCATTTCGCGGGCCGACGTGTTTCGGCGCTTCAAACGATAACCCGCTAATAACTCGAATAAACAACCCCGAACACGTCCCCACATAAGCAAACACATCGCATACGAACACCACACTATAAAAAAGCACCAATGACAATGCACCAAAGGCTATAATTGCGGAACATCGCGAAAGGGAGAGATGTAATTTCCGTTGCCGTTTTCAAGTACTATCATCGTGATAAGTGTACTTCGTATATTATTGATACGGCCCCGGTGACTAAGTGGAGACGTTGGCGCTTAAAAGCGTCGTTATCCAAGTCGCGGATTCGACGATAAGTGGCAGTAATTTTCAATTTTACTTTATTTAGCTGTCTTCCTTCTGCAATCTGTAGAAGGGCTTAACTCTACATAATATGAATGACTTACATAAAGTCAAGACTATTATTAAAGTTGAAAGGCGTAATCCGAAGGCCAAGAAACACGGACGGATTGACATTATTTCGTTTAAATTTGCAGCGAAATTCCGCGGCATATATGTATAATAATAGGACACATGTAGGTACATTTTTTAACGCTTTACACTGGAGTTGATAACTTAGATAATAGCGTTCAGCGAATGAGGCTAGTACCTACGTTAACTTCGACAAGCGACAGCCGACGATCATCGATCGACACCTAGTATCGCCGACTGTATTAGCAAACGACGACCAACCATGATCATCGACAATCGGTAACTGACGAGGAACGTTATTGATATGAAGTTTTCCTATCTTCCTAATCTCCCGGCTACGAAACATTCGCGTCCATCGCCCTGAGGTGTAAGCATCAGGGTTGAGGCTTAAAACAAATGTGTTGTGAACACCTTTTTATAGTTGGGAAATGATTAAAAGTTTTGAGTAATAAGTAAAGGTTTGATATACAAACTAAGGCAATGAGTGCTTATTGGGATGTTTGAACTAGTACATTCGCGAAGTTGTCTGGTGTCTTACGTCACGTAGAGGACTGAATGTTATATGTGGATTAAGTAAATGCGTGATGAGCAATACATTATCGATGACCGTACACTTCTGATATTATAAAGCAATTTTGCTAATTAGAATCATTGCAAACAATAGTTCAAAATTTTCTAAATGCAAAAAACAAACAAGCCAACGTTTCGTGACCGACCAAAAGAGCCAATATTACCGCAAATATGAATTTAAAGAGTAGGATTTTAATATTTTTGAATATTCATAAAATACTTAACCTATCAGTATTAATGAACATAATTTATTTATTGTTTATGATACTGTTAATAACTATGTTACGGTTACATCAACCATTAACACTAAATAACACTTAACTTGCTTAAAACTTTTATGGTTGTAACGGAGAATTTTAACTTCACATAATAGTTTATCAGCAGGAGTATATTTAGCGCCTGATATACAGATATTTACTGAGATATTTTAGAAATTTTTTGGGTAGTCTATTGCTAAGAATTAAATTTAAAAGTAAATTCCGAGTTTTTTATTTCGTCGTCGTCATCCCATTACTGTTCCACTGCTGGGCACGGGTCTTCTCTCGGAATGAGAGAGCTTAGGCCATAGTCCACCGCGCTGGCCAAGTGCGAATTGGTGGACTTCACACACCTCCGAGAACTTTTTTTTTAAAAAGAACTCTCGGGTGTGTAGGTTTCCTCACGATGTTTTCCTTCACCGAAAAGCAGTGATAATTAAAGTATAATACGCACCTAAATTAGTGGTGCGTGCCTGGGCTTGAACCTCGGACCTCCCGATCGAGAGGGCAAGTTTTAACCATTAGGCTATCACTGCTCACTATTAGGCTATCACTGCTCACTATTAGTTTTTTATTTAATATTTTCTTATTATATATACGTTACGGTAACCTTTTCACAATACATATGTTGTTCATCCTAGGTGTGTAGATATACACATGGTTCGTGCCTTTATACACGTTAATTTATAGCTATGTTTTTATGTAATGTACATACTAATATGACAAGAGTGGTGGTACTAGTACGGTACAGCCGGAAAGATAACACCGTCATACACTTGCAGTTAGGTAGAGCCCTGTTCTGTATGGAGTTGGTTACAGATGTAAATGGGTAGCTTTGACTGGCAATTGTGGCAATTACCAGGTGGACTGCATACTCGTTACCTACAATCTTATAAAACAAAACTGAATTCGCTACTCCCATGTTTTGTATACCTTTGTCGCCGTGCCTGTTTAACATACGTACATAACCTACCCACTTGTCCGATATTCCCCGAACAGCTAAACGTCCAGGCAACACGAGCTACAAAACCAAAGCACAAACAAGCACCACGGGAGCCCTAAAACAATTACACCTAGCCGCCCGCAGTGAGGCGCCATTTTAATTCCTTCCACATGCTAATGACATCTTGTTTTGCGATATTATTCGTATTTTTTAGGTTCTTTCTTTATTTTCAGTTAATTTTGTTTTCGTTGCAATATCATCGTAAGTTATCGCAGATTTAGTAAATAGTGGTATTGAACATTTTCATAACGTGACAGATACTGACATATAAGTATATCAAGATAATCTCCTGAAATTTTGTCTTGTAAGATAGAAGCATATGAATGATAAGTGCTTATTAAGAATATTGGTTCCATATTTAATATGTAGCTATTTGAGAGAAATTTAAGAAATCGATAACATCAAAACTTTACTTCCTAACCGAAACGTAACGTAAAAATAATTAAATGAAACAACTTAATAAGGTGTCTTAATAGTTTCCTTATACATTTTACCACAAACTTTCAATTAAATCCTACAAATGCTTAAATTTAAATCCATAAACGTTATTCCGTACTAGCTCACGGCCACACTGGAATTAATAACACCGCGGGCCCCGAGATCCGCTAAGTAAACAGCGGCGATGCGGGATAAATCTCTGCGTGATGCTGCGCCGCCGGCGACGACGTGCGCTCACGATATTATGGCTATCACTTATGTATGCTTTCGAGATGTCTGACACTCGCCTCTTATAGATTTTTCTAATAATTATACAGTTTTTTTACTGGTTAAGTTTTATGTGGTGCTAACTCTTCTAAGCAAATTGACCACTTCAATAGAATACAAGGACATAATAAATAATTTAAATCGTGATACATACAATAATAACAAATAGAACAGCGATTTGCTCTAAATACGATTTTTTATCTAAGCAGAAAACAACGCATAAAGACAACGCATAGATACTTAATTCTTCGGCACAGATCAGTAACTAGTCGACAATTGTCGCAAGCGACAGTTGGCGACAATCGTCGACGTTGACTGTCGCTTGTTTATTAGCTATGAGAAAACGCATAGTAAGTTTAGAAACTTACTATGCGTTTTCTCATATTCTTAAATGAACGCGACATACCGCAACGAAACTGCATCTCTATTCACCAAGAAATTCGCAACGCTTGTGAAATTACAAATTAAACTCTTCGCCTTAAAACGTTTCATTTAAATCAATGCGTGAATACATTCAACATAAGTATTGCATCTTATTCGTATAACATAAGTATGTGATTCATAAATTGTGTGTAAATAAAGCAAGAACAAACATCTCTTTACTTGTTGCCTGCGCCCGCGGCGGGAAGGCACGGACGAGCCGCCACGATGCCTCGCGCTAAATGAATATCCGTCTGTGTGGGTCTGGGTGTTCTATACAGCACGTGTAAATATATAAACGCTTTCTACACTTATAGTCGCACGCTAGGATTGTCCCCTATGTCGTGGATGTCATGGATACAAACAATGACGACACAAACACCAACATTGAGATATAAAATAACAAAAAGACAAACCGTCTGAGTTTTTTGCCGGATCTTCTCAGTCGAGGTCGTGTTCCGATCCGGTAGTAGTGTAAGAAAAAAATGTAACTGACAATTTGTAAGTGCTCCCGTAGGCCTATGCAAAATAAAGACATTTCATTTCATTTCATTTCAAGACATTTCATTTCAGACTGGCCATAACCGAACCCGGAACCCGGAACCCACTGCGTGTCAGACCGGTATTGTAACTGCTCCACCAGGTGGGTCGTCAGAATATACAGCTAGTATTTATCATTTTTTTTAAATTTTACTGAGATTTTTTCATTCTCCGGCTATCCATAGAAGATGTAAGAATATATGTAAGTTACAGGTGTGGACATACTCGTAACTTGTTTGTTTGATAAATGTGTGCTTGGAATTAAACGTAGTGGCCCCGGCAAAACATCAAAATTAATAATTCCTTAGTCTAATTAAATACTAAGTTAATATTTCACGTATGACATTGTTAAATATACTATACTAAAATGGTAATCATTGGTATTGTTTTTTTAACATATTTAAAACAAACGATATGCACGGGTTATGGATTTCTTATGATAAAAGGCTTACGATAAAAATAGTATGATACAATTAACTAATAAAAATCCTTATTAAGCGCCAAACAAATCCTTCTAGGTACAAAAAAGAAACATTTAACAATTTTAGTTACTAGAGATTGTATTCATATCATACATATCGTGATATTATAATAAAAATATATTCATGTATGCAGTTTCATGTGAATGAACGGATTACGACGGGTACCAGGCTAACAGTAAATTAGAGGAGACGATAAAGGTTGGCAAATTAAAAATGGCGAGCGTACAGCAAGTGCCCGGCATCAGTCAGCGAGCGGCCGCTGACTTAGGGCCGCCACACACCGCGCCGACAGATTACCGCGCACGCCCCTTACGAGCGGTTAGGGCGCCTACTGACATGTTGTTGAAAGTTAATTCGAATTTATTGTTTTATGTTTGTTAGATACAGGGGCACAAGCAAAGGGAGTTTACATTGCTAGCACTTCCAGTGTATCTAATCATACACAAATAATAGGAAAAATATGCAAGAATGCAACAATATGCAATTAAAATTTCTATTTAAATGTGTGTCTGTAATGTTAAAATTACTCTTAGAAATAATAAGCAGATGTTGTTTAGGTCACGACATCGTGACTCGGTGATGAAGAGGTAAAAAAATTGAAGAGCTGAATATTACAGTATTCCAAAAGCGTTGCAGTCTTGTCAAAACTGTTTCTGCTGAGTAAGAATTTAAGGTAATTTGAACGTTACATAAAAATATATATACAAATATCTGTGATGTAAAAAGTAAAATAGCAAACAGAAAATCATCAAACTGCTGATTTCAGTCAGCGCTCTCGACTGCCAACGAAGCTGACTTAAGGCCGCCACACACCGCGCCGACAGATTATCGCTCACGCCCCTTACGAAGGCGATCAGGGCGCGAACAAACGTAAATGAAAATATTCTTAATAAAAAAACATTATAACCAATATCTAGATAAAAAAACAGATATTTCAATTTCGCAATTCTTCATATGTATAGAAGCTATACATTTGCTGAGTGGTTTGATCAAATAGAATGAAAGAAAACTAAGGTAAGCTAAGGCAGCTCTTAGTAATAAGTTTCATCGTTTACAAAGGTACAAGTGTTTACATTTCACAACCCACTGTTCTAAATGCAAGCGACTCATATTAAAACGTATGTTATTCCGTGTTAAATAATCAATTAAATCTCATGTTTAACAAATTGAAAATTCAAATTGAACACGAACATCAGCGACAGCCCTGCAAACAACCGTAGCGCTTATTCGAGGCGTCGAGAACCTACAATTAGGCGCGGGCCAAAAAGACGAGACCACTAATACCCACTCCGCTAACTAGTTACACGGTTAACAGAATAAACCAAACGTCAAAACGAACAAACATCATCTTTGGTGCTACGTGATAGAGTCTTACGAAAGAGTAAACATATTTGGGGGTTGAAAGTACCACCGGTGAAGATTGACAAGGTTATATTTGCGTACAATGCAAGGGAAACTATCACCTTATTCGCTTACCTTAAGAATTGCGCTTCGTTTTTGTATAATACGATCCATGTATGGAAAAATTGTTGTTTATTGTTTATTGGCACAAACGATCTGCGCGAGAGTTATTGCGTCGGAATTTACCGAAAAAAAATTGCGAGTGAAAATTGATTTTTCGTCGGATAAATTGCAGCACTTACGACTCCTCGTTTAAACGAGAAAATAAATCCTTGACGATTTTTGCTAAAGCGTGTTTGCTCAATTTCGGTGCGTCTTTCAATATCAGCTGTTACACGTCCTTGTTTGGTATTTTATGAATAATATTATAATGTCTTTATGGAAATGCTTTACATCGCAAAACAATTTTAAAATTTGCCGTTACTGTTATGTAAAAATAAATTGTCCTGTCATTACGTTTAATATGTAAATAGTTGTTGCACGCAGCATTGCACGTTCGCACTTTAATATACATATTTAGTCCTTTCTGAATGGATGGCTAGAAAAAAATGAACTTATTAACTGAAATTCCCAGTTCTATCATCGGTAATGTAAACTGGGATAAATAGTCAAGAGTTGGTAATATTTTCGCTTTTATATACATGTTTATATAGATACATTTAGTACTAAGTCAAGTTCAGTATTTAAAAGGTTAGCTTCACTTGAAATTTATATTCCCGAGACAAAGGAGTTGCAATTTTATCATATAACGTTACATTGTTGTACGATAGACAAACACAGCTCGCATGAAGCACCTTTATTGTCGGCCGTGTAACATGATATTCATACTTGTGCGTTGAGACAGTATCTCAATGTCTGGATGGATAGACCACACAAGTTATTAATTGTATTTGTGGTAGACTTAGGTTAGCAGATATAGATTTGAGAAAGGGCCACAATTAATAAACTATTTTTTATGTAGTAGTAATATTGTATATTCGATACAAGCGAGGGTGCACTTCAACTTATGGTTATGGGACTGCCACGCATGGACGCCCATGCCGGCCCTATAACTTCAGATAAAGTGGTAGGATTTTCATCCTTAGGGTTGTTGGGATAATTCTAAAAATAAATGAAAAGATGCGCTGCCATCCCTAGGAAGCAAGTTGAAATTTTTGATGTGTCAGTATGTCTTCTTAACAGCACATTACTGCACTGGCCATGTCCATAAACAAGTGCAGTTGAATTACTGTGGAACACGAATATTGATAAATCTTTAAGGTTCACTTTGGACATAGTCACCATCGAATTAGAATTTGACGAAAGCGATGCTACTCATCTTCTGGATTTTATTCCTTATTTGCCTTCTACATCTTTTTTATTAAAAAAACACGCTTTCTACGCTCCTAATCCTAGTGTGGGGCTATCCCACACTAGGATTTTCTCCTATGCCGTGGGTACCATGGATATACACAAGACAAATACACAAACATGAATCTAAACAGAACAGAACATGAATCTAAACTCATCATTTAGATACCTGTCTGGCTGGGAATCGAACCCGGGACCCATTGCGTGTCAGACCGGTATGGTAACCGCTCCGCCACGCGGGTCGTCAACCAGGAGCGTGGCAGTGCTCTATTTACAAATACAAGATGATACAAGGACATAAATGTGCAAGATAGTAATTGGTAACCCGTAGTCCACCGGTAGTGGCAACGGTGACCCAAATTCAGGTTCCAACAACGTACTACCGTCACAGCGTATCATTGCCCTCGCGATTCCAGCGTAACAAATCGTGGTGACTTGCAACCCGTTTCTAACAAAACTATCAGATGTCAGATAGCACCGCATTTGTAAGCCTCGCCTACTTGCTTACAATGTCTTGCTAACCTAACGTTTAGCTTTGGCGAAATTGTGGATTTGTGACTTATAAGTTGTCTCAGCTTTTTTATAACATTGAACACTTGATGGTAAGTGTTCAATGGTCCCCATGGACACGTATAAGCAATTTAATATATAAAGACAGGGTTTATCTTTATATCTGAAATCAATCACATGCATTGCTACTCCCGATGTGTGTGTGTGTGTGCTGACAACACCACATTAAAAACGAAACGTCAGAACTACTTTACTCTAGAAATAGGTAGGGGCACGTAACGCACGAAAGTAAAAATTTAGCTAAATTTAATCCTGAATTTAGCTAAATCTGCCTGGTATATGGACTTTAGATTCATGATAACAACAGGTTGGCACAAAACGTGTTTCGATGTTCACTAGTAAATCGTGCAAGAATATTAGAACAAAAATGAGTGGAAGTGCTCTTCATCTATCTACAATCTATATTCCTATTACTACTTATAAGTATCACCTATTAAAACTAAATCAAATAAGCAAAAAATATATTGTTAATACTGTACCGGCCTACGCACTGATAAATTGTCAGTTACAATATTTTTTCCTGCGACTGGTAATATCAATTGTATTTCCATAATATTGAGTTGTGTCGCTAATACTTCATCCGATGAAATAAAAATATCTAGGTATCCGGCACCTCTAAATTCCTTCTTTTCAAACGCGTCAGTGTCGTCCGAACACATTCACTGAACCGCGAAAGTGTACCACACGCCTATGTAAGACGACACTCGAGTTGAGGTGGTAGACCACACAAGGTGGTGGCCGCGAGTACCGTACCGTAGCCGCAGGGGATCAGATGGTCCGGTGGGTTTGACCCACTTAATTATACCACGGTTAATCTCATCTATTATATTTTCGTTTAAAAACAATTAGGTAAACAATCAAGGCGCAGTGTGTGTTTTTATTTTATAGTATTGGAAATTTAAATTGTTTGAAAAATAAATTGAAAAATGCGACAGTTGCATTTTTCTTTTCTTTTAAACTTTCCTCATTATCTTGATTCTCCTTTTGAATCTCAGATACGGGTTTACGTATATCTGTATAGCTAGGTATAGTACATATAGATGTAATTTTTACTAGTGTTCTAAAATGGTAGAAATTCAACCATATCTTTATCTTTTTGCATTTTGTTATTGACCCTAAAGTTCGATAAAAACTACCAAACATATTATCAGTTCTCTTACAGAAAAATAAAGGTATCACCAATCCACAATAAAGAAAAACGTGGCCACTAGACAAACTTTTTCTTGCGTAAAGTCAGTTAAAAAAAAAAAAATAATTTAATATACCTGATATAATCGTCTTACATTTACAGCAGAAAGTACAAAATGTAAGAAAACTTAATTCCATGTGAAACATGTTAGGACCATAAATTCCCACTTATCAGAGCGTAGTAACTCAACGCAATCAACAATTCCACTTATAGTATGTGAAATGCTGAACAATGTTCTCACGTGTGGCAACATTTGAATTATTCCACTGTGTTTCCAGCGAAGTGACAGTATCTACGCATCTGCCATTTTAAGTGGTGGTCAGTCCCTAAGATCCACTTTATAAGAGGCAGCTTTTCGCTCGAGGCTTTGCTTGTCTTGAACTCCTTCAGTATATAATTTAAAACTATCTTAACTACATTTAGCGAGATCGTTTTAATCGATTTACGGGTAACGAACAAACATATACGCTGTTTCGATCTGATGGTGCAATGCCTGTATACTCAGAAATAGGTAAAGTCTGTTCATTATTTGCAAGCGCAAATTTTATTATCATGCAACGTTTTCTGATAAGATTTGAAAATATAGTGATATCTAAATTAGGACAAATATAACATCCATATTTCTATTACATAACAGGAACTCGTGGTGTGCGGTTTAGAATTCTTTTAGAATTATTTTTGCCGATCCGATAGAATCCTTTGGGTCGAAAAATCGGCATTTCGAAATATAAAACCATGTATCGTGAGTTCCCGTTAAGTATTAAAATGTGTCAATTCTGGAACGATATTAGTCATACTGACAAATAAATTAACGAATACAAATGTACAAGAAATCGTGATGCAAAGCAACAAAGCTAGTAACAAGAGAGTAACGCGGTTAATCTAGAATTACAAGAGTTAACATAGGTTAAAATGTGATTACTGGCCTCCTGTCTTCCATTACCGGATTCTAAGTAACTACACTCTAATCAAAGTGAAGTAGGTACTTTACTTTCCTGAATAGTATTTCCTTACTCAGGAAAGTATGCATCTAATGTTGGCATGTGCACTATCAAAAATTAATAGGAACGACACGTTACCAAAAAGACAACGAAATTCATTCTCCGATGAAAATTATTTTGTTTACGAAGAAAAAATGTTAACATTAAAAATACCGTCTGGATCTTGTTTATTCAAAACAATTTATTGTACTTTTTAAAAGTCGGTTTTCAGATATTTAGTGCACTTCAAATGACGCAAAAACGAAAACTTGTAACACACTTTATTGCTGTTTTGTTTATAATAATTAACGAATGTTTTGATTGTATAAAACGTGTTGGTACTCACCGGGAGAAGACAGGAACAACTCTTTCACACGAAGTGATTTACACTTACCTGAAAAAGAAACAATATATTTTTGAGTAACTGTTCAATGATGTATGGGAAGGAATTAAAAAGTCTCGCCGACCATTCCTTCATATATGTATATATAATAAGAATTCCGCGTGTCTGTACGTTTCATATATTTGCAAAAAAGATAGCTTGGAGTATTTTGAGGACTGAGGATAAGTTATGTTAGCCTTATCTATATTTCTAAGTGTTTCTATCCATGTGTGCTTTAAAAATCGCATCAATAAATACAGTGCGTGTCTTATTTATTTGTCATAATTATAGTGAAACCCATCTACAGCATTAAAACGGTTTACTTACAATTTAAAGTAAAGTTACTTTTAAATGCATGTGAAACTGCGTGTTGCAGCTAGTATATTGTATTATTATTATTATTTTATGTATTTACCATCATTAGAATCATTTAAATGTATAAGAAATATATTCGTAAAACTTGGTAACAAATAATTACAATAAATTAAGCCAGATCTATCTATAGTAATCTCATGCTAATTACTAACATCAAAATCATCAACCTGATGGCGTGCTGCACACCGGTCATCAGCAGTCATTTGTCGTGTGACGTCACCACATCACCCGTAAGCCCGTAACCCGCTCGCCATCGGGATAGGAAACAAAACAACCGCCCACAAACAATAACGACACGTGTTACCCATCAATTAAAATCGAATTAACAATTTGCCCGTCAGAAACAATTTACTTCAGCTTAACTAGGCACGACTACAACCTTACTTAGAATTACGAACTATACAGAGCTGTGAATGAGGTTCAAATTCGAACGGCGTCGTACATTAGGAGTCGATCGCTATAGAGATGAGTGGTCGGGTATACAAATTGTTGAAGACACAGGCCGCCTAAGCCTTATTGTTTTTTAATAGCCACCCCGCCCCGCCTCGCCCTCCCCATCCATCATACTTGACCGTCCACATTTATTGTTTTTTACTCTCAGACTTGTTCAAATAAAAAACTTGGTACGATACGAATTCCCCGCGGCGATTCGGGCATTCCTAAACCGCTTGTACGATAGCAATCACGTATTGGATTTGTACACGATACCTAGGAAATATATACCTACATGTCTGAGCGGCAGTGACTACTTATCGTCAGATACGGATTACATGCTCGTTTGCTACTTCTATCCATAAAATGTAAGTATAAAATATTTTTTATACGAATTATTATAATATACATTGCAGGTTCCACCCGAAGTCGATCAAAGATGCATTTCCTCTTTTCAATCACCACAATTTTCAATTTTCAATCGATGATAGCCACATAATATATAAATCACCCAACATCCACGCTATTTCCATCGGAACGCAAAACTGTTTCACATCAGAAATAACTGGAACGGTGGTATCTTCCCGGTCTAACTATGTTTATTCTTCCAACGTGAAATTAAATCAAATCAATTTATTTGTGGTTAACGTAATATAGGTGCAGTTGGTTTTCAAACATTTTTGTTCAATCGCTTATTCTGCCACCGAGTGGCTTACTTAATTCGTCTTGAATTTCAGCTATTTAAATTTACTTACAATATTGCTACGCATTAACACTAGTGTTGCCCAAATTCAGTCTTGGTCTTGCAGTCTTGGTCTTGTTCTTGCGTTTTTGCAAGACCAAGACCAAGACTGACCGTGCAAGACTTGAGCAAGAACAAGACATAGCCTGCAAGACTCTTGCGTCTTGCAGCTAGGACTTAGCGCTATTTCACTGAGTAGTTAGGTGTAACAGTTCGGTGTATAGGTAGGTACGCTTAGGAATTCTATGAGACGCAAAAAACTGTATCAAAGAATATGAAAAACTGGACCTATGCGCATTACGACTAATACCATAAACATAGCGAATAAAAAAATATCTATTAAAATCAAACTGAGTGTATGCATAGTTATGTTTTAACCATCGGCACTTTAATAATGCGGCATCAAAGGTTTTGTACTTACTTCTCAAAGAAATTTGCCGCTTTTCGGAAGTACATGGTTATGATACACGCGCCGGCGGCTTCTTTTGAAATCTAAAACAATCGTTGCCGCCACGCCGAAATCATAATATTGATTTGATTGACACTATTTGATTGCCGCCATAGGGCGTAGGTATACTCATGCAAAATAATTTCGAATTTTAAGAGTACCTACAGGTGTTCCAAAGAATAAATAAGTTTCAGAGTGCTTAGAATGAAAATGAATACATAATACTGATCACGCAAGTAGTATTATGATTGGGATAAAATGGTAAGGATAGGTAGTAGATGTCATATTAATTCATTCTAGTAAGTATATATTATAATATTGATTACTTATATGGTTTTAAACTAATTACTTAAGTTGATTGTTTTTTTACATGTTTTAGCAAATGTAAGCTTATAAATCGTAAATGTTTATTAAGAAACAGTTACTTCCATGGAAAACGACATATAGGTCAGTTGATTTTTCGAATTTCTTATCAAATCTTCAGTTATTTATTAATCTGCTTGATCTTTACTATGGCTATGTTAATTCAAGCTCACAATGTTCCAATTCTAATACGTTTTTCTAAGATTTAAAGTAAACTTTAATAAATAGTAATAGACTAATAGGTAATTGCAAGACTTGCAAGACTCTTGCTGCAAGAACAAGACCAAGACCAAGACTGGGAGCGCAAGACCAAGACCAAGACCAAGATCAGGTGTATTGGCGCAAGACCAAGACCAAGACTGGCTAAGTCTCGTCTTGTTCTTGCATTTGGGCAACACTAATTAACACGGTAAGAATAATATTCATAGTTTACCGCACACAGCTCGTAATGTGACAGGTTGTTTAGAAAGTCTCTCAAAGTACATTTAAATTAATATCTCGAAGGGTTAACGTGCGGCGAATGCGTAGCTTAGCTGTAATGGTCGGCTTTCAATCACACCACTATTTTATTGTAACGTGTAATCAAGGGAGCACCCTTGTATCGATACACTACTGCATCACCGACAGCCGTGTAATGTTACAACAAAATTAATTGTAACATTAATTTTGTAAATAGCATAAACATCGTAATAGTTTTGCCATCACCATTACAGTGGAATGGAAAAATAATTGGCGATGTACTTGATACTAACTAATCGCTTCTGTCTAGTTGAAGTAGATTAAAAAATAACCGGCGATTTCTACGTCACAGACTTAGTTTTATTAGGTAGTTTTTTCAAAATCAAGAAGATATATCCTATTCAATAAATAACAACCTATACATGAGACGAACATCTTTTCCAAGTGGTAGAACCAATGAAGTTCGACTGGGGAGGCACCTATACCACACCTACTTCTAGCGTGAAGCAATGCTTGCGTTTCGATGGAAGGGTGTGGTTGCCGACACACTGTCATATAAGGTGATCATCATAGTCCTCGGGAGTAACAACGTATCTGATTGACTGCAGATAGCACCCATGTTCTGTATGAAGTGGATTACAGATGTCCATAGGCGGCAGTGACCACTTACCATCAGGTGGACTGAATGCTCTTTTGCTACTTGAATCAGATATAAAAAAAGGGAAAATCATGTATCGTGTGGGCGGTACATATCAATCACCTTTAGGTAATACATTTTACCTAGTTTTCTACATATTTTTTCTAAATAAAAGAGGAAACGCTTCACGTATTCCTAATTTATTTTTCTTGAATGCTATTCCCACGTTACGCTGCTTTAGTTAAATCCACCTCATGTCATTGTTCCTGCCAATGCCTATCAATACGTCCATCTGCATATCATGAAGGCAGCTGTCCCGAGGCAGTACGTATTCAGCTATAGCTAATTTACGAGCGTACCTTATGTAAATGCGTGTCCCCTAATGAGACATTGTATTTCAACGGGCCTAGTGTGGGCGATTTCAGTTTTTTACGCATCTCACATAGGGCTGCCTACTTTTTTTTATTTACTTTTCGTATGACTTTTTCAATTAAAATATCATTATGCTTATGAAACCTTATAAATATTAAGAATTAATGAAAAATGATTCTGATGGAAATACCATAGTAATATTTATGCCCTTAGTGAAAACGCGTGTAATACAGATTTTTGCACAAATAACTTCTATCAAAATTATTAATAAAATATAGATTGATCGATAGATTTTTTCTTCGTTCTCCGTTTAAAGTTCTCCGTTTTATTCAATACCAATTTTGATAGAAGATATCAAATTGGCAAAAACCAGAGTTATACTCGTTCTTACTAGGAGCACAGATGTAACATACGCATACGATAGGTACACTTAGAGTTCATAACGGACGTAGCGAAAACATTCAGTAATTTTATCATACACAATTTTTTAAAAAGGTAAATTCAATTTTTACTTACTTGTTTACTATGTTTTTATGAAATAAATGGTACTATACTCGGGGCAAATTCGATCTGGAATAAATGTAAACAAACCATTAAAATTCTAATGTAGGGTTATCACCAATTTGCATGAATTTTTACACAAATGCATTTCATACTCAACCAAAGTATGCATTCAATTTTCGCGATGAAATTTAATCAAGAAGGGTTGATTAACCAACTGCAAAATAATATGCTAAAATCAGTCAAACAAAATTTAATTACCACTATTGTCGTTGTAAAACTAATGATGTTACAACCTTAATTCCATGAAGGGATTTGCAACCAATTATAAGTTACAGGTAACAGTTAATAATAGGTAAAATACGGCTGATAAAACAACAAAAAGTTGCATTCCCCTGCCTGTCATTGGTTGCTAGGCAACGCTTTGTTATTAAACATTCCATATCGAATTTGCCCCGAGTATATATTATATATCACAGAAATTGTGGTTGGGCAACCCTAGTATTGGCTGTAGTACGCCAGGAAATATACGTTAGCGGAATACCGACGATAGATCTCGCTGTCTGATTGTTTTAGGGCGCATGTCGTTAACTTTTACAATGCATTCGTATTTCGTACCAGATCCCAAGTGATAAACGTTTGTCCTACAAATAAATAAATACAATTATCTTTAGACGAATACTAAAATTTTGACTGTTAAAACATTTTTTGTTATAATATGGAGGTAACAAACCACCAATGCAGTCCACCTATGCAACCACCTGATGGTCAGTAGCCACTCCCGCTCATGGACACCTGTTATCAACCAGATAAGAACAGTCTTACCTGAGGTTAGCCAAAGACGCGTTGCTATCCTTGAGGATTAAATTGGAACACACACATACGCTTTCTACACTCATAGCCCCACACTAGGATTTTCTCCTGTGTTGTGGATACAATGGACACAGACAAGACGAATACACAAACACCCAGACCTAGAACATGAATTTAAGCTCATCATTCGGATACCTGTCCGGCCGGGAATCGAACCCGGAGCCCATTGCGGGTCAGACCGGTGTGGTAGCCTTTGCGCCACGCGGGTCGTCAAATACCTTGGATATACAAATATCTTAGTTACTAAACCATTCAGATCAGAATAGCAGCGTGGTGTGGTGGTGTTGTTTCCGGAGTCAAACCACCAAAGTTTATACGGCCTTTACGCTATACTGGAAGGTGGTGAAACCAGCGTAGTTCGCCCGTTGATACCCCCCGTCACATCTATTTCTAGCTTCAAGCAGTTTCTGCGTTGCGGTGGAAGGGTGTGCTTATATGTTACAGTTATATGAGGCGACCATCTTTGTCCTTGGAAGCAGCAACGCATCTCTGCTAGATTTTAGATAGAAAACCTGTTCTAGGTATATGAAGTTACTTGCAGATGTCCATGGGCGGCAGTGGCCATTTGCCATCAATTGGACTGCATGCTCGTTTGCTACTCCGTGATAAAAAATATTAATATGTCGTGTACTTAACTAAGATAAATTCTGATAATCCTGTTAGATATGTCATTTATTTTTATTTCCTTTGTTTTAAGGAAAATATTGTGGCATTAACTACTAATAGTACGGAACGTACTAATAGTACGGAACCCCTATTCTTGAACTTCAAATGATGTATTGCTTATTTGACTGCAACATTCAACGCGATCCAAAGCTAGCAAAAACAACACAAAACCCCTGCAAGAGGATAATATATGCAAACCGCAAAAACAATTCACGTATCATTTTATCAAGCACTCAAATAACGAGGCAATCGGCCGCGGCCCGATAAAATTGTTCCACAATCAATTGGATGGGTCAAAAAACCAATCCATTATGTGTAATGGCCGGTCTGTTTGTTTGACTGTGGGACGACATGTGTTCGCCATCGTGAGCGTAGGAGCCCTCGGTAGTTTCGTGTATACCTACTGATACCGTTTTTGGCATGTCAGTCACCTGTTCGCCAAGTTTTTTGGCAATAAAATTGAAACCACGTTGAGTATTTATGTTTAATAGTCACCCGTCACATCGGTCGAAATTCGACCGTAATTTAAATTAAAAAACTAAACTTCATATGGTCCAAATTAATCCGAATATTTCTCAAATTCAAATAAAATGTAATAATTTTCAAGTAATATTGAACGCACCCGTTAAATATAAAAAGAGGTTTAATTAGCTAAGCCGCATTTAAAAGCAATAGCGGGTATTTTGACAAAAACACTGACATTTCTGACGTTATGTGTTTTCATAGTAAGACATTGAATGTTCTATTTCGTTTATGTGTGTTTTTAGTTTTTAGTTGATTTTATGCATTTTTAAGCATTATTTGAAAAAAATATTAATATTCTGCACTCCTTCTCTACGTCCACTATAACCGTGCAAAGTTTCATACTAAACCGTCCGCGGCATATTAGCTATAAATGCTTCACAAGTTTTTGCTTCACGTATTAATATATATAGATTTTCTTGTCTTTCATATACATATCTAATTATAAAAGCAGAAATGAATAGTAAATTAACGTAATAGTAATTGGTCGCTCACTCCAAGAAGTAATGCCTCAAGCTCAGCAAGACTTGGATGTACTCTTTGAGTGGTTCCAAAAGAATCTTCTCTCTATAAATATATCAAAAACTTGTTATTTAATACTATCAGCTAAAAACAAAAAAATTGAAATAAACACAGATCTTTATATAAATAAACAACCTATACAACAAAAAGAAACCGAAAAATATTTAGGATTAACTCTCGACAGTAAATTAACATGGAAACCACACATTAAAAACATAAAAGCAAAAATCTCGTCGCTTACAGGTCTATTGCGAAATACAGTTGGTTGTTTTCCAAAAAATGTACGTGTCAATATATACAACTCCTTAGTTAAACCACATTTAGAATATTTAACAGAAGTATGGGGAAATGCAGCTCCAACCAACCTTAAAGAACTCCAAATTGCCCAAAATAAAATCATTAAGGTTTTATTCCATTACGACTTTCTAACATCTACGAAAAAACTATATGCTGAAACTAAATTACTCAACCTACAACAAATATATAAATTAAAAACTCTAATTTTAATACAAAAAATTATAAATGGCGAAATACATTCGGAATTAACGTTTACCAAAAATCGTCAAATACAAAGTAAAAGCTTAAGAAATGCCGATAACATCAGCTTACCGTTAATGAGAACACAATATGGTTCAAAAACCTTAATTTCAGATGGTGCAAAATTATACAACAAGTTGCCAAAAACCATAAAAGATAGCAAATCGACCAATATATTTAAAAAAAAAGTCATAAAGTATATTACAGAAAACTCTGCGTAAAGCAAAAAATGATATTAGAACAGTCTATATTTTTGTAGTTTATTTTATGTATTACTGTATCTATGTGTAAGAATATTGTAAAGTAGGTACGCTTACAAATGTTTTTCTTTTATATTAATATTGTAAAATTTCGCTCACCGTGTTACATTTTTGCACTTAACTTAGCATATGTTTTGTCTTTTAAGTGAAATTTTGTAATTTCTAAGACAATAAAGAATCTTTAAACCGAAATTAAGTCATGTAAATAGAACGACCTTCAGATATTAAATATACAAACGGCAAGTTTTATTTTCGTTGATAGTTTCATACAGTAGGTACAAGATAATCATATAATGGTGTCCAAGATGCCTATTTGCGGTGTATGCCGTCAGGAAGTCCTTTTGCGAATTAATTTGCATATCACGTTCATTAAGTGAGAAAAAGCGTCAAATTTTCGTAATAATTAATATATAGCACTGGTACCCAAAGTTGTTCATACTGCATTCTTTTACAACGACACTCAACTCCCAACCCCGTACAAAAATACTAGTTTTAATACTAGCCAAGTAACAGATTACAAGAAAAGAAGTATTTGTACTATGTACGTTTTTATTATGTTTGGAATTAGAACACTTTAATTTTTTTCTCTATGCCTAGTTGAAACCTATACTTTACACCCACGCCCCTGTAAAGTTGTTGCGTCGCACGAAAGCATCATATAGAGTACAGTTTGGGAAGCCCTGGTATCCATATAATATACTAGATATTATATTTTGTATAATATTATGTAACTAGAATATGAAAGGTCACAGCTCCCCAGTCAAATACGATAAAGATTTAGTGCCAACAGTAAATAAAACAATGGTAGGTATAAAGCTCTACAAATTTAAGACAGAACAAAAACGTAACGTTAAAATGCCTTACTAATGAATGGGGAAATGTAAAGTTGCGTATTCAAGGACATTACAAATAAATAATAGAAGTTGTTAGTGTACCTATTTAAATCAGTAACTAACAAGACGTTTGAGTTTTATTGCGATTGATGGGTACAGCGCCAATAAAATAGCACCTACTCATTTTTAGGATTCCATACCCAAAGTATATCACTAAGACTCTGCTTTTCGTTTGTTTGTCTGTTCGTCTGTCAGCCACCAGGGTGTATCATGATACCGTGATAGCTAGGTAGTTAAAATTTTCACAGATCATACTATTTACTAAAGACAGAATAAAAATAAATATTTAAGGAGGGCTCCCATACAACAAACGTGATTTTTTTGTTTTTTATAGCAAATGGTACGGAACTAGGGAATCCGGCCTCATTATCAATCCGGCCGGATCCGGCCGTTTTTTTCTCAATCCGGCCGGATTAAATAGAACGATTAAAACAATGTAAAAAAAAGGATCGATTTCTAACGGTAATTATTTTTATAATGTGAAATCTTTGTCAAAATATACAATCACCGGAGCCGGTGGAGGTCCGGGTCCAGTGGTGAATTGGTACCGGATCCGGTTTGTGTAAATTTGTGCCGGATCCGCCGGATTACCGGATCCGGTTTTCCGGATTACAATCCCTATACGGAACCCTTGGTACGCAAGTCTAACTCGCACATAGCCGGTTTTATCATTGCTTCAAGTCTTTGAAATGACCCTAATGGGCGATTACCCAAAATCAATTAGTGACGGGGACACAGGTGGAATCATAAATTCGTTTTCAATTTGCGAGAATGAAGCCAAACGCAGCAGATAAGGACTAAGTCAATACAATATACAAATGTGTCGCAAACATTCTTAGCCATACCAATACCGATATGGAGAATATCCCGGGCTTATCAATGCGAAATATAGCATACTTTACGGACAACTAATGTAAATGAAGAGATAGCGGGGTTATTTATTAAATCGAGGTTATTTTCAGGCTTATCTTGTTGTCTCCGATATTTTTTATTTCCTGTAGGTGGCGTCTACGTAGGTAGTCGTGTTGTTTTGCTGGGTATACAATTTTCAAGTGCTACAATTTGTTAACCAATAATACTGGCTATTAGAGGTTTTTTTATTGAATATTTTTAACTATGTATTTACCTCAGTACGTAGGTGGGTAGGTACTATTTCAGTTTTTGAAGGTGGTAGAACCAGTGCAGTTCGACCGGGGAAGTACCACCGCCACACCTATTTCTAGCGTGAAGCATTTCTTGCGTTTCGATAGAAGGGTGTGGTTGCCGGCACACTTTTACATGAGGCGACCATCATAGTCCTCGGGTGTAGCAACGCATCTGTGATCTGTGTGTTCTATATGAAGTTGATTACAGATGTCCATGGGCGGCAGTGACCACTTACCATCAGGTGGACTGCATGCTCGTTTGCTACTTCAGTCAAATAAAAAAAAAAAAACATGCGTGCGTACAAAGTACACATGTCAGAAGTGAAACTTCTTTGGCGAACTAATTTATAAATCTTGTTTATATTTATACAAATCTAAAACTTTAAATTTCCAAGATTAAGAGGAAGGGAAAAAGGCGTGATACGACGTTCGCTCTGTCTCACTTTTTCTCTCAATCTTTCTCACTCGCTTGCTCCCTACTCTCACTCTACGGCTAGTTGCTCATGCTACGTTCGCCCTGTCTTACTCTCTCTCAATCGGTCTCGATCACTCTCTCTCTCTTTTCCGACACTTCCGTTGCATACCGGCGTGACGTTTCATCTGTAAAAATTTTACCCTCATGCGCCTAAAGAAGTTTCACTTCAAAAAAAAAAAGTCTACTCCTATACGCAGATATACGAAATCGTTTACTTCTGTGGTTGATTATTTACTACTTTAATATTGGTAATTTGTATAGGGAATACATAGTGCGACAAGTAACATTTATCTTCGAAGTTATGGAAAGTCGAGCTCGGTTAGAACGAGGATGGGAGGTCGGTAGCAGTGACCGTTCAAAATAGTTTATTTTTATTTATAGATATGTTAAGCAACCGATTTAGGATTTAAACCCTGGATAGCTGGATAGTACTTGTTAAACATTGACGCACCTTCTGGGCAGTTTGAAAACAAGACATACATTATAATGAAAGCAAGTCCGATGTCCCAAAATGTCCCAACCCGCAGCGTATGTAAACCATGCACTAGAATATTAGCAATAGTAAATAATAATAATTAAAAAAAATGTCCTACGTAGTAAGCTTAGTTAAGGTTTTCTGTAAAGCCGCCGCTGCAGCCACCGCACACAACTGGGGTCCAGCTTACACTGTTACCTAGTTGAGGGCGATGTCGACGGCGAAGGTTCATAGTGAAGCTGTGACAATCAGATAAAAACAGAAATAAAAATAAGCTAAAAAAAGCCACGGACAATCCGTCTGTGGAGCCATAGTTGTGAAAAAAAACAAGACATATTGGCTACAAACCGCCGATGAATTCCGGAGCAAAGTGGTGGAACTTTCTCTATTTTTTTTCGTTGTAGTAGAGTGAAACTTGTGCCCGAGAGTGGACACATGGGCATCATAACGAAATCCACATACATAGAACATGGTTTCTGTTTTCTGATCATAGAAGAAACAAACCAACCCCTTTTTTTTAGAAGGGTGTGGTTGCCAGCGCACTTTCACATGAGGCGACCATCATAGTTCTCGGGAGCAGCAACGCATCAAAATAATAATAAAATAAAATAGACGCGTCGCCACACTTGCCACTCTTGATGCTTAAAGAACATGGTTTCTACCTAAAGCTGATCACAGCTTGTTGCCACTCCAGCGAACTAGGAGCCTCACCACATGTAACCAGCATCCAAACAACTCGTGTTCACGTGTCGTTATTATTAGTGACGGCCACCATCCGACCGCGCACCGTTTTACATATAAATTACCAATCACTACTTAGTGTAGACATCAGAGGAGAAAAGAAGTGGCATATGAAAGTTTTCTTTCTACCACAATAATATGTGTTTTTTTTTATCAAATGTCTTAGTATAAACGGTCAATCATAAAAAAAACAACAATGTAGAGCATATGTAATTAAAATGACGATTAATAAAAATAAAAGGTTAGGTACGGATAATAATCAAATTTTATTCCTACGTAAAATATTCTTGACAATCTTGTTTTCATAGTTTACCTACATTTTGAATAAATCGGAAAATTCATACATGCTTTTTACAACCATTTGTATATAACTTGTAACAATAATATCCTTAAATATAAACAAAGTTTGAAGACTTTCGCATGTCTGCAGAATTTATCACGAAGGCCAGGAATTCTTGACAACTTGATAGGGAGAAGCGTAAATTTCAACGAACAAAGCTGATCTCATACAATGTTTCCTGATATATGTTTCGTAATAACGCAATGCAAGGGCTCAGAAATACCATATTTATACAAACGCATCATTCAATATGGATATGCCCATTCAAACGTGTACCGTGTCTGTACCTTCTTAAGACGCGGCTGCTGTAACGGTAGCCATTTCTAATAATGAGTAATGAGTTACAAAGAATGCAGGATAATGACGCACGTTATAGATGAGCACTCCGAGCGGCTTATGCTCGACTAGTACTTTGTGCATTAAATAGACGGCCCTCATTAACTCCGTGATTGATTTCGCCCAGACCAAATACAGTAGTCGCTACCGGATCGTAATGGTTATCTTCTAATTACGAACCGACCGTATTTACCGACCGCCAATTCACTGTTTAATTACCGACGTTCTCTTATCGACGTTTCTAAACGCTCCAATGACCGATCGTGAGATACAATTCTAGATACATATTAGAAAAGATGCAAATTGCACGACACGAACACGTGTGATGTAGTGTATTGGCTTACAAGTGTATTGGCGAGTTATGCAAATAACTGTCAAACGCTAAATAATATAAAAAAGAGACGCAAAATGATCAATTTACAAAAGTTGGTAGATGATTATCGACATAATAGTTTGTGACATTTAAAATTATCGATGGATCATTATTATGTTTCTTGTAAGCTCATAAAAAGTGAGCGCTGCCGATAAATAGAATATTAACTCTGTCAACAGCGACATTAACACGCTTGGACTATTTTAAACATGCAAGTCACGCGATTGTACGTAAATGGGCTCGTTTCATTTCAATCATACACCGGGCCGTCACAGTCGGACAGGAGGTCTTTAGCGGGCCGAGGCGGGCGGCCACCCGCACGCACCCCGAGGCGAGCACGCGCTCTCGCAAATTTGTTCCTACCAACACGAGAAAATTGCCCTTTCAGTCCGACAACAACGGTACCTTCCGTGTTATGCGCGCCTAGTACTATACCCGCCATTCTGCCTATTCGATTCAACTTTCTAACGGGACATGGCATGGAAATTATCTCGATGGATTGATAGAGAAACTGAAACGCATAATAAGCAGAAAGGTAAATTACTAACACTTACTCAATTGGGATTTCAAGTGAATACGTTAACGACTTGCACGCGAATTGCAGCGAAGTGAACATAAACCTTTGTCGTGCGACAACGTTTTCTCAGGCAGAGCTTGCCAACATTTTGTGCCAAGAATTTTCACTCTGATTTCCTTTTTAGAATAAAAAGCACCATTAATATTACAGTTACCCAATGTGCATACTATAGATTTAAACTTGAGTAAGATCGAAAACATTACAATGAAACGTTAAAGAATGTAATGTACCCGTAGCGTGTACGTCCAAATTTACAGTTTCCCATATTACCGATATGATTTCCAGGAACATTTAGCATTATTCCGTTGTAAGCGTTCTAATGGACTGATAACTTTCTCGTCACGTGCCGAGATGACTTTATTTTGATATTGCAAGCCTGTGCTTTATCGTCCATTGTTTTTTTTTACACCGCTACGTGTTTCAATGTCGGCGCCTATTGCTTATAAATATTTCACTAAATTGTGAGAATACCACGCTTTCCATTTGAACGAGACAAAACTAATTATGAAAAGGAAATATGTAAATTATTAAGATGGTAATCTCTAAACGTTTCATATGTTCTCTTAATACTGTATATCTTTTTTTTAAAACGATGATGATACTAGTGAAATAAATACTACATAAGATAATAACTATTTCATTTTACTAAAAATATACAGTTACATGTGGTACGACTACAATTATTTCTCTAGAAATGATATTTTATAACAACGGGTAATCCGAAAAAAATATTATTAGTTAGGCATTTATGATGTAACCAACCAACTTATAGCCAGTACCTAATATTACTCAACTGCCAAAATGAACAGTCTATTTTAAGACCTTTCTGCACCATCTTACACTTACATTTTAATACTATTATGTATATGTAAATTTGTATCGAGCAATATTCTAAACTTACATCTAAAATTTTTAAAAAACTATTTTTACCATTGGCAAAAATTTGTTTGGCAATAAGGATTTTCTTATAGCATCGCCAATCAAATGGTAACTCTACAAGACACCAATCATTATTCCGCCAATGTCCGAGATTTGTGAAAGGGCTGGTGTGAATTACTATTTCTTATAATCTTGCTTTCGATTTATTTTTTACATCACTTAACGTATTACGGTCTGCTACCCGAATTGATTGATTTATAAAGATAAAGGGGCGTAGGTGGACTTTTTTTTTTTAATTTGGACAGGATGCAGACGCTAATGTCTATAGTATAATGAAAGGATAATATTGGAAAACTTATTATTATTACTAATAATACTTTAAATAAAAAGATTTTGTTCAAAAGATGACTGCGTCCTATACCTACTTGAATGATTCTTAGCGAATCATTCATCCTCTACTATAACTAAACTCTGCGTATAAACGTCCTGTGCTATTCGTACGAGTTTATTACATTTCCTTAAAAAAAACCATATTTACGTTTTCGCATATTATTGCAAAGTGCATGTACATAAAGTATTATCGAAAACATAATCGTGAATGTGCAATGAATATCACTATGAATGGACGAAAACGTCAATAACTATCGTCTTAAAAGAACGTAATTTTCTCATACTAAGGCTATTGATATTATTTTTAAAATAACAGTATGTTATGTATGGTACTTGTAGCTTTTAATAATTTGACTAAACATTTGAGATCGGTGAGAACTAAAGTAATTAATTTTTAAAACTTATATAGCTCAGATCAAGTACACGTATGAAAACATATAACTAATTACCACTAACCGTCAAATATTTGTGGACCGACTGCTTTCAATATTTTTTTTACCTGATGTAGCATGTGTGGATAGATGAATGGATGTGTCATGGAGGCTGGACTTCGAGCCTAACTACCTTAATAAATTAAGTGAACGAAAATTTTATTAACAAAAAAATATGGATCTAAATATAGGAAACGGTTTTAGATCTAAATAACTTCTAAATAAATAAATTCACCAGGTGGTAGAGCCTGTGTAGTTCGACCGGGGAGGTACCACTGCTACACTTATTCGGAGTGTAAAAAATGTCTTGCGTTTCGATGGAAGGGATTGTTGACATGCATTCGAACATGAGGCGACCATCTTAGTCCTTGGGAGTAGAAATCAGAAGCGTTAGAACGTGACTGATTTTAGGTAGAACCTATGTTCTATAATTATGTTGCTTACAGTTCCCATATTTCGTTTACTACTGCAATCTTACAGAAAAAAAATAAAACGATATATAAAATATTATTCGTTTTAGATATAAAATATTAGTTTTAGATATAAATAAACTTAAATACAGAGGCACCAAAGCCGCGAAAAGATTTACGCTCCAGCCAGTGGCGTGTGTGAGGGACATAAAAACTTGCATGAAAGCCTTTGTTTCGGCCGACTCGCCAAACGAGCAAACTTCGTCGCGTGCAACGGGTGACATATTTCCCTAGTTTTTTATCGGTAGAACGACACAAGTGTTAAGGTCATATAAAGGTAAAAGTTATGTTTCCCTAGACAACTTAGAAGGTGGTAGAATCCTCGCGGTTTGACACTGAAGGTAATGGAGTCACAGATATTTCTACCTTACAACAAAAACGTTAAGCGAAGCTTTTATTATTGTTTTTTTGTTTTCTGAAGTAGCAAACAAGCATGCAGTCCAACTGATGGTAAGTCGCTGCCGCCCATGGACATCTGTAATTAACTACATACAGAACATTTCCATTTGAAGTCAATCAAATATGCGTTGCTACTCCCGAGGACTATGATCGCCTCATGTGAAAGTGTGCCGGCAACCACACCCTTCTAGCTATAGAAACGCAAGAAATGCTTCACGCTAGAAATAGGTGTGGCGGCGGTACTTCCCCGGTCGGACTACACTGGTTTTACCACCTTGAAAAAGCTTGAAGCTTTGGATTTGTAAGATGTAGTAGGTATCGGTACGATTACTAAAGTTTACGGTCAGTAGCCGATAATTATCGAAAAGACTGTGTGTTGCTTTGCCACTTTTATTAAACGGTTTTATTTAGCTCACCCCGTTTTAAATACATACAAATATAAAATAAATATCACCTTTGAGAGTTTCCACACCAATATAGGTTTCACTACACCCTAACCGAACTAGACACAAATAATTGAATAAGGCCTTGGTTATTCAATATTTGTAATGCAAATTATTAGATTTGGCCGGGAATCGAAACCGAATCTTTATCGCAGCGGTCAACAATGATATTATTATTATTATAATACGTACAATTAAGTGTTCTAATATAATCTTAAGTACTTAAACTCGACCACGATGCATGCCGTGGTGACCTGTTATTAAGACAGCATTTAATTTAAGCCTAATGTAGTTTTTAATTGTAAGTGTAATGTATTGTCTTGTTGGCTGCCCTTTTTAAATAAATAAAATAAATAAATATCTCTGCCACTGGGGTATCAACTCGGTGGCCACATCATTTATCTTCTCTTTCCCATTTTTGAGCGTTTGAGTCGTATTATGTGTCCCCGATAAGAGACAATTGACAGACCCAATAAATTTTAAAGCAATTGTTTTTCTAAACATGATTAATGATAAACGTGATCATTATTTAATACGTCACCAAATATTGATAACGTGTAAGGCTGACATTATAAATAAATCGTGGCCGAGTTAAAACTTTTATAGTTCCCCTATTATCAAATTTTTCATAACAATTAACATTCAAACCAGAGCTTTTTAGTGAGTTTACGCGTAGTGTGTGTACATTTTATAGAATAGGTACGAGTATATACTAGACTAGCGGACGCGGCGAACTTCGTTCCGCCAAAAAGTCAAAACTTAAAATGATCAGGTTTCCTCCACTATATTCTGCATGTATTATATATGAAAACCTTTCTCTTGAAACACTCTATCTATTGAAAAAACTGCATTAAAATCCGTAGCGTAGTTTTAAAGATCTAAGCATACATAGGGACAGACAGCGGGAACCACTTTGTTTTATACTATGTAGTGATGAATGGCAGGTAAAGGACTCTAAATTTGAAAAATCCTAAAACTACAGAACTCCATGTCATATGCATATTATTAATTAATTGTCGCTTTCTTTAATAACGATGAAAAATATAGTAATTACAGGTGTCATTACTATTTTTTTATCCTACTACCATACATTCTTAGAGAGATAGAGAACTCTATCACACGATTTGTTCACCTAGGCGGTACCACCGCAACACCTAATTCTATCATAAAGCAGTTTTTACGTTTTCGTATGGTGTGGGGACTGGCTAACTTACAATGTGAATTAACTTCTAAGAGCCAACGTACATTTTATCGACTTCAGAATCTTCAGATACAACTTGCGTTCAAATAAATCCGATTACAGATGTTCATAGGTCGCAGCAAACGCTTATCATCAGGTGAACAGGCAGTTTATCTAATGATATGCGATCGGTTGCAGAATCAATATTACTGATAAAAACTTAAGAAAAAAAATCCCGCCTTCAATAAAACTCTTACAGTGGAACAGTTCTAAATTCTTAATTATAAACTAAACGGTACCCATTGGAATGCTTGGCATTCCACATCGCACACATGACTGGCACTACACCCTGGGGAGCGCAGATTGTAAAAATCCACTTCCCTATTACATTAACTAGAACCACGTGAACGACAAATAGGCACTTTTTTGGCTTACTTTTTCATAACCACTGATTGGGGATCCATTCGTAGTTCCGCCCCATAGTTAGCTCTACGTTGCCGTCGAGGTGACACAGTCTACGTAAATATAGTAATACGTCAAGTTTGTTTACTAACTTCACGTACAAGTTAACTCTTTACTAACTGCGTTTTACACGAAATCTGTTGAACAAAAGCGAAAACTATAATATGAATCTGCCTGGTCACCCAAAATCTGGATATTTTTTTTTAATATTCTGCACTTTAGTTGAGCGTAAAATAATATTTTACGCCTACAGATTAAATTAATTATACAAAGGTGGAATGGTCTAACATCTAACATATTTTCTCGCAAAATAACCAATATAAAGTTTGTAATTCGCATAATAAGATGAAACGTGACAAATTTTCACGATAATACTATGGTTATTTTATAAGTACAAGATATTTTACAATCAGATTGTTCCACTTCTTTATTCAAATTGCAGCCACGATCCTATACTCTTTATTGTATGTTATTGTCTTACTGCTTACTTAACAATTACTATGTAGATCTGTCTACCCCTAGCCACCCCGGATGCCCCGGCCGCCCGAGGAGCGCCGCTCGCGGTATGCGCGCCTGGTAATTAGGCGTGCATAGCATACTTGCTTCATTAGCGGCTAATTTGGGCCTCTTGGTGATTTATGTTGGCTAAACACTGGCTTTATCTTTGGGAAAATGGAAGAATGGTTTAAGGAACTATATCGGTCATAGGTTTACATTTTTTTTAGTAAAACTTACGTGTTATTTAATTTATATTACGCTTTGTTATACAATAATAAAAAAACATAATAATAAAGCTCGTTTCTGGTGCTAGTATGACGAAAAGACTAAATTAACACAGGTAGGTACTTAAAAGGAGGTTATTTTCAGATCTACAAATAAAAATTTAAAAAATCCACATAAGAAATTTGACAGGCGCAACCGCGGCGTACCTACCTACTATTTAATATTTATGTGCTTATATTTTATTAATTACGTATTTATTGAAGCAATTCTAGTAATAAAGATTGATCAGTTCTAAAATGACTAATCTAAGTTAAAACCATTGCATTCATATCATACTGACACTTTATCAGATGGAAGAACCAGTGTAGTTTGACCGGGTAGGTACCCCGCCACACCTATTTCTAACGTGAAGCATTTCCTGCGTTTCGATGGAAGGGTGTGGTGGCCGGCAAACTTTTATACAAGGCGACCATCTTAGTCCTCGGGAGTAGCAACGTATCTGTGATTGACATCATGATATGATGATTGATAGAATCCATGTTCTATATGAAGTTGCTTAGGTGTTCATGGCCGGCAGTGGCCACTTACCATCAGGTAAGCTGCACGCTCGTTTGCTTCTCCAATCAGATAAAAAAACTGATAAAATATTCAAGAAAGCATTACAAATATATTTAGTAACTTTTCCTTCTCATTAGTACGACGTCTACTTAGACTTGACTCACAATAGCCCAATAGATGTAAGTGACCGTCGGATCACGGAGATCCAATGCAGATCCGCCCGGCAGGGGGCGCTTATCGCATCTGGCGCCTAAATTCTACGGGAATCGCTGACGGCCGCACGGACGGGATAACGAGGGATCACTTGGTTGAATGGCAGTGGATATGCCTAAACATTCTTAAAGATAATTTGGAAAAAATGCCATATTAAGTATATCTGACTTATTTTTATCTATATATTAATAGGTGAAGCAAAAACTTGTGATTCGCTTATAAGATACTTACCTCAGGCGGAGGTGTATGAAATTACGCATGAGTGTATTTGATGTAGAGAAGGATTGCGCAATGCTAATATTTTTTCAAATAATGCATAAAGCATACATAAAATCAAATAAAAACACTATCTTACATTTGACACCAACACATACATAATAAACGAAATAAAACGTTCAATGTCTTACTATGAAAGAAAAGAAAAGAAAGAAATCGTTTATTCGTAATGCATACACACTCATACAGTTTTACTCATACACACTCATACACACTCATACAGTGTTACTATGAAAACACATAACGTCAAAAATGTCAGACGTCTGTGTCAAAATACCCGCTGTTGCTTTTAAATGCAGCTTAGCTAATAAATCTTTTTTACCTTTAACGGGTCCATGCAAAATAACTTGAAAATTATTACAATTTATTTAAATTATAGAAATATTGGTGCTACTTTGGACAATATGAAGTTTATTTTTTTAATTTAAATTACATTCAAATTTCGACCGTTGCGACGGATGACTAGTAATTATAAAAGTTTGTAAGGTGTTTGTTAATCTAATTTGCCACACGGATACATTATGACCTGCATATGGTATAGGATAATACTCATAACATAAACATGGTAAACGTATTCGAAGGTAATCAATAAAACTAAAGTAAAATAAAAACCATCTACGTCCGTAATCGACTACATTGCCAAAACCATGATTTTCAACTACCCCAGGTAATTTATAACCCACTTGGAAAATAAATACTTGAAATTCAATTACCCCAAGTGTTTTTTAAACTACTTGGGTTACTGTATAAGTTAAATTAAATTAAGAAAATTTCAATTATATTCAATAGAAGTGTCTTTAGTTTGGCATTTCAATTGATTTCGAAATTTTAATTCAAATTGACGTAAATAAACGTTACGTTTAATCAAAATCGTAGGTATTTATATTAACACAGACAGATCGTGCGACTAGTTGAACTATCCTCAAGTATTCGCCATGATAGACTTCATCACGTATCACAACAGACGTATCTACATAAATCCAACAGAAAGACACACATCGAAACGTTATCGAATTTCGGAATCAAACATTAAATATAATGCAGAAACGACAGGTAGGCAGTAGACACCGTATTCCTTGCTCACGGAATACAAAAACGTGTAAAAACTTCCTTCCAACGTTACCCATACAACTCTATTTCTAAATGTCTTAAGTTTGAAATTGGAATGTATAACGGAAGGTAATAAATCTTACGTCACGATGACACGTGTCAGGTGTTCCGGGAGCTGTCAGAGTGACGTAATGAGTTTATTTATGACGGCTACGCTCGGTCATCGATGACGTGGGAACAAAAACTGACGCCTTGTCTATGATAGGTACGCTTTGCTTTTTATTTTCAAGTGTTTTTATGTTTTGGGGTACAAGTTTATACATCCTTTCTAATGTGGTAGTAAGCATATGGTTCGACTGGGGACGAACCATCCCTGCAATTATTTCTAACCTGAAGCAGTTTTTGCGTTTTGATAGAATGGTGTGGTTGCCGGCTCACTGCCATATGAGGTGATCATCTTAGTCCGACGCATCTGTGATTAAATTAATATTTGTTGGCCACTTACCATCAGTTGGAGTTTACGCTCACTTACAAAATGATGCTTATAAAAATAATTAAAACAGGAATAGTCAATTATAATAGATAATAAGAACTTAAGATGATAATAGATATCCATGATCTTTATCCAAAATATTTGAAATCGATAGCTACGCGTTATATTATAAATTCAACTAGAATCGTCGCCATATTTATCCCATAAAAAGTAATAAGCCTAATCGTAACTTTCCAATCCCACCCATAAAGGGAACCACAAAAATATCATAAAACTAACAAGGCACCATCATCAATTTATCAACATTTCTATAATGACGTATGCCCTAATAAATCGAATGGTTTTTATGCGGCATAGTCGAGATTCCTGGTCTTCCATCTCGCTCGCACATCCCATAAACATGACACGGTTAATTAAAAACGGTGCATTAGCATAAACAAATAAAATGCCCCATTACGAATTCAATTTACAATCTTTGAAATCGGTTGAATTAGTCGCAGTAAATAATACTTCGGATACAGGTCGTATAATCGCGTTGTGGTGCATCTCACGAGCAGAGCGGGTGATATTGAATGTAAAGATGTTCAAATATGTTCAAACAAAAAAAAGAACTGAAAAAAATTTCAGGACGTGAAGCGAAGAAGACACTAATAGACTATACGAATTTATCAAACAATTAATATATTGCACGATGGCAGGTAAAACAGAGGACTTTCAAAGATGATTGAAAATGTAGTTCTCGTTCATATTATCTACATAAATATAATGTTACCCTTAAAATAAATTATTGGTGAACATTGGACATGATCAATATGATTACGTGGGAAAATAAGAAATCACGGTGTAAAATAAACAAAATATTACGATAATTTCATTATCAACTATTTCTGGCCACCTTTATCGCGAAATCGAATGTGCATAGTATAAACAGCTTTCATGGGATATGTCATTCATTGCTAATATACTCTTTTATAGATTTTCCTATGTCTCGAAAGGCCGATGGATAGAGACTCTTTTTTAAATTTCCTTCTTAACATTGAAAACGATTCAAAAATCAACAACCTGATAGTCGAAATAATAATAAAATTTCAAATATTAAATCGCTGTAACTTGTCAATTAACGTATGTACGGAAAACGAGACCGTTTCTTTTTTTGGTGTTACGATGTATGTTTTTATTTAATATCCCGTCAGATACGGAAATATTGCCTTTGGGGATAGAAGCCGGAGTTTTACTCAAATATCGTATATAGCTTGCTACTGATTTTAAAGAAATTCAATACTTCGTTATCATATTAATGTTAATAGCTATGTCAAATATGGTCATTATAAAAAATTAAATGCCTTATATCTTTCGTAAGCTCTATATCTTATCGGAATATCAGTAGAAAAAATTAAAAGCGCGCCTCGTGAGTTGCATATTAAATCCGTTAAATGTTTAAATGTATTAATTCCGCATAAATATTAGTCTGTTATCAAATTTCGTAAGGGATTTTATAAACCAGTATTTAAATTTATAACTTGTCAAAAATAAAAGTTAATGTGGTAATTACAAAAATATTAAATTCCGGAAATTAGGCACGAGTTTGATTTAATACTCACTCAAAAGTTATAAACTAGTTAGATCAATAATTTACAATATATGTTTGTTTGTTCAACAATTAAATATGTAAGCATGAATCTCCTACCTCCCGGGCAACACCGCGGGGCGCCATTGTTTGGATGTGTAAGTTCACGTAGTGTATCCACTACATGATATAGAATAAGTAGAGACATACGCAATCAATCTTGTTACAGGCCTTAAATACAAAGTATTTGTGGATTGCTAAGAAAATTGCAAAGTGACTAAGTTGAAACAGAAGAAGTTTGTAAGTTTTTATTTTTCTGGTGTGATTAATCATACGAATGAAAACTCATTGTTGGGTTAATGAGTTGGAGCCAATAAAGTAAAGCCTTCGACAATTTATCTAGAAATAGATCTATCGTAAAACTGTTACCATTATTTCAGTTGATAATTATATTTCGCAGGTCATGAAATAGATCCAACGGCTAAGTTGACAGCCTGCTCCATCTGTCATCAATGTGGATAAACTTATCAACATCTAAAATTACTTATAAAGTAGGTCCGACCAAGCCGAATTAAATTTAAACGTAATATAAGTGACTATACCAATTCATTTATTTGTATTTTATACTATACGCTAGATACATAATCAAAACTCTTCACAATATTATATCCGCACATTACTGGAAACGGAATTACCCACACTATAAATAAAATATCGACGCAACATTCATAATTTACGAACAATATTTATATTTGAATAATTATAAATTTATTTCTTTGTTTTAGGAACAATTAAATGTATAAGAATGTCTCCCGTGACGTGTGCGGGGCGCGCCGCGGGGCGCCATTGTCCGCCCTAGGAGGGCCACCGCACACTGACACACGTAGGTACGCTAACGATGCATCGATATCGATTCAATGCTATAATTTTAATTAAACAATATCCATATGTGTTGTGGTGAAATAATTCATCACATGCTTAGGCCAAATAATGTTTAGGTTATCTGCAAATTCTTTGGTGTAAAGTCTACAGACCTATATTGGATCAGCTCGAGCAGAGTGTTTGCTATTGTGTACAAAGATGAAGTCTCTGCCCAGTATCAAATCGAATCAATATATTCGATTTGATTCGTATAAGAGTACTGCGAAATCAGGATCATATTTCCATGGCGTCTAACGCCATAGAAACATGTGTAATTATGAAGAACCAATTTGCCCTTAAATTAAATGTAAATTTAATATTACATTTGATACAAAAACAAGTTTGATATCTGAAACACACCTTGAGTTACAAATCAAATAAGGTTGCACAATTGCGTAGCGTGGGTTCTCGCCGCCCGGGGCCGAAGTTGAATTTGTCTCCAACTCATTTAGAATTTTAAGCTGGCGAAAAAGAAAATGCTCGTCTAATATAAGTGTCCTGCCTTCCACTAATACATGCCAACCGAGCCATGACTCCCGCTATCTCCCAACTTTGATGGTTCAACAAACGATCGGAATTATTTTCAAGATTTTCTTAGTAAAAGTTTAATCAAAGTTTAGCCAAAGTTTTATTGATAACTGTAGCTAATAATTGTTATTATTAGCTACAGTTATCGATATGATGTTTATCTGGAATGGTCCATCCCTACGCTGGCGCCTCGTGCGGTTCGCCGCGGGGCGGCATTGTCCGCCTGCCTCATATTCGGTTACCGCTCGGTATCGCTGTCTTTACCCAGCTCGTCCGCTAACAACCCTACCACACCACCACTAAAACCGAAACTCAACCGTAACTGAACACCACTAAGCCGCTATTAGCTCACCACCACATCGGATGTTGTACGATAAACGCTGCGCGATAAAACGATATAATTCTCATTTTACTACTCCCCGAACAAACACTCGCCTTCCAATAAATAATCCGCACAAAGAACGACCGTCACACCTTATTTGAAATCACTTTTGTCATACCACTTGTCTCCGTTCCATACATAATTTATATATAATGGGTTACGAGGAAAAAATCTTTATTTATAAAGCAATAAACTAGAAAATTTATAGTGCGTTTTTCATTAATATGCCATGAAATAGAAAGAAACATTAAGAGAATAAAATGAGCGTCGGATTGTTATGAGCTGTTTGCATGTGAATTGTGTAGTTTGACGCGCGCATACGTGTCGCCAGTCCGCGGATTCGTACGGTTCCGTCCCACAATTATGCTAATTAACTGATGTACCATAACATTATTGATGGAATGTTGTATTGGGTGAAGATAAACTTAAATAGCTACTACATTTTTTCGAATACAAATTTGTTGAAATAAAATTTGGTAATTGAATACCACTAATATTAAAATAAAAAATACGATACTTATCAATATTCAGACAGTTAAACGTTTTGGTTTTAATCAATAGTCCTTTATATTCAATTCGTTGCTTCTATATTAAATTACAGCATGATTTGTCTAACACAGAGCTGATTTCTAATTGCTGATTGAAAAGCTATCACCAAAAGATAATGATTTAATGATACCCATAGATTTTTCTTACTGGATCTTATCACTTGTGGTCGGGTTCCAGTACAGTGCATTTAAGTGCAGACTTTTAATACAACGAAGTTGATAAGTGTCGAATATATTTAGAAATATATTTAGATACATTAAAGAAGAAGTTATCTCATTCTATTTAGAGTTAAAATGAAAGATAATTGAGAAATTAGCCAAGGTTTAGTCGAATGTCAAGTCGAATTTTACGTCAATCAATTATAAGAGCCCTGTAAAAGAAGGACATAGATCGGAGACTAGAAATCTTAACACGACAGCTACAAACCATTCGTTTCATGTGTCAACCCACGTTCCACGCTGTAAGTGTAGACGTTGAGCATTTCAACAAATGGTCTAAGGTCACAAATTTTCGTTCCAAATTTTAGCAAAATTTTTCAGAATTTGCACAACGCTAACACAACGAAAAAATGTTCCGTGTAGCGCCTAAGCGCATCTTTCCGCGAGCGGTGTGACAAAGCAAAGCGGCGACTGACCTCAGGGTCGATGTTCCGGTAGTCGGGGTCGTCCTCGTCCACCTCGAAGTAGAGCTCGCTGGCCGTCAGCGACAGCGTGCCCGCCGCCACCAGCCCCGGCGCCACCAGCCGCGCGCGCGTGCTGATGTTCACCGGACCTGCGGAGTCACAGGGACCTGGTGTAGTGGCACTCTTCGCAAGGGGAGAGTGGACCTGGTGTAGTGTCACTGACCTGAAGGTGGTGGAACCAGTGTTCGAGTAAGTACCACCGCCACACCTATTTCTAGCGTGAAGCAGTTCTTGTGTTTCGATGGAAGGGTGTGGTTGCCGGCACACTTTCACAAGAGGCGACCATAGTCCTCACGAGTAGCAACGCGTCTGTGGTTAATTTCAGATGGAATCCATGTTTTGTATAAAGTTGATTACAGATGTCCATGAACGACAGTGACCAATTACCATCAGGTGGACTGCATGCTCATTTGCTACTTTAATCAGATTAAAAAAAACCTCTCAGAGTATTACAGTTCAACGGAACATCACATTATAACGCACGCAGTATGGCATACAACATCACAGTTTAACGATCCTGGCATATATTATCAGAGTAAAACGGAACACACACATATAGTATTGTACATTGTACAACAAGTATATTGCAACACATTAAATCCAATATCTACATATTCATACAGGTTTGCCGAATAACTTGTGAAATGATAACAAATATATACACACCATTTAAATATTCGTTAACTTATTGATACTCGACAAATACCTCAATGTTGCACTGGTATCCATATTCGTGAAGACGGTAACGTATCCGTATTCATTTCTTTAATTTAATAATTACAAACCGATTGTATTAAAAATATATTTCAATTTTAATGTTAGCGCCTACTAAAACTTTCATTGCAACTTTTACTTTAAGACGATTGCTAACGAGTTATTTAACAATAAAATTCAATGAACTTTTTAACATTAACGCATGTTATATCTATTTCCTTTTCAAAGCTACTCATTATTATTTCACTCATATTATGATTTTACGTTCTTTAACGATAAAATTCATATTTTAGTATACTTTTTAAAGTCGTGCAACTCATTCACGTTTTATTAGAAAAGAAATTAAATTATTTCCATAACTGTGTTGAATCCGATAAATGTACATTTTTTTCATATAATCGTTTCACACAGAGCCTCGTTTAATAAAACAGCGAGTGTACATGTAATAAGACCTACTTAGTTAGCGTACATTAAGAATTATAGGTATGCAAAAGTATATATTAGTACGGTTACAAGCAGCGTGCCAGACATGCCGCCGATACGGTGACAAAGTAGTCACGATTAATGATAATCGTGATCATTATTTAATACGACACCAAATATTGATACACACGCTTTCTACACTCATAGCCCCACAGTAGGTTTTTCTCCTATGGTTTTTAACCACGATACCATGGACACACACAAGACATGAATCTACATTAATAATCCTATAACATGAATCTAAACTCATCATTCAGATACTCGTCTGGCCGGGAATCGAACCCGGGACCCATACCGCGTCAGACCGGTATGGTAACCGCTCCGCCACGCGGGTCGTCAACGACGATGATAACATGCAACGCCAACAATACGCTTATAAATAAATAGTGTCCGACCGAATATTCGGTTTCGGTTTCGGTTGAGTTTCGGCAAAAATACGGGTTTCGGTTTAGTTTCGGTTTCGGAGGAAAACCTGCCGAAACTACGACCGAAAGCGAAACTGCACTCGGGAGTTCTCGCGCTGTGATCGGTTATGTTTGGCGCGTTGAATACCCTACGAACCGACCAAGCGACGAAGAACATTTCACCGCGTTCAAGCACCGAATCACGTCGTGACTGGCTTGTGTTTGCAATTCGTTTAGTTTGTTTTTTTGAGTTTTCATGTGACTTATTTTAAATTCGGTTAGTTTTATCACTTGATATTGCCTAAAAGAAGGTAGTAAATATATAAAAAAAATGATATGACAAACTAATAGTAGAATGAAGTTTAATCTAAATAAAAGACTGATATATTTATAAAGGGTTTTTTTCTTTTTCCCTCAAAACTTGATCCTTGTAAAGAAGTTTCGGTTTCGGCCGAAACTCAGACCGTTGCTGAAATTCGGTTTCGGTATAGGTTTCGGTCGAAAAACCAGTTTCGGTCGGACACTATAAATAAATTGTGGGCGAGTTAAAACTTTGATTCGACGACCCGCGTGGCCGAGCGGTTACCATACCGGGCTGACGTGCAGTGGGTCCCGGGTTCGATTCCCGGCCAGACAGGTGTCTGAATGATGAGTTTATATTCTTGTTCTGGGTCTGGGTGTTTGTGTATTCGTCTTTGTATGTGTCCATGGCATCCACGACACAGGAGAAAATCCTACTGTGGGGCTATGAGTGTAGGAAGCGTTTTTTTTAGAAAGCGTTTTTGATTGTCCCTCTATTATGTGGTATTAGTGTGTTAGAGGGGGGTGCGGTACCGGCGAGGTCCTGGTCGGCGTCGCGCTCGTCCAGCAGCAGCTCGGCGTCGTCCAGCAGCTCGGCGGCGGGCGCGGCCGCCAGCTGCGCGCCGCCCGCCGCCGCCGCGATGCGCGCGTGCAGCTCCTCCGTGGCCTGCACACGAATATATCGTCGGGTGACAAGAAAACTTCACTAACTACAAAATTGTATAATCCCGATTTTTTCACTTAAAACACTATTCTTTAACAAAACATTATTATTACGTAAATAATATATGGATACAATAACCTGTACGATATTTTATTTAATGGTATAACTTCATATAGACGAAATTTTGGGATCAAAATATGATTCGCATCAACCCATTATTGGCCCACTGCTGGGCACGGGTCTTCTCCCAGAATGAGAGAGTTTAGGCCATAGTCCACCGCGCTGGCCAAGTGCGAATTGGTGGACAAAATATGATTAAATGCTGATAACTCAAAATTGCATATTCTGTAGTTAGTGAGTTTTTCCTGTCATCCGACGATATTGTCAAATTACTTTGGAATCCTAGTGTTTTGACGAAACGAATTTGTTAGCGTTACAACTAGATAACGCTGTAACCTGCTTGAGCGAAGATAACAATTTTATTTCGTAATTTAAATAAAAGCTTAATTTGGTATATGACAAATTATTGTTGTTAAGTTGAATTTCTGCCGTCCGTGAATTACACACAATCATACTTGTTCGATAACTACACGTAATTAAAATAAAAATGTCTTCACCTTATTAGTATAAGTTCACAGGGTAATCTCATCTCTACTAATCTTATCTTTTGCGCCCGGTAGATATACGGGCAATGCACGTACAGTCCTGTATCAGCAGTTTACACCCATTCATGCTTTACTTTATGATGGTTAATTAGTTTGCAATCGGTCATTAAGCGTACCGCGTCACTCACCCCATTTTAGTTTTATTTCCATTAAGTACGGAAATATATAGTTTTAAGATTTTATAGTTCTTTTATTTCATTTATTTAAACGGTTACGGTCTAACCCGTACATACGTAGTCTGCACTATACCGCAATCTCTGTAATATAGGGATTGTAGCTGTATCAAGGCGATATAGGGACCGTAGGGTTAGGCGCAATTTCTATATAACAGGTTACGTCACCTACATGACGGCGTCGCAGGGTCTCTTATTATACAAAGATTGCAGCTGAGTTAAGAAAAGGTGTGTTAGCCGTATAGAAGGGGTATGACTGGAAAAGGTGAAGGAGGGAAGGAGTTATGCGTCACCTGCGTGATAGTGTCCCTCGGCAGCGGCGGAGCGTCGTAGAAATTCTTACTAGGTCACAGGAAGACAGACTCTTTGGATCCCAATCTCTTTATAACATAGAAATGCTAATGTAAGGGCGAAGGAGATGCGTCATCTAGGTGAGGCAGAGTTATCTGTGTGATAGCGTTGTGTGGCGTTTTACGTGTATGCGGCGTAGAAATTGCGGGTAAGTCAAGGGGAGACAGAGACCTTGGGTTAGATGACATTTGTGTAATAACAACATTGTCATAATTGACAAATTATTTAGGCGTTCTTGTAACATTGTTATTCGCGATTTAAGAAGTGTAATGCGCCCGACCATAATATTTTGATATTATATGTGAGAGAAATTGGCGGTTCTTCGGGGCCCTCTGAGGATGGGGGCATTGGTCCCGAGTGTCCTTATGATAAACATGACATTGACAACAAACATATATATATTGTATGCCCATGTGGCCGGAATACGGCGAAAAATGTATAATTTAAGAACTGCATGTATTCCATACCTACCTGTATTCCACAATAGAGATATTTGATACGATTTGATACAGCTAAGCCCATTTAAATGTGCCTACAGTCATTGAAAGTGTGTGTCGTGGCAAACAACATAGCAATATACAATAATAATAATAATAATAATAATAATCGTTTATTTCCACCACAAATACATAGAGGGTTACAGAACTTAGGTGCATTTATAACAAAACTAGAGTATTTGTGGAGGCTGGTCCCTATAAAAGGTTAAAAACCTGTGCCACAGCAGACCAGGCCCACTGCAACGATAGTTTTATTATGCAAACAAACTTAAAAGTAACATGGGGACTATTTGTGTGAGAAAAACAGATTCAGGATTAAAATATAAATTAGTACTCTTAATAAAGAAGAAAACAAAAAAGTATATATGTGTATTGATTGTGTGTGTATGTGATTGTGTGTATGTGTGTGCGCTATGGAATGTGAGGACATCTATGTGGGTGATGATATAAAAGTTGAATTAATTATATTGGTAACCTAAGGAGAGCTTCAGTCATGTCATAGTCAATACTGAGGAGGAAGTTGATTGTAAGTTCTTTGCATTTGTGTGTGATTAATGGGTAAAGGTTTAATTTTTTGTGCAGTAAATTATATAGATGAGGCCCCATATATATGAAAAAGCGTTGTGTGAAGATTTTTTTTTGTCGGTAAGTACTGAACCACTGGATGATTACGTCGAATAGATAATGGTTGGTACGTAGTAAGTCGGTGTTGTTTCAGAATGGTAGCGAGAATGAATAATTGTCTAACGGTTAAGACTTTAGCAATGCTGTAAAGGTCATCTGTAGGAAAGCGAAATGGTTTAGATAAGCTAACTTTAAGAATTGACCTTTGAGCCCGCTCCAACTGTATTAAGGATGTCTTGGATGCGCCTCCCCACGTGTTAATACAATATGTTATTATAGACACGCATAAGGTTTTGTATACCATCTTCATAATGTCTAGAGAAGCGGAGGCACGTAGTTGCGAAAATATATACAGAAGTTTACGAACTCTTCCAGAGACAGTGTTTATATGTAAGCGGAAATTCAGATTTTTGTCCAATATTACACCCAGATATTTAATCGAGTCTGTACGTTCAACTGTATACACTCAATTAGTATTTCTATTAGTGAAAATATTGAGGTTCGGTGTGTCAGGAGGAAGGGATGAGCTACGGATCGCAAAAGTGATTAATTTAGTTTTATCCACATTTAGAGACAACCGATTACAGTCTAACCATTTAGAAACAATGTCGAATCCATTTTGTGCAACGTCAAAGGTAGTGGTCCAGTCTTTTGAGGTAAATAAAAGTGCCGTATCGTCAGCATACGAATAGATGTTACCCGATTCTAAGTTAAGGTTGCAAAGATCATTGATATAATTATATCAAAAATAAGCTAGGACCTAAAATACTTCCCTGTGGTACGCCGTATTTAACTTTTCTAAGTGAACTGGTGTGCTGACCAACTTTGACGAACTGGCTTCTATCAGACAGGTATGATTCAAACAGCGAGAGTTGGACACCTCTGACTCCGAGAGCCTCAAGTTTTTTAATTAATAATGGCACAGATACCGTGTCAAAAGCTTTTCGAAGGTCCAAAGAGATAGCGAGGCACTTATGACCATTCTCTAAATTAGACACTATGTCACTGACTAATGCGTGGACAGCGTCAGCTGTAGAACGGTTTTTTCTGAAGCCATATTGGTTTGACGATAAGAGACCTTTAGATTCAAGAAATTGGACTAGACGTGTGTTTAGAATTCGTTCAAGGACCTTTGACATGGCCGATAGCACGGAAATGGGGCGGTAATTATTGACTTGGTTTCGGTCACCTGACTTGTAAATTGGATGGATTACCGCTCTTTTAAAGGCTTCAGGGAATACACCAGAAGTGAGACAGAGGTTACATAAGAAAGTGAGCGGAGTGACGATAATATTCTTGTAGGACTTCAGAAAGCTGGGTGAGATACCATCCCAGCCCGTTGCACTGTCATTGCGGAGTGATTCGATATGGGCGGCGACCTCGGCCTCGTCTATTGCGAGAAGCACAAAGGAGTCTTTATGGGATTTGGATTGAATGATTTGAATCAAACGATCCGAAGAGGAATCAACGTATGGGATGTTTTGGACGATTGTTTCACCGATGCTCGAAAAATATGCGGAAATGTGTTCAACAGCCTCGGAGGGATTGTCTTTTGCATTTGAGCAGTTCTGAGGGGAAAAATTTGGATTTCTTTGAATTTGTTATGTCGTGAATAACGTCCCATAGGCGTTTAGAATTATTACCAGATTTTTTAAATTCGTTTTTTTCAAACTCAATCTTAGCTTTTCTTAAGATATTAACACAGAAGTTACGATATCTTTTGTAGGAGAGTTTGAGGTCGGTTTTATTGGGGTTTTTCTTCACTTTAATGTAAAGTCGGTCTCTATGTCTCATGCATCTTAATAATCCTGGGGTGATCCAAGGTTTTATTGGTCTACGTCGCCGAGGTAACCTCACAGTAAAGGTATTGTTTCGAATTGCTTGTTGAATAGGTTCGATTAAGCGAACGGCCGCTAGGTTAGCATCCACTGACTTAAAAACTGGCTGGAAGTCAATATTGTTAAGGTCATAGGTCAGGTTCTCATAGTTAATTTTCGTGTGTGTAGAAGTTACATACGATGAAGATATTCCGAAATTAATGCTTGTAAGGACTGAAAAATGATCAGTAAGCGTCGTTTGTAACACTATAATTTTTGTGGGATATGCTGACCTAAAAAGTAGGTGGTCCAAACATGTCTCACCATGAGTGGGATAAGTGTGTCCAGGATACAAACCGTGAAAGGAGATCAAATCAGTGTAGTCCAGGTAATTAGGGTCAGCGTTGAATTCCGCAATATCAATATTAATGTCACCGGTAAGATATACGTTTTTATAAGAGCGCAAGTCATAAAGCAATTTGTTTAAAGAGTTTAAAAAATTATGTGGATTATTAAATGCATGAGGTCTATAGATACCTATAATAACCGAATTTTTACCGTATTTTACAATAAGACATGAGCAGTCGGCAACATCGGGTTCTTCAATCGTTACATTTACGATGTCACGATGAACAAATATGACAACTCCGTCATTTTGGTTGTGGGATTTAGTACTGGCGTGGCTAACATATCCGTCCGAGTTTGGTATGTAATGGTTACGAGAGAGCCAGCACTCAGTAAGAACCAAAATGTTAATGTTTGTTTTAATCCTCGCCAGAAGTGTTTGGAGACCTAGGAAGTTAGCTTTGATGCTACGAATATTTTGTGTAAGTATGTTTAATGTGTTAGGTGTGTTGTATACTAGTGATTGACAGTTTTCAGGCGCACACATATGTCTTAAACAATACGATAATTGGTCGACATAATACATTAAGTTATTTGTTTGTGCCATAGTAACAAAACTAAAACAATTAAACTGACAGGTAATGAGCTAAAGACACTAACTATGCCTAATAATACTACTGTATTATCTATTTCTATGTAAAACGAAGCTAGCCTAAAAATGAGAGCTTTTTAAAATACGTTAAAGTACAATAAAGCTTAATATAATAACGAGCGTGTAATTATTTTAAAAGGCAAAGAGAGGATGTAATTAATGCTAACGTAACTTATATAGTTATTAATTACTAATACGTTACATTACATCTCAATTGAATTTGAGCGAGTATATCGTTAAAGGTTTAGAGAACTATGAGAAAAAATAAAAACTAGATATTTGAATAACTAAATGATAAATGGCCTTATATATAAATTACGAGTAGGAATATCAATATTTGAGTTTAAATATGTAAGTTTGATATAAGTATATATGTATAATTTTTATGCAACTTTTAGTTTTTCTATATCACTTTCACACGTGACTCGTATGAGAGGATAACCATCGCCTTTTCTTATGAAGACTTTTCCATAGGATGTCCAGCAGAAAGAGTAATCACTATTTTTAATGAATACCCGGGCGAGAAAGTAGAGCCTTCTGTTCTTGCTAGTGAGATTTTCAGATATGAATATAGGCTTATCAGGACCATCAATGCTTAGTTTTTGAGTGCTTAGTGTACTTTCTCTGTTTACTCTGTTATATGTTTTATAGGAGTTAATAAAACTGTTTCCGGAGAACACAGAAGTGAAGTCAGCAATAATAGGTGTATTGGGACTCTTATGTCCGATACGGTAAATATCTTTCAAGTCCGAGTCGTTAATTGAGACGTTAAGTGTTTCAGCTGCTTTATATAAAATATTTTTTAAATCTACTTTTGTTTCCTGTGGAGCTTGGGGGATATTCCGTATTTTGATGCTGGTGCTGCGGGACTGAAGTTCGATAGACTCAAGCTTAGATTCAAGCGATTTTATTTTGCTCTCGTGATCTTTTTTACTCTCTTCTAGATAATTTAATTTCTTTAACACTTCTTCATATTTGTGGGACATAGTGTCCATAGCCACTTTAACGTCATTAATGGAGCTAAGGATTGCTGAGAACTTTGCATCCTGATCTTCTTTTAATTTAGAGAATAGCTCTAAAATTTCGCTTCTGCACTGGTCTGGCGTGGGATCCGAACGTTTTCGCTTTACGTTACGCGTAGTTATAGCGTAGCGTAGTAGTATATTATATAAAGATTTAGATGCTATATTTACATCTGTTTCCTTTAGGGGTGAGTCCGTTAAGTTTGGGTCCGATAACGCGTGTTGCATGGGCGTTCTGAAAACAGTTGGGGACGTAATTTCTGGTGGCGTACGGTTTAACGGCATTACTGATTAATCCGGTATAGCGGGCAACACGAGCGCAAGTATGGTGTGGACGATACAATATAATACGCGATATCTTCTAGGCAGGCGGCGTGAGTACTGCGTACGATTAGGTCGGCGCTCGACGGATCTCATGTACCAGGAGAGTATGTTACAACCGATGTTTGTTAAAGCAGCGATGCAACGGCGAGGACGATCGGTAACAGTAGGTGAGTGAGCAGGACGTAACGAGATAACAAGTTACGCGGAGTAGCACTGGCGTCTATTATCCAACGAAGCGGCAGAAGCAACAGGTGTAGAACAGCACCATTGAGTGGCGGTGCGTATGCACAAGGCGCGATAAGGATGTAGCATTAGTAATTCAATGCACTTTGCTTACTGTGTGTTATTATTTTTTGTACACTACAACACTTTACAGCGACCACACGCGGCGCGAGTCAATCCTCTTGATGATTTCTGAGTTTCTATTATTGCGGCACTTATTTTTGATACTATATTTTAAATTTTAAAATGAGAAACACAATTAAAGAACCACTAGACACGTCTGTTCGCAAGCGAGACCCAAGGGGAAGGGGAACAATAAAAACGTCAAGCCATTATTGTACCACTACTGGGCATGTGTTATTGCTTAGAATAAGAGATGTTTTGACCATATCCTATCGCGCTGGCCAAGTGCGAAACGATACACTTCGCATACCTTTGTTAATTTTTTTTAGCATTTACCTACCTGTATTTATTTATTTATTTATTTATTTATTTATTTATTTATTTATTTATTTAGGAAACAAACGATTACATAATTCACAATATTAGTATAGTACATTAGATATTTGATTAGATTTGATAAATATAGTACATAAAGATATTTGATTAGATTTGATACAGCTAAGAGCAAGCAGGGGTACACCACCTGTGTGATGGCGTCCCTCGGCGGCGGCGGCTGTGCGTGGTGCGCGCGCGCGGCGTGGCGGCGGCCGCGCGCGTCGGGCACGAGCCGCCGCCGGCGCCGCGCGTCGTCCTCCCACGAGTCCAGCTTCCAGAACCCGCCCTCCGAGGCGCCTTCCGCGCCGCCCTCCACACTGAACAACATTACGAAAATTTTTATTATTATTTTTCTATTTAGGAAAAAAAAGGCTTTATCGCTTTTTTTTTTTTTATACTTAACCTAATAAGGCTGACGGGCTACCTGATGGAAAGTAGTCACCGTCGCCTATGGACATTCGAACACCAGAGGAGTCGCCAATGCATCGCCGGCTTTGAAGGAGAGCTCTTTTCGCACCTTTCTTGAAGAACCCCATGTCATAGCGCTCCGGGAATACCTCAAGAGGAAGTTAATTCCACAACTAAATATAATAATTTAATCGCTAATGCGATTATTGCGCCTTGATACAATCATTGCGGAAATCACAGCAACATTACGTACTATTAAACAATTTAAATAATGTCTTAACATCCTCCGAAAAGGGATCCGAGAGGATGCTATTACAATGGCCGATCAATTTTACATCCAAGTTAGCTTCTTATTTAAAAAAAATACAGTAACGCATACACTAATGTCGTTAAACTGTGCAACACTTAAACGACAGCGTTCCCGTGGATAAGGACTGTTTTCACTTTAATTTTACAAATACATAGTACGGGTAGATACAGAAATAAAAAGCTACCTACTAATCAAGATAACTTTGAATGATCTCAAAATTAAATTTTAACTTTAATAAGAATAAGGCGGTTCAAATTAAGTTATTACAATATGGGTAGATCTAGATATGTTGGCAAATACTTTTATTTTATGTTCAACGAAATGTTATAATTTAATAAATTACTTTTTATTTATAACTAAATAATCATATTAAAGTAAATTAATCTTTCAACACTAAAATTATTCAAAACTAGCTGAAATTTTAAAACTATACGTATTTCATTATGAATTTAAGCACTTTCATTTTGATATTTTATTATCTTTCGTCATTTATTCGCAACGTAGAGCAAATGTTTCGCTAATTTGCTTTACACTACAAGGGTCCGTGTTCAGTATTTAAAAGAAATGTATGTTTTCGGTCTTAAAAGGTTAATTTTTTTTATTGCGTCCGATATTTTACACAAAATGTATTTTATGTTGACGCTTATAGCGCCAAGAGTAGGTTTTGTGGCTTTCGGATAGCGGACAGAGCGCAGTCCGTTCGTGCCATTGATCGAACGGATCTTGATGTGACATGAATAGTGGTACGTCAGGGGATATCTCCACGTGGCGTGAAACGTTAGCCGATAGTGGGGTGAGAGTGATGCAGCTTGTCGAGTGAACATTAAGTTGGGGTGAAGAGAGGGTGAGGGTGATGGGGGTGAGATACCCGGGCCTGACGGCGGCGGCGTATTGCAGCTTGTCGAGTGAACAGTAGGTTGGGGTGAAGAGAGGATAAGGGTGATGGGGGTGAGGGGTATGGCGGCGGCGGCGTGTTGATGCAGCTTGTCGACTGAACAGTAAGTTGGGGTGAAGAGAGGGTGAGGGTGATGGAGGTGAGGGGTATAACCGGGCCTGGCGGTGGCGGCGTGTTGACGCAGCTTGTCGAGTGAACAGTAAGTTGGGGTGAAGACGGGGTGAGGGTGATGGGGGTGAGGGGTATACCCGGGGCGGGCGGCGGCGGCGTGGTGCAGCTTGTCGAGCAGGCGCGCGGCGGCGGCGTGGTCGCGGCGGCGCGCGGCGGCGATCAGCCGCTCGCACGTGCGCTCCTCCTCCACGCGCTCCGTCGCGGTCGCCGCGCACAGGCACTGAGCAGAACACAAACATATCATGTATTACTGTCTGTGTCTCGTCTTATGTCTTTAATAGTATATCTTACACAGATTTAGTACATGTTGTACACGCCTGTAAGTGGCATACATATTAGTGTTTAAGATTTATGTTTAAGAATATTTGTGAATGTTGTATATGTTATGCCGTTGGTGTGTCTTAATAAATAAAAAAAAACATGCGTGCGTACAAAGTACACATGTCAGAAGTGAAACTTCTTTGGCGAACTAATTTATAAATCTTGTTTATATTTATACAAATCTAAAACTTTAAATTTCCAAGATTAAGAGGAAGGGAAAAAGGCGTGATACGACGTTCGCTCTGTCTCACTTTTTCTCTCAATCTTTCTCACTCGCTTGCTCCCTACCCTCACTCCACGGCTAGTTGCTCATGCTACGTTCGCCCTGTCTTACTCTCTCTCAATCGGTCTCGATCATTCTCTCTCTCTTTTCCGACACTTCCGTTGCATACCAGCGTGACGTTTCATCTGTAAAAATTTTACCCTCATGCGCCTAAAGAAGTTTCACTTCAATAAAATAAATAAAATTATGTTGTGTCTTGTTTACGTCTTGTCTTCTTTCACAGTTGTTATTATTATTATTTTAAATTCTTTTCTTAAATTAATGTTGTATGTGTATTTGGCAAAAACGTTTTCTTATTCTTATTCTCATTTTTTTCGTATTCTTAATGATACCAAAGCATTCTTATTTTTTTCGCTAGAGAGAGATAAATTAAGTAAACTTGCAATAACGAAGGTGAAAAGTCAATATGACTTTTCACCCTCTAGTAGTAACAGTCTCACTACAGTCAACTAGTAATAGTCTCATCTTATTAATATCATAAGTGTAAATGTTTGTAAGATTGTATGCGTATTTGTTATATTTTCACGGAAAACCTAATTGTAGAATTTTACGAAAATTTGGCGCACACATACTTTCTGACCTTCATTAACTTCGGATACTCGTTTAAGGTAATAAACTAACCAAAAGTAAGCTATAAAAAGTACGATACAATGATAATAAGGAGATACTACACGCACTATTTTTAAAATAATACAAAAATGACGGTAAAAAAAAACAAATATCTGTCACCATGAAGATTTAGCGTAGTTAAAATATTATATCGATTATAACTCGTCAACCCATTATTGTCCCACTCCAGCAGTGGGCAGCACGGGTCTTCTCTGAGAATGAGACAGTTTTAGGCCATAGCGAATTGGTGAACTTCACATACCTCTGAGAACCTTTTTTTAAAAGTACTCTCGGGTAGGTTTCCTCACGATGGTTTCCTTAACCGAAAAGCGGTGATAATTAATTGCTAATACGCACAAAACTCAGTGGTGCGTGCCTGGGTTTGAACCCCGGAACTCCCGATTGAGAGGGCAAGTTTCAACCATTCGGCTATCACTGCTCAATGTACAACACCGATAGTAATTTCAACATGGCTTAGTAATAAGTTACCAATACTTCAAATAACCAGACGAACAAAATAAAAGTACCAAGGCATCATAACACAGCATTGAATATTATTTACCTCAAAATCAGCATGTTTAAGCACATCATCAGCCCTCATCCTGTTGAGGATGAACTCCGCCTCGTTGGCCACGCGCACGATGTGGTCCCGCATGGCGTGCGACAGCAGCCGGCCCTCGTTGATCAGCTCGATGAAGGCGAGCCCCGCGTGCTTCTGCAGGGAGTTCTGCCACTCCTGGGAGCAGAGCAGCATCACCAGCTCCACCACCGAGGTGCTCGATTTGAACGTTTGGAGGCCTGCAACAAAGTGTTCTAATGTTATATTGATGTATTTCTTAACTAGTTTTTTTGTTTCTATTTTAATCAAATATGATATATGGTTTCGTTTTTTTTCACTGTTTTTTCATGTGTTTAGACTACGTAAAACCTAAATCACTCAAGGTATCCCATTTTACTTTTGAACTTGCTAAGCTTTAGATGAAATAACTGAATAGATTTCTAATAACATTTCATACGTACGCCATTTTTCGTACGACATAATTATTATCTCGAACTACGAGTAAATATCGTCGCAATCGACTTTTATTATTATTTTTACACAATATCATCTATGTTGTATTTGTCATCATTTATTTGAAGTGAAATTTGTGATGTAATGTTCATAAAAATAGTAAAATGTCTAAAAATCACCTACTTGTTGACCTGCGATGACATCTCCGAACTATATGTCTAATGTGATGGCAGAAGTGTAATTAAAAGTCGCATTAAGAGTGCATTGGGACGGTCGCTACGCATCCCATCAAAATTGCTCGCAGGACCAAAAATGTGCAGTCCGTCAACGGTACAAATGAAAACGGTTTGATTTTATATCTTTATATATTATAATAACTAATATAATAAAGAGGAAAACTTTGTATTTTTGTATGTTTGTTATAAATTAACTTAACTACTAAACTGATTAAAAAAAAATCTTTCACCATTAGAATGCTATATTAACTGAGTAACATAGGCTATTTTTATTATAGTCTGCGCGAACGAAGTCGGGTCGGTTCTGCTTGTATATTATAAATAGATGATCAACAATCGGGAAACTTGCTGGAACAATGCGTCGTCACGTGTCCATACTTTTGCCCTTCCACCGCCTGTTTTTCGTGTGATGCACGTACAGCGTGCGCGTATACGTGTATAGAGTACCTTTACCCTCCATAAGCAGCTCCTGTCCGTGGCTGCCGACCAGCGTCTTGGAGAGGAAGGGCGCGAAGTCCAGCATGATCTCGCGCAGTAGGGGACACACGGGGCCCAGCGCCGTCTCCAGCTTGTGCGTGAGGGAGGCCTCGCGGGACAGCCCGTCCGCGGGCAGGGAGGCCCCCATTGCCCCCATCGCGCTCAGCCCCGCTAGGGTTTCATTGTCCTGCAATGGTTCATTTGTACCTTATTTTCTACAGGGGAAAGAAGTTTTTTTTTAATGCAAATAAATGAAAATCTAATATCAAGAAAATATACGAACAAATACGAATAATGTGGTATTTTATATTACATACTAGTTGATTCGCCTTCGTTCCGCCTTAAAGTCAAAAATCTAAAATTATCAGTATTTCTTAACTATATGACACATGTATTATACATAAAAACCTTCCTCTTAAATCATTCCGTCTATTAAAAAAACTGCATTAAATCCGTAGCGTAGTTTTAAAGATCTAAGCATACATAGGGACAGACAGCGGGGAGCGACTTGTTTTATACTATGTAGTGATACATTTTTTAAGGGTATAAAACACTACGAATATAAACAGCGTACTTAATTTAGATGAGTGGATATTTGTCGCTCAAGTACAACAAAGCCGTTGACCAGATCTGGATTACATTTCGCACAGTATTAAATTATAGCCTGGACAAGGGTCTAGTGAACTAGAATAAATATTTATGTCATATATATAAGTAAAAACTGGTAAGAGAATACATACGGGATGTAAATGCCTCTGAGCGGCCTGCAAACTCCTGGTCTGGTGGCGCTGCGCGTGGTGGTGCTCCGCGCTCCGCATGTGGATTTGTTTGTCGATATCTACAATAGAATTTCAGAAAATATGTTACTAAAATTATATATTAGATCTCGTAGATGAAAATCGTAGTATACTATATAGGAGAATAAGTAGTGATCGACCTGGGATGCACCAATTGCACTACGACCATCACCACGATTCACCTGTTTTTAGTATAAAAATCTAACTCCGTGCTCAGGAGTAGTAACGTATCAGCGAATGACTTCAAATGGACCTACTTTTGCAAAAAGAAACCAACGAGTTTTCCTCCTATTATTTCAAGTGCATGATTTTCAATAATATCATATTCGTATAGATTTTATAGAAAATAACATAAATTATACAGTATACAAATTTTTGACAAAAATGGCTATTTCTCAAAACTGTCATTTTGTGGGTTGATTCTGTTTTGCATAAGTAGGTCTAAATATAACCAGTATTCTATATGAAATTGGTATCAGATTTCAATGCATGGCAGTGATCACTGAAATTAACTGAAATGTCTTTATTTTGTATAGGTCTACGTGGGCCACTTACAAATTGGCAGTTACATTTTTTTTCTGTCACTACCACCGACACCGACCGCCTGGAGGACGATTGCTCGATTGCTACTTCACACTCGAAAATAAAAATTAGTACAAGAGTACAAGTATAGCTTTAGGCAGACATAAACACATTTTTCAAGTTGGTAGAACCAGTGTAGTTCGACCGGGAAAGTACCACCGCCACACCTATTTCTAGCGTGAAGCATTTCTTGCGTTTCGACAGAAGGGTGTGGTTGCCGGCACACTTTCACATGAGGCGACCATCTTAGTCCTGGGGAGTAGCAACGCATCTGTGATTTACTTCAGATGGAACCCATGTTCTGTATGAAGTTACCATCAGGTGGACTGCAGTAGCAAACGAACGCTACTTAAGTCAGATAAAAAATACGTTACCTTCATGAATGTTCCCCTCGTGGTCCCGCGTGCGGCCCGTGATGGTGGCGGGCCCGCGCTCGCCGTCCTCGTTCAGGTTCACGTCCGTCCACGACTCGTCGTTACTCACCTATAACGTTAACAAATAGAATATTTTCCGGTCACAAATGAATACGTAAAAAAAAATACATTATATAAATATCAAGTAAATCCACACTGACACGCAAAGCCCATTTACAGTGCCTACAGTCATTGAAAATGGCGAAAAATTACGTGTGTAAACATAGCAATATACGATAAAAACGTCAAACCATTATTGTCCCACTACTGGGCATGGGTTATTGCTCAGAATGAGAAATGTTTTAGGCCGTATCCATCATAGGTGTGTAGGTTTCCTCACGATTTTCTCTTTTACGGTTAAGCATTACTAATACACAAAATTTAGAAAAATCTGTCGTATGTTCCTTAGATTTAAACCTCGAATATCCCAATCGAGAAGAAGTTGGGTATGAGGAGTATTTCCTTTTATCAGTATGAAATTATTTTTACGATCAAAACATTTTCACATCAATTTTGCCATATTATGAAACAGACGAATTCTGTACCGAACAAATGAGCGAACGAAATATAATTACTCACAGGATGCTTATTGTCGTCCATGGCGATCTCGCTGGAAGTCTCGGGGTCATTGTTGGTGGTCTCCGTCGAGTTGAGGTGGAAGGACCCAGCGTCCTCGATAGAGTCCACGCTCTATGGAATTACAGTTACTTACTCAAACATCACAGTATCCCTGATGGAAAATTGATTAAAAAGAAAGAAAGGTCCTTTAATGAACTTTATTGTCCCTAGTCCCTTAATTGTCCCTAGTTTAATCACCTACAGTGCCACTTTGAATGGTTTATATAATTTTGAAGGGTGTAAGTAAGTCTTTTTTGTGATGATAAAATTCACTATAAGAGAAACTTTGAACGTAATACAATACAGTAAAAATATTACTTTACTCAATACAAAGTTATATAATAAATGAGACGTTTAATGTGCAATAACGAAAAGTCAATATTTTTTCTATTATTAAATTTGTTATTTAGTGTATTTACCTATAAAACTTTAATGTTAGATGATGGAATTTTATGACTAATTCTAATCACTTGAAAGGGATAATGTATGAATATGTAATTTAGATATATACTACAACACACGTTTTTAATTTATTTAAACCATAATAAATATCTAAAAGTATTATCTAGCGAAAGTTTCAGTTCTACTCAAAAATTGCAGAAATAACATACAAAGAGTGAAAATACAACATTATTCGAGTGTAAAAAATATAAATACATATAAATGTGAGAGGGGGTATGACATAGCACATGCAAACAAGACGGTCGGTGTAAGCAAGCAAAGCCACACGACATGCAAAACTCGCATTAAAACAAGTTTATTCTATTGTCTAATAGTGATTCCAAAAGGAACTTACAATCGTACGTCGATCTACTTGGAAGTTAATACGTAGATCAATACGGGCTTTTTATAAGTACATAGTTAAATATAATTCAGACCTATATGTCTCGAAAGGAATACACATATTATAAACTATCTAGAATACAGAAAAATATATTTTTATACCTAATGTTATATAGCTACAATAGTTACAAATTAGTTTTTATTATTGAATCTAATGCTCAACAGGTAGGAGAGACGAATATCGTGAAGAGAGTTCCTTGTGTATAAATATTTATTGTACATATTGTACAGTAGACTGACAATCATGTTAAGTATTTGTAGATAAAACTGGGAAGAAAATAAATCAGACTTTCATTTCACAGGCACAATATACAACTTTAGATTTTTTTCATAATAAACAAAAATAAATTAAAAAATGCCATTTTCTATATCTGACTGAAGTAGCAAGCGAACATGCAGTCCACCTGATGGTCAGTGGCCACGGCCGCCCTATATCAACTTCATACAAAACATGGCTTCCATCTGAAGTCAATCACAGATGCGTTGCTACTCCCGAGGACTATGATGGTCGCCTCATGAGAAAGTGTGCCGGCAACCACACCCTTCCATCGAAACGCAAGAAATGCTTTACGCTAGAAATAGGTGTTTCGGTGGTACTTCCCCGGTCGAACTACACTGGTTCTACCACTTTGAAAATATCTTATGATATTTTCAAAGTGGTACTCTTTATAATTTAAAATGATGTATCGAATCCACGAATAATAGCAAATTATAATTATATATTGTAAATAAATTATTATTTTATGATACACACATTTACTATTCGTAAACCTTTCCTTCTTAGCATGCACCAATGTACATTTTGTTTGAACAAAAAGAATTGTGTGTTTTTATTTACGTACCTTTTGTTTTTTAAACTTAATTTTGTCACTTGTGAGGGTGCCATGTGCGTATATAATAATATGTACACAATACATAACGTTTCTGTGAGCCTTAGCCTATTGGTGTCAACACGCGTTTTTCGGTTCAAATGTGACAAGCGTGTCTTACTTGGTGTGATACCTAGTTTGGAGCTGGAAACCTGGATTTTAAGATATTGTTGAAAGAAATTATCACGACAACGGTATATCATTAATTTTCACATAATTACTTTTTTACAAAATATTTTTGTAATATACTTAAACAACGAAAAAAAATTAGGTTTCTGATATTTGGACAAATAAAAAAAAACTCATCTGAGAGACGAAAACTAAGTAAAATGAATACATTAGAATTATTAAATAAACTTAGTATATTATACTAAATAATCTTAACTTACTTCTTAACTTCAATACAAACAAACATAAAATGATTTACTTGTAACTTATTAACCATAACTTTGCAAGATTTAAATGAGTACCAGGCGTCCAGAACCAACCAGTAGTTGTGTAGACGCTATAACGTGTGTGTATGAATGTGTACAAACCAGGTTGACCACCGACACCGTTATCTCCGGCAAGGGTTTCGGCCTTGCGGTGGGTGGCTTACAACAGGTAAATAACACTTGTTTAGTACGCTAAGAAGATGTTGTTTCACAGATGTTAGAAAAGATTCTAGTTTAGGACAGTAAGATGATGTTTACGATTTCGCTGAAATGAGGTCCTTGGAAAATTGACTTTGGGAAAATATAGATCAAAATCAAATGCTTTTTTCTTTTAAATTTTTAAATTCTTACAGCGCAAATTAAAATACGACATTTATTATATAATAATAAAATTTTCGTCAATAACCCTTTAAAAACATTTATTAAGTCATTATTTAAATTTCAATATATCTGTAGGGTAAAATGTGCAAAGCACAAGAAAAATTCGGACCTCATTCAAGTGAAGTAAAAGATTCTAATGTCTAGTTATTAGGGACTCAGAAGACCACCAAACGCGAGAAGAGAACGCATCTAATAGAAAGGGACAGAGCAATCGGCCTTTTCACTCCCACACCCCAACTAACCTTGGGCTTAGGATGCATTTTCACGCGTAGGCTCGATTTGAAGAGCGGCTCTTCCTTCTCACTAGATGGCGACAATTCTGATTTGTCGGTTTGGGGGGGTGACGTCACGTCCGCCTTGTCGGATTCTTCCTTTGGCTTATCGACAGCGTCCGGTTTCACTTCGTCCGTCGTAGTTTCAATTTCGGCCACGCTTCCCTTCTCGTCCTTTACCGAATTAACGCGATGGCAAAAAATAATAAAAAAAATCGGATGTAAGAAGCGTCCATGTGACAATGGGATCACCATAACACAACGAGTAACACATGAACGACAACGTAAACCAATGGTGGCAATGTAAACAGCAAATGAAATTGCCAAACACAAACTGATGAATTGGATTCATCGAGGGTCTCATGTCATGCAGTATTCGCTAAGGATAACCTAAAACTATTCAACTAGAAATAATCAAATGAACGTACTAATAGTTATCGAAATTCTAAAAGAAATAATAAAATACATCATACCTACTTCAGAGATCTGAAGAAGCATGCTATGGATCTCGATAGACGTTAAGAATAAAACGATGTCACAGAAATGGTTGCTGGTAAACACTAAACATAAGAACAGTAAATGACATTTCTAAAATTGTACTAGTGAGACAAAAAGAAAAAACTAAATTGATACCGACAATCACACGTAATTAGAAAGCGTTACTATTGGTATCAACTAAGATGTATCTCGAAATTATATACATTGAAATAGATATTGTGAATTTTCGAAGTAAATTTAATCATTTTGCCAGAGATGTGACCATTAAAATAATCACTTTTTTTTTTGTAATGAATTAGATCCTAGTATCAGCGATAAATATTGATTAATGTCATTAAACCGCCTTATGAAATAGTCAAAGGACCTACGTCTAATAATACTTCAACATTAAGAACTACGTATGACAGTACGAATCAAGAAAAAGTAATCTTACTATATGCTGAAACATTAAAATCTTTACATGCTAACGATTTATAACATAATACAACAGACATTTTAAAGTAGATACAAGTTAAGATCTTACCTTCATGGAGGGCGAGTCGAGTTCGTTCATGGTGGAATTGTTTTCGTCCACTACAATCATGGCGTATTCCACGTCATCGCCATTGTGATCTATGGGAACATTTAATAATGTAACATAATTAAAATAAATGTTATTTTTCTTTGAAAGTCGTGTGTTGTCACAACAACAATAGCTTTAAGAAGCAGGTTTGGTAACTGGCTATATTTTAACAATTTTCAAAAATGAATCGTTCTGTTCATAAGGTAAGCAGTTGTTATTATTTGATCTAGGCTGGATTCGAAGATAATTCGCATGTTTTATGAGTATTTTATATTCATGAAACTTTCTTTCTAGAATAATCTAGTTTAAATCTACGATTTATTATAATATTGAGTGCGGGATTAATAAGTTTTATATTTCATTGATTTAAAAAAGCCCAAAAGTAACACAAAAAAGTTGGTAAACGTTTTGTAAATCAAACGAATACAAATGAAATTTAAACATGCAATGTCTATAACATGCACATCAAAACTAATCTCGCACTCATTTTCGAAACTATAAATTCATTGATGAACATGGTACATGCACGTGATGATGAGATATGACGTAACAATTCAAATGACTACGTTGATGATGAGGCAAATCATAGAAAAACACCAAAACTAAAAATTCACAGCAGTGCTCAAGCGGTGCCAATCCAACACTGATTTGTCTTTCTGAATTTAGATTCGTCATCAATGAACATATATTAAATACACGATTGTACAAACATGTAACAAACATTTCAAAAAATAAACATAATTGAATGTATGTAAGTATTTGTATGTATAGTGTTTTATGTATGTGATTTACATAATAAAATAATATGACAATTATAGGAACTCTGTTAAAAGTTGAAGTCTAGTCGTTTTTCAAATAATAAGTGTTGTAACAGCAAATATAAATTGTTTCTCAATAAAATCCTCCAAAGAGACAAAACAGTGTACGCGAACATCGACCATATAGAGTTGTATGGAGCGTTCGTATCGCAGGATTTCTTTTTTGATTTACCATTGCTATTTCAACAATATATCAGGTATGTCCCAGTATTTAAATTTTGCATTATTGAGTCGTAACGAAATACTTAATTTGTCACATTAATTTGGACTTCTTAAGTAATACTTTTTTTTGATTTTAGTCAACCAGCTGATTGTTGCTTCCCATGTTCGTTAGATTCTCGAAAGTTTACGTTCATTAAAATTCTTCAATTTTTAAGATTTGAAGTATACTCCGAGTAAGAACGTCTTTATCTCTGCGACACGTTCGCCCAGCGCTGGTCATACCTGCGTGCGCGCGGTGGTAACTAGCGATGCGTGCGTGTGCGTGCGTGTTCGTGTGTTGGTGTTGGTGGCCGCAATCGAGCTTGCAGTGCGAGTGGCGGTGGGCGTGGTTCGGGTGGTTGGGGTGCCCACCCGGCAGGAACTGCGGGTACACGTGGTGCGACCACTGCGGGAACAGCGGCCGGGACCCTGAACCCCGAACCCCGAACCCATGCGGCAAGCGGAACGCACACGTGTGCGGAGAGGTTTGTTATAGCGATGGGAAAGAGAATAGGCGGAAAATAAATGACGAAAATAAGTGTGACAAAATTTCAGGAAGGTACATATTCCAAAATTACAAAGAAAGGAAAGGGGAAAGAGATATGAATGCAAAAAAAGATCATAACAAGGTGTGTAGGTAAATAGATAGGGAGAATAAATAGAAATAAAATGTGAAAAGAGAAAAGAATTCAGAAAGATTTACGTAATCCAAAAGTGCAAAAAAGGGAAATCATATAAAGATTCAGATAGGAAAAGGAGCGACACATTAAAGACAAAGAAGCAATAGTATAATTTATCAAAGACATGCATAATTTGCATGGCATAACAAGTCACATTTTTCAAGTAACAAGAAACGTGATATGTGATTATTGTATGATTTAAATGATATCGACCCAAATAAATTGTAAGCAAGCGATGGCAAGCGGAAACCAACATTACACGTAAATAAGTGTACATGAGACCAATTCGTGATATAAAATGTGTATATCGAAATTAATAGCACGTCACATAAATAGCATGTCGATGGAACGTTGTTTTATTGTGTTATCAAGTGTGAGTGTTGTGTAATGCATTATATCGATGTTTGATAGCATAGTGTTGTGCCGTGAGTGTCGATAATCGAGCGTCGCAGCGGCGGTGTGGGAGTACCGTAAATTTTACCAGTGTCCAAACCGTGACGCGATATCAAGCGGCGTGAAAAAGAGGAGAAACGACACACTTCAGATATACAGGTCAATAGGTAAACTTCAGTGTTCATATGTCGCTATCAAAATGTTATCATGATTTTTACTAGGAAATTTATCAAAAATTAAAGTGACTAATCTTGGCATAATACTTTATTAAAAGAAAAATATATCTTCGTAGTTTATAGTGTTTAACTTTTAATATGCGTCTACGTGTACTGTAGAACTTATAATAAAAGGGGTAATATATCCTATCAGCCAATAAGGTAGATAAATCTTTAAAAAAATAACGTCTTGAGTTGTCTAATTGAAATAAATCAAATTATTAATTTTGAAAGCGACTCGGTGAGCAGTGATAACCTAGAATAATGTTTACGTTCCTACTTTTTAACATAATAAACAGAGAACATTGTACGGTAATGGCGTTATTCCTGTAATGAAATAATTACCGTATAATTAGTGCCAAGCATTAAAAAAGAAGCAACCGAATAGCAAAGTTAAACAAAATTGAAACTAATGAGACTAGGATGGTTCGAGTGTATTAAAACTAGAAATATTAACTGACAAAACATTGTATAAAAATAGGTTAGGAATTATTAAATTATCGACTTCTACTGTGCACAGCACTACATGGATGTAATGATAATGAGGTCATTAATATTAACTCTATTTACATTATTATTCAAAAATGTTATAAACAAATTTAAACCTTAGTATAATATTAAAGGGAAAATCATAGTGAAAATAAAATTATAACGGCTTGCGTCTTTTGCAGGCGATTAGTATATGGCGGAAATCAAGAAAATATAAAAGACTAAAAATAAGAATAAATGAATAAAAATCTTAACAAAAGGCAAACGAGCAACTTAAAACGAACAAAATTAAAATTTGACGGCTTTGTTATTATTTAAATCATAATTTAAACATGGGTTAAAGTTATGGTTAAAGACTCAATGGAGTCAAAGTAGATTTTAAAAGTAAAACAGTATAATTTATTATATTTTAATAATTTTCCTAGCTTCTTTCAGCAAGTTCGCTTTTCTCTATACTATCGGATTTTGTCATCCAAGCTCAGTTGAAAAATACACCCTAATTAATACTAGTACATATTATGATACCATCCGATATAATAAAATAATAGGTATCGTGTCTTAAGCGCGTATAGCATACCAGCACTAAAATCATCTTATTGTTGAAGTGAAACTTCTTTATCGGGGTTGTTTTTAAATTTAGTGTAAGATTTTTATGTTACGTTGCGTTACGTTACGTTATGTTACGCACCATCTTTTTTATTCCATTACGCGCCATCTTTTTCTTATCCCTACCACGCGTGATATTAGATAGATTATTATAGATTAGATTATTAGATAAAGTTTAATAAAAGCCTTTTATTAAACTTTATCTAATTTAACTTTATTTAACCAATTTCCGTAAAGTTGCATATAGTAAATTATTTTTTGAAAAATAACGTCATAAAGAAGTTTCACTTCTTACGAGTGTACGCTAGTACACGCACACATTTTTTTAAATTTCTCTGCTAATTTGATACATTTATGATTCGTCTACGCCTTGTTTAACACAGAATAAAAATAGGTATGTTTCTAGTTCCGTCGTAAACAATCCACGATTAATTTTGTTTAATATACAGCATACATCTAAATAAATACAATTTGTGATATTACATTAAATTTGTGATGTTATATTTATATAACCATAGACATCTTATATAACAATATTGTATTTACGGCCCATGACCGGTATAAATTTCTTTGTATATTTTCGAAACGTTTAAAATTTGACTTTAAACAAACAATACAATAGAAACTGTATTATTCGTTTTACTTAACACAGTACAAATACAATAATAAGTGTATGTACCGTAGTGCCCTTTTCCTAACCAAATGTTCGAGTAAAAAAATATCAGTAAATATGTACCATGGTGCGCTTTTCCTAATAAGATGTCCCAGTAGACAAACAACAATACACACAGGTTTTTTTTATCCGATTGAAGTTGCAAACGAGCATGATGCAGTTTATCTGATGGTAAGTGGTCACTGCCGCTCATGGATACCTGTCTCAACTTCAAATAGAACATGGGTTCTATCTGAAGTCAATCACAGACGCGTTGCTACTTCCGAGGACTAGGATGCCTCATATAAAGGTGTGCCGGCAACCACACCCTTCCATCGAAACGCAAAAACTGTTTCACGCTAGAAATGAGTGTGGCGGTGGTACTTCCGCGGTCGAACTACACTGGTTCTACCTTGAAAATATCATAAGTACTTTTTATAATTTTAAAAACTTTAACTTTAAACGCTTTCTACACTCATAGGCCCACAGTATGATTTTCTCCTGTGTCGTGGGTACCATGGATACACACAAAAACACCCAGACCCAGAACTAGAATCTAAACTCATCATTCAGATACCTGTCCGGCCGGGAATCGAACCCGGGACCCACTGTCAAAATTTAAAGTGATATATCAAATCCACGATAGCAAATGTAACAGTGAGTACCGTGATGTTCGTGCGCGTGGTGTGCACGTCGCGCGCAGTCGGGCGCGGCGTGCGCGGGCGGCTCGAGGATGTCGCGGTACTTCGACACCATCAGCACCGAGATGAAGTACACGATGGCCAGCGACAGGAACTGCGCCTGCTTCGTCTCCTCCTGGAACGTAAGCACGTACCGTTTTTTTATACTTAAACCTAACGATAAGGCAGACGGGCTACCTGATGGAAAGTAATCACCGTCGCCAATGGACATTTGCAATGCATCGCTGGCTTTTTTTGAAGGAGAGCTTTTTTCGCACCTTTTTTGAAGAGCCCCATGTCATAGCGCCCCGGGAATACTTCAGGAGAAGCTCGATCCACATTTTCCACGTACGTGGCAGAAACGAGCGCGCAAACCGGACCATCTTGTGTGTAAGTCCTCTTAAATCGGTATATATGGATATACTATAACTTCTACTACAACTCTGGTTTTAATTGGATTTTTGCGTCGATAGATCCGCGCAAAAATATATTTATGTAAGCCACAACCGACGCACATTCTGTTTTTAAGCTATTGTATAGCTTTTACCGTGGGCTTTGAGCGCGCCGACCGAATCAATAAATTCCGTAACGAAAAAACCTAACACCCCCCACTCCGCCTATCATGTAGCACGGCCGAACGTTCGCTTAACGTGTATGTATATGGCACAACAGTGAAAATGAGAATGAAAATGAAAAAATGAAAATCTTATGCAATAGCTTTACCACGGCAGTCCTCGAGTGCTGCACGTTTTTTTTTTATATCTGATAGAAGTAGTAAACATGCACACAGTCCATTTGATGGTAAATGGTAACTGCCGTCCATAAACAACTGTAAACAAATTTCATACAAAACAAGGTTTCTATTTGCAGTCAATCATAGATGCGTTGCTACTTCCAGGACTGAGATGATCACCTTGTTTTAGAGTAAGTTCTACCACCTTGAAAATAATGTTTAACTTCACTTTATAAAATTTTGCTTTTGTTAATAGATCTACACGAAAATGTACTATGGGCGCCGCAAAAGCACGATAAAGTGTAAAAAGGCATATAAGGACAAATTCAAGTTTAAAAAAATCGAATGTCGAAAAAAATACAATTTGTTTCGCGGGTATAAATCTATAAATTATATATTTTATAGGTCCAATATCATCACAATTTAAACAAAAAGTGATATTAATCATTGATAAACGCTTTTGAGAAAGATACTACACATTTTTTTTTACTTCAACACATAAAAAAATGACTAATAAATAACTTTTTAATCACTGACATCAATATACCGATTTTTTTATATATTTCCTACTTACCACATCTCTATAAATAACAGCCCGTAGTCTATTAACGTCCATGTCCTGCAGCAGTCTTTCCGGGTCCTTCACGGGACTTGATGCATCTGCCAAACTCGCCACCACACTCTGTCCAAGATGTACAAACAGACATTGATTCAATGTATATTATATTTACGTCATTTGGTGTGATCACTTTAAGACAACGTCCAGAATTCATTTACATATTTCTAATTAAAAAACTGTAATAAGACCAAAATTATTTTTGGTAAAATGCCTTTCACAACATTTAATTATGACTAAATTGAAATACAAACTAAAGTGTCTATATTATATTCAGCTATTTCAGAGTAACTACACATTTTATCACTATTAAAACATACATTATAAATGAACTACAAACACATATAAATGCATGAAAAAGAGTCTTTTTAGTTCAATGAAATCTAATCAAAATCTAAGGATTACTTTACTAATTTATAATAATAATTAAATATTTTCTAAGTATGTACCTACTAACAAACAAATCAGATATATTGGATGGTGTAAAATACGCACGATATGTAGGATTACTTACCTACTTATGTTTATAAAGTTTATATAAAAAAATACAACTTTTAACCCTTTTAATAGTATGAAAGTTACTAGGGTAGCATAGATTATAGGAAGTTTCATATTTGTACAGTTCACTCTCTACAAAGTTTGGGTTCAAACTTAAATTATGTTTCTCACTCATTCATATATGGTTTATATTTTAAGCAGGTAATTTTGAGTAAGGGAGAATAACGTTTCATCTCTTTCTTGTTGTAAAAGAAAGAGCAGATGTGTTGTTGTCTTTGTTTCGCATGTTGTACCGTATATGGGAATTAGATTCAAGGTGACAAGGATTATAATGGCGAGATGCTATCTCTGTCCTTCAATAAAATATTATTTTCAATACCAAAAGTAACCACGTTATGAGGAATTTTACAAAATATGTTAGGAAAAATCTATAAAATATTAGGCGTTTGGTATCAACGTACTAGAATTACATCAGTGAGAAGATAACATGTCTCTTGATATCATTCTTATGTATATGGATACGGTAAAATAAGTAATATTAGGTTTTTGGAATTAACTCGAAAAACATAGATGTAAAAGTGGTTGGCGATTTAATATCTAACAACCACGAATTTAATACGCTGCTTAAACTGTTCATCGATAATAAATCACCTAATTAGTAAATCACGTATCTGAATAAGTACTGGGAGCCCATAGTCTCGAAAGAGATTACCGTTGAGCTCGCTTTCAATTTGTCATTAAAATTATTCATGTTGGTTTAATATAAATCATCATTATACCAATTAGCGAGCCACGTGTCAGACAAAGTACCAGGGCCCCATAACCTCGCATTACCTTAGCGTCGGCATCGTCCCGGCCGGCGCGCGCCGCGGCGCAGCGCTGCCGCTCCTTGCACTCCAGGCAGTTGCGGACGGCACACGTGCACACCTGCAGCACACACACTAGCTACCGCTACGGGACTATGCCACTGCACCCTGCTGTTTGTGCGCGCCTGGTACAGCGTGCTACAGTTTAACCCGTTCATTGGTTTTAAAATGGAATCAAAACGGGTGTTTTTTTTTTCAAAATTACAAGTAGCACATTAATAAACAGCAGAGTCAGTTTAGTCTATGTTGTAATTCCCAAAAAACTATGAAATTTATACACATAACAATAAAATACTAATGATAATGAATAATGAAGATTATTGTAATTACTGGAGAAATTCTAAACAAAATTTCCTATAAATTAACATCTTGTCTTTATAGATTTTAGGAAGTATGACTGTCTATAATTTTTATAAGTATAATGAATACTAAGAAAATTTAACAAAAACATCTATTTCATTAATTTCCAATTGAAAGGGATACCTATTAAAACAGATTCCACCAAAAATATCTAATTTTAATCAATACTGAAAACATTTAAAACTATGTACACGTTCAAAGATTGAAAAGTCTAATATTAAGAGTACGCTAACTCCCTATTTCTATATTTGAAGATTCAAACACAATATTACTGAAATTCATAAACATGTAACTCCATACTAGTACACAACAATTAAAATCGCTCGATAAGTTTCGATCGTACGAGCTAGTCGCTATAACTACATAACACGTTAACATTCTGATGAAAAAAGGCTATTGCGTTTCGATCAATTGCGATTGACAATTATGTACATACTAATATGAACGAAACAACAAACGAACAAAAGATCAACTGCTATATTTTACCTTAAAATTTTCTACCTCAACTAAAATATCCTTCGCGAACAAATTGCATGTCTTTTTTTTAACCAATTGATAACATATTCGACAAGCAAGCAACTAAAGATAGCATTGTCTTTAAAACATGATAATGTTCGTCTATATTCGTCATATTCGTCACATATCCGTCAATCGCAATTAAATCGTTCGCCGGCCGCATTATGCCTTCCACTCACCAATCGCAGGCACTGTCGGAGAATGCCTCCGCTGGACATGTTCTTCTCCGCCTCCAGTTCTGCGAAGTTGAGTGCGCTGGCGAAGATGAGCACGTCGGCCATGGAGACCAGACGTTGGAGGAAGGTCACCGCCACCTCCACGGGCATGCCTTGCGTCGGCTCTATCACGTCCAGCTCGTTCTGATTACCAAGTTATGTAATTAACAAAACATTCACGAAAGTAACATTATTATTAATCACGATATTATCAAAAATATATTATTTCAGCAGAAATAAACGCGATCGAAGCATTATTTAAGTTTTTTATAACAATTATTAAACAATTGTTGGTGATTTTGGTTTCTTACGCTCAATGTACATTCATAACTACCTGTATATTGAACGAGTATACTAATTTAACTCGATCAGAAACGATTTGGAGCTCTTGAACACTAAGATAGCCTCCTTACATTAAGTCGGCCAGCATCATTTCCTTTCCACCGAAAAGATTTGCTTCACGGTAGAATACGTGTAGCGGTGATCTCTGTCCGGTCAAAACATACTGGTTGCATAAAGATATGCAATAGCTATTTCTTCCTTCCTATGTCCTTTCACTATTATGAAGCGTCAACATCATATTGAAGTACATGAGTGGAAAATATATTTTTTTAATTTCGTAGGATAACAATTGAAACTCGTGTATTCACATATTACATGAAATAGTTACTATTTCGGGGACTAATTAATCGTAACTAAACATCACAAACAATTGCCTAGTCCTAGTCAATTGAAACACAGTTGGATAGGCTTTCAGCACAAAGAAAATTTACATTACGCTTTCCGCGACCCACAACGTATATATGTATTTTTTTTATCTGACTGAAGTAGCAAACGAGCAAGAAGTCCACCTGATGGTAAGTGGTCACTGCCACCCATGGACATCTGTAATCAACTTCATACAGAACATGGCTTCCATATGAAGTCAATCACAGATGCGTTGCTACTCCCGAGAACTATGATGGCCGCCTCATATAAAAGTGTGTATATATATTAATTGGTAACTCACATTGGGCGAGGTGGCGGAGGCCAGCAAGGGCAGCAGCCCCCCGCAGGCGATGATGAGGTTGTCGGCGAGCTGGCTGATGAGGTGCACCGTGTTCACCACGAAGATCGCGTTCTCGCTGCTGTTCACGAAGTCGATCACCGACTTCGTCGAGTGACTGCGCCACACCTGGAACATACGCCATTTGGATTGTGAGCTTTTAGTATAACTTATACGTTTTGTAACTACATAGTATAAAACAAAGTCGCTTCACGCTGTCTGTCCCTATGTATGATTTGATCTTTAAAACTACGCTACGGTTTTTAATGCAGTGTTTTTAATAGATAGAGTGATTCAAGAGGTAGGTTTTTATGTATAATACATGCATAATATAATGGAGTAACTCTGATAATTTTAGATTTTTCTCTTTTAGGCGGAACGAAGTGCGCCTGGTCAACTAGTGTATACCTAGGTTATTTAAGTTTTATTCCTTAAAACCTACGTAAAAATAATACGGCTACAGAATTTGTATAATGTCGAAATGAGTATTATATTTTTTTTTTTTTTTTTTTTTTTTATTTGACTGAAGTGGCAAACGAGCATGCAGTCCACCTGATGGTAAGTGGTCACTGCCGCCCATGAACATCTGTAATCAACTTCATACAGAACATGGATTCCATCTGAAGTCAATCACAGATGCGTCGCTACTCCCGAGGACTATGATGGTCGCCTCATGTGAAAGTGTGCCGGCAACCACACCCTTCTATCGAAACGCAAGAAATGCTTCACGCTAGAAATAGGTGTGGCGGTGGTACTTCCCCGGTCGAACTACACTGGTTCTACCACCTAAATTATATATATTTATGGCAAACATAATTTTAAATCGATAATGACATAATTGTACAAAATAGGACGCGTTCCAGAAGACGCTCACAAAGCCCCAAATGCCCAAAACGTCGTTCCACAAGACGACCGCGGTCGTTGTGGTCGCGGTGAACACGTCACTCATGACGTCATGACTTACGCCCACGCGAAGCTCAGGACGACCCATCTAATAATGTTGGTCGAAGTGGTCGTTCCACTAGAGATTATATCAGTAACGCTCACGAGCTAGTGGAACGGAAAAACTGGGGTCGTAAGCGTGAACTTTGTGAACGTCTAATGGAACGTACTCATAATGTTCAATTAGGCAGTTTACGTCAACTTTATTTAGATTTAAAGAAATATGTTTTTTTTTTTATTTTAAATAATTTATTTTGTATATAATTTACATATACTTGTAGTGATTATTGAAATATTAATAAAAAGTTCGTTGCAACTTTATTTGAATGACATTGTAGCAGACCTAACACAAATAAAAATTTATCAATTACGTTTATTAAATTAAAACATTAATATTTTCATACCATACACACCGGGATACATCCACACACTTTGCGCAAACGTTTATTTTATTTTAAAAACAAGCTTTCTACACTCATAGCAGCAAAGTTGGATTCTCTCCTGTGTCATGGGTACCATGGACACACACAAGACGAATACACAAACGCCCAGACCCAGAACGTGTCTGGCCGGGAATCGAAACTAGAATGGGTCCCGACCCATTGCGTGTCAGAGTTGTATCGTAACCGCTCCGCCACGCGGGTCGTCATAATAAAATCTCGCTCCACGTACCTGTATATCGGTTTCGAGCGAGAACAGCACGTCCGAGAGCAGCCGCTGGTGGATGTAGGACCAGCGGAACTCCGGGATGCGGAAGGGCGGCCGCGTGGGCCCCGGGGAGAACATCGGCCGGCTGCAGCGGGACGGACGCCGCGTTTCTGGAATATTGCTCATCACATGTTTGTTTTTTTCTTATATTTGTAAAAGATTATATCTTAGGGTTTTGGAAAATAAACAAATGTGTTGCTTTTGAAAATAAGAAACGACATTTCAAGTTTATTATTCCACCAAATCTATCTTTCTTCACAAAATATATTCTGACGGTTTAAAATTTTGACAGACATGTCAAATTAAAAAAAAGAACTAAATAATTAAACAAAACCTATTTTCTTTATATTTGTACTTAAAGATAACGTAGACGGGCCACCTGATTGAAAGTGGTTACCGTCGCCTATGGACATTTGCAACACCAGAGGAGTCGCCAATGCATCGCCGGCTTTGAAGAAGCTCTTTTTGCACCTTTTTTGATGAGCCCCAAGTCATAGCGCTCCGGGAATACCTCAGGAGGAAGCTCATTCCACATCTTGCACGTTCGTGGTAGGAAAGACCGTGCAAACCGAACCGTGGAGACCGCCTATTATTCATTTTAGTCATTAAATTTGAATAATATGATATTTTCTCCTATAGCATAACGCGTGAAAACTCACTTTTCAAATTTCCCTACCATCCATATAAGGCAGAAATATAATAAATATATCTAGCTTCTTTGACGAGGTGGAACTATGCACCCTAAAGTTTTATTTGTTACTCTATACAAAGTTATTTATATACATGAGGCAATATAGTTTTTTTAATACAATATTTTTTTACCTACTACGATGTCTATAAAGTAATTAGTATATATTGGGAAGAACATGCTGTTCATTTGATTATGTTGTATTTAAATTCATACTATTCATTTAAAAGAATCATTTTAATGTTATCTAATATGCAGAAACATACGATTATAGCATCGATTTATTAATATTATTGCAAAAGCTATAAAGTTTAATGTTTCAAATACAATATTCTTACCGAAATGATTAGAATCCACTTGTGTGCTTGTAGACGCACTACGTGGCCTCCTTGGTGACGTTGAAGTGTTTGTACCTTGAGAGGCGACACCTTCAGTCCTGTTGCCGTCCTGCTTCATCTCACCGTCTCCTGGTAAGCTAACGCGTCTTTTCTCTCTGTCACTCTCCCGATTCCTATCTTCCTCAGCTTCATGCTCTTTCTTATTAGCCAACGAAATATTTTCACTGATTGTTGAAATTGGCGGAATCTCAGGTGATTTATCTTCTTCTGTTTCATTAGTTTCTTCTCTTTGGTCTTCCTTAGACATATCTTCTGTTTCATTCTCCTCTTCATTTTTGGTTTCCTCTTTTGATGGTTGCTCGATTTCAGGATCGATTACCAATTCTTCATCAGGCGGCAGTACGTCGCTTTCTTGAGGTAACTCATGTACAGTCTCCTTTTGAGGGCTGCTATGTTCACTCACAATGGTTTCTTGGTCTTCACTCTTAGAGACAACCGTTGTTATTATATCGTTAACGATATCACTAGCAATAGTTTCAACAGTTTGTTTCTGGTCTAGTATATCTTCAATGTCTTGTTCTAAGTCGTCTCTTCCATTGGGCGTGTTTCCCTCGGAATGCAATCCACCGGAGATAGCACCCGAATCTGTATCATCGTCTGTTTTTGATCGCACAGTTTCTAGCGCGATTGTTAATACATCATTAACGATATTTATCGCAATATGCTTAGGATCATCGTTAGTGACGATTTCATCTGACATACCGTCATTTTTATCTTGAATTTTCTTTGGACTCGTCGCTTCGCTCGGTGTCAAGTATAGCTCGGACGGATCGGACAGTTCCGATTCTCTCTCCGTAATCACGTTTAAGCCTTCTGCTATCCGTTCAGGGCTTGCAGTTTCGCTCGCAGATAGACTCGATGGAATGCCTTCACTTTTATCTGTATTATCATTATTATCTTCCCTTGAGACATTATCTCCTACATCTCTAACTGGAATGTAATCAAGACTGCCTTGTCTTGTAAGAGTCTTATCTGTTTTTTCTGAATCGGCTTCAATTGTACCGATTCCAGATTCGGAGCTCTCTAGTAACTTATTCTCAATAATTGATTGTACTAATTCGCTTTCAGCATTGAGCAATTCTGGCTTGGAGGCCTCTCCTTCGTCGACAGCGTGTTCGACCTCGTTATCTGTACATTTAAGACTATCACAACCGCCTTCCTCGGGCACTTCGGTGTTCACTTCCTTGGCAGGACTATGCACTTTACACACTTCACTATACACTACTGTAGTCCGACTGTCTTCGACGTCATCACTGGTACTCGTTTTAGACTTAGAACATATGCAGTTGCCTTCGACTTCTCGTAAGGATAGGCCCTTTCCGATTTCGGTTTGAGCCGCGTGGTTGAGTACGTTCTGTTTTCTGATCGATACTGGAGAGCTTTCGCTTTCATCTGTATCAGGGATGGTTTTGGTGGTGGTGGTAGTGGTACCATCGGCGTGGCGGTCCCAGCCGGAGATGGTAGAAATGGGTCGTTGCTGTCGCTCCGCGGGGTCTGTTATGTTGTCGGCGCGTCGCTGCTCGTAGTGTTCGTACATTTGGGCGAATTGTAACTTGAATTCTTCGTATGATACCTGAGAAATACATTACACACATTAAATATTGTGGTAGTACAACAAATTAAACAATATTGTAAGAGCATTTAACGTTATTTTTTTAGCAACTGGCTTTTTAATTAATTTAGGGGAACTATATTATGTGATAGTTAACAGTCTATTACGTAATAGAGTCTAGAAAAAAAGGATAATAATGAAATAAATTGTCTTTATATCGTACTGGATGTGCCTCTACGCCATCACCCACATTTAAAATAATAAATTATAACAGACCTTAGAATGGACGATGGCCAGAGTATCAACCCAGACCCGCCATCCGCCGTACTCGTGCTTGATCGCATGATGCAGCAGCATCCTGAACAGCGAGTACACCATGTCCGAGATCTTCTGCTCCTCCGCGTTCTTGGGGTGGATGTAGGCCATCGCGATCAGCCACTCCTGCCACACGGACATCTGCAGCACCGTCCGTCTGTTCTCCCGGTTGTTGCTGCAGAGTAAAGTCATGTCGGAGAGGAAGAGCTTCTTCACCTCCAGTAATTGTTCCGTTTGCTTTGATTGTCGGATCAGCGTCGCGACCACCTTCAGGATCACTGTGGGGAGATTGTTGTATGGTTAGTGAATGAGATGTAACTAAGGAAAGCAATCGAAATGGAGTCAACTTATAATAAGCGAATATTGTAATATACATATTTTTTAAATAACTATATTTTCTCAATAAATGTTATTTTTCAGTTATGTTTAGTTATGTTTCACACAGTTTGTTCGTTATTGTAGTAACTGTAAAATAAATAAATAAATAAATAAAAATTGTCAACTTCGCAGTCATAAAACAAATATTTTTTTTTTAAATAAAATGGAGTAATAAACGAGTTTGTAGTAAACGTGATCGTAAATGGCCACTGTTGCCCATGAACATCTGTAAGCAAACCATATAGAAAAAGGATTCTTCTATCTGTAAACAATTACAGATGCATTGCACCTTTTGCGGACTGAGATCGTCGGTTAATATGAAAAAAATCCTTCACGCTAGTGAGCTTCCATCGAAACACTACAACCGCTTAATGTTCAAAATATTTGTGGCGGTTGTACCTCTACGGTCGAACCATACTCGTTCTATCACATAGAGCAAACTTTGTTAGGAATGTACAGCGTAAATTCGCCCCAAGACGAGATCTTAACGTGTTCCGATTAGCCTAGCTTTACGCCCCGGTTATGAACCGGTGGAACGGTAGGAACCCGATGTGGTCCCGCAAGGTGGGTACTGACTAGGGTTCTCGAGTCGGAAGTGCGGCTGCGGCTCGGGGTGGCTCGTGTAGAGGATCTGCTGGCCGACGTGCTCCGTCAGCAGCTCGTACAGCGCGTTGTAGACGGCCAGCGCCAGCGCGTCGCCGCCGCTCGCCAGCCGCGTCGCCAGCAGCGTGTACAGGTTGTGCGGGGACATCACGTCGTACTTGCGTCTGGAGTGCGTGGCGTACGTTAGTAATTTAATTGTAATTAAGTTTTGACGACCCGCGTGGCGCAGCGGTTTTTTTTTTTTTTTTTTAATAATAAAATTACAGCTCCACAGACGGATCGTCCGTGCCTTTTTTCATATAGCATTCATTTTGTCAGTCTTGGTGTTTTAGCTCCACTTAAGCCTCCGTTGTCACCATCATCCAGAGGGCGGTGGTGGCAGCGTTGGCTTTACAAAAAACCTTAATATTTACTTACTCTATACATAGGACCTTATATATATATATATGTATAATAATACCTTATTTAACTTTTACGTAATGATTCTGGTTATTTACTACATACTACATGTAGTAGTGGCGCAGCGGTTACCATACCGGTTTGACGCGCAATGGGTCCCGGGTTAGATTCCCGGCCGAACAGGTATCTGAATGATGGAGTTTATATTCGTGTTCTGGGTCTGGGTGTTTGTGTATTCGTCTTGTGTGTGTCCATGGTACCCACGACACAGGAGAAAGTCCTAGTGTGGGGCTATGAGTGTAGAAAGCGTGTTTTAAAAAAAAAAAAATAGAGTTGGTACTAACATTTGAATGAGACAAAAATACTTTCGATGTATTTTCATAAAGGTGGAGATACATTAGTTTCTCTTTTACATGTTAGACTATAAGTATAGAAATACAGTAGAATTCAAAATATATATCTCAAATCTACTAGGACAATATAACTATAGAGGAGGTGAGAACTTCAAAGAAATTCTGTATGTCTCTTCAAGTCTTGAAATTCTAAAGCTTATCAAATTAAATTTAAATTATCTTGCCAAAGGAATTTCGCGGAATGAGTTGCTGAGATGTGTACTTTGTACGCACACATTTTGTTTCGTCTTCTTTCCTACCGGCAAATTTTCATTAAGAAAGCTATAGTCTCTGCTGAATAGATTATTTATTTAACGTTAATTTGAGTATTTTTTAAATGTAATTATACTTTCAAAATTTGAAAAAATAATAACTTCCTTTCACTACTACCTGTATTAACGTGACCCAAACCGCCTAATGTGAAGATTGCATGATGAGATACAAAAAAAACAATTTTTAAAATTGTTTTTTTTTGTATCTGATCAATTATTAATATTAATATTGCATCAACGGTAATTTAATGTAACTTAATTTGTTAAACCTTTCTCGTACTTACTTGTGAGTGCTCCGGCTTAAGAAGAACCCTAGTAGCTTAAGAGCTTGTAGCCTTATCAACTGGCTCTCCGATGACAACAACTTGAAAATTGTCCTAACTCCACCCTATGAAAAAAAACATTATTAACCTTTGAATTACTAAACAGCATAATTAAAGAATTTGTATATGGATCTTTTATCATACCTTGGCATCAAACGCGGGCACCATAGAACTGGGATGTTCTGACATAAGGGAAATCAACATTTGAAGTACATCATGCAGATTCTCGTCCTGAAATAAGTAAAGTAGAAATTTACATATATTTTGCACAGGAGGAACTGAATCAAATATTTCTTAAACATTGGTAAAATACTTGAAATTACACCTTCTCATAATGTAGTCGATCATGCAGTAATTAAAAAAATGGCGACGTTTTCTTAGAAAAGGACATTCTTCACGTTAAGCGAAACGTATATAAGTCAATATACACCCTAGTGCATATACAAGGTCAGTACTCAACTTCGTTTTCCTTGGCAACTTTGTAGGTTGCTACTGGCTATGACAAATCGTTAGGTGTATCCGGGGTATAGAAATGCTGTATAGTAAACTATAGTTCACTATAGTTGTATAACTAGATATACACCGGCCTGCGAGTGGTGCACTAGGGTATATATTGACTTATGCACGTGGCGTTTAACACGATAAATGTACAAAAAGATGATAATCCCTTACACAAATGAAAGTTTTAAACCCCCCAAGTGCTAACACAATTTAGATATTTCTGCAAAAATATTATCGTATTAAGTTCCTTTAATTTTTACCATAAGATATAAGTCATACTAATCACTAAATCAGTGGTAATCTTTGAAAATTAATATTGTTTCTCTCACCTCGTGCATGGTGGTCAAATAGTTGAGCAACGCCTGCAGTTCGTCTTCCTTAACGCCGTTGCCGATCATGATCAGCTGCTTCAGGAACAGCAGGATGTACGCTCGGATGGTCAGGATATCCTTGTGGGCGGGCCGGGGGCCATCTATAGCAAATGCGAGTATTTCATTTATTATAAAGATTGTATAATTCAGATTATAAGTGACAATATTGTGATAGCTTCAGATAAGCTTGTCGTCAACCCATTATTGTCCCACTGCTGGGCACGGGTCTTCTCTTGAAATGAGAGAGTTATAGGCCATAGTCCACCGCGCTTGTCAAGTGCGAATTGGTGGAAAAGCTCAGATAAGCTTAAATTGACAAAAATCGTTGAAAAGTGAAAGTTATTTCCTTGGAGTCGTGTTTTATAAATATCATATTTTTAGCCCAGGATATAGGACAATCAAATTCAAATATAACAGCAAAGCGGTTATCAGATTTTATTATGTAAATTAATAACGAATTATAATATTTTTCATATAAACGAGAATAATTAAATTAATAAATTAGCATTGATGACCTATAATTATATTAAGTGCAGTGAAGTAAAAATTTACTACCACAAAAATGAATATTATTCTCCTATTTTATAATTCCACTTCAATTAATACCTACTTTTTGATTTGATACAAAATTGATTTAGGGCCACCAAATGCTGTAACCTTTTAAATAAAGCCAACAACCACTCACCAATTCCTTTCGGATTGATCCCGCTCTTCGTCCTCGGGTTCACGACCCAGTAGTAGTACTTCAGAGTGTGTACTGTTTGCAGAACAGTGCTGACGCGTCGCACGCTGCCGTATATGTGCGCGTCCGCCAGGAAGTCGGTCGCCAGGTAGCAGTAGAGGCGCGCCTGCACGGCGGCCGGCGTGTGGATCCACAGCGCCGGGTTGAACAGCACGTGGTCCAGCAGCTGCCACGTGAGGAACGATTGGCAGAACGACTGCCGTTAGCATAGACCTTAAGCTGCCCGATGGTTGCTAGCGTATGCGTACTCTTGCTTTGTGACTAATCATTCGTTCTCTCGTTCATTTGGGAGTGCCTAGTCATTCGATCTTTCGTTCATTTGAGAACGTATAATATAATAATAAGCACCGTTTAATCTATTCCATTTTTTGTATTTACTCTTAACAGAAAATAAAAAGGTTTATAGAGACTGCAAAGGAAATGTTAACATAATTAAAATGGTTTTTACCACATCACGAAATAAGGGTTACATGCTGATAAGGGTTCAATGAATACAACATCGATTGAAAATATTATAGACATTAAAATCGATTTTTATTGTTTTTTTCTTTCTTACGGATTGCGTTTAAATTCAATCGTCATTTATCAATCACCTTAACTAATTACTAATCTGACCAAGCGTTCCCTTTGTGCTGAAGCTGTAAACCTTTTTCACTTGTAACCCATTAACTACTTCGTGACTTAAAATTATTAATATTATGTCTGCGTGTGCTTGTGAATCTACGTCTTTACAAAATCGAAAAGCACTTCATAGTGTTCTCGTGATTGATTGCAGTGTTTTTAATGTTCTGTGTAAATCCAAAAATATTTGAACGAACGAAACAAAGTGTGGGGAATATGAATTTAACTCAAGTATGATCAGAATTATCGATTTACAAATATTTATAGTTTTCTTGTGTAACTAAATATAAAAGCCAATTATCTTTTTCTGAAAGATTTTTTTTACATTAATTCATTTAGTTTCTTTTTTGATATTCTTTTGATGAATCTTCAATTTCACTTTCATAATATTCTTGTAAATCGACTTTCTAATGATCGCCTGAGATACATTTTTTCGTGAAGAATGGGTGTGCATATAAAAATAATTACAGTAGGTAGATGTTTCATGTGAATAGTCGTGGGAGGGTCGTGGAAGCAAGAGGGGCATGCGCCGACAACCATCGAAAACTAAACAGTTCAGGATTGACAAAATAAAACAAAACATTTTCACTTACAGTACGACACGAGTAATAATTTTAAAAATAATACATTGTTAAATCTATTTTTTTATTAAAACTCTTCGCGGTAGATATTTATAATAAGTATCTAGTGATATTGTCACCACTTTTTACCTCCGCGTATATTATGGAAATAGTGAACGGTTCGCATTTTATTTCATTTGCCGATATGAATATAAAATACAATAATATATTTTCTATTCAAATAAAAAGTTTCCAAAAAAATAATAATGTTCATCAATCATACATTCCAACAGAGCATTCTATACGCAAAAACAAAATGAAATAAAATTTTAAATAAAAATAGTACGAGCAAAGGGATAACGAAATTCATTTTGTTGTCGAAAACAGCGGAAATAGACAAATAATACTATCCAATTATTAAATACCGCAGCTGACAAAATGAAAAATCATTAAAGTGGATTTAATTTTCAATACTTCACACAATAATAAAAGGATTTATAACGACACTCGAACGTAGCGTTAATATTGTTATTAACAATCTTGCGACCGCAACGGCGTCCTTAAACGTTGTAAACATATCACTTTACGGCAAAAATAAATATTTTACGGCGTTATTTATTTTTACAGAGAGCGCCGAGGCTCGTTATAAATTTCTCCCCGAAGCAATTTTCTCCCTTACTTAGGGTGCAATACGGCATAAAACCCCCATTCATCGCCCGCAGCAGAAATTACGTAGCAGCCGAGATTTGATCGCAAATTAATATTTCAGGGAAGGCGCAATGTTAATTTACGTTCTTAATTTCGTTGAACGCAACCGACCGACTCCGTTCGAGCGGCCCGTAAACTTGGAATTAAAGACTACTTAAAGAAAAGATGGAACTTTCTGCCCTCTCGAGTGCGTCTAAAAATTTCTAATTTCCCAACTTTGCGTGTATATCCAGCTAAAAAGTCCAAGTAAAGGCATGCTGCGTAGCTTATTAAAATTGAAAACAATATTATATACAATGTAATAAATGTATTCTATTTAACTTTTTATCATAACTGTGTTTTTCTTCAGCTGTTTTTTTGCACTTTTATGAATATTAAAAACACCTAACTTTCGTACAATTTAAACATTTTTAGTTCTCTTAAATAATTTAAATATATTTATTTAAATGAGCTAAATATATTAAATCTCTAAAATAAATAATGTCTAATGGATTTATTTTCAAGTTATCTACGAAGCACAGATCACGTACAGTTTAATTATTGCAGATAGATGAAAAGTGCTAAAGCATAATTACTACTTTGTGCTCAACATAGTAATTTGCATATTCCGATGCTCGTCTGCATACAAGCGAAAGCGAAGCTTTGCATAATATTATCCGGACCATTTCCCCGCTGCTGGTCATCGCTTACTTAGCAAATGAGAACATTCATTCGCCTTAATTATTAATAAATTAAAAAATTGCGGTAAAAATTACCGTGCCGTACTTTTTACTATGGATTTTTTTTTTGTTTTACGTATAAAACAGTTTGACTATAATAAGTAGAAGTTTATTTTTGGGATGCTAAATGTACATTGCAACATTGTACAATGCACATGTTTAAAAGTAATTTAAAGTCGTAAATGAGCAATGAAGATGTCGATAGAACGCCAAAAGAAAACACAGCTGCAAAAAATACACATAATTTACGAACAACAAACTGAAACAAAATTGATTCTATTTTGTAATAAGATAACACAGAAAGCAGCAACTAAATCATTAAAATATTTGATTTACAAGAATGACTGTGTAGTCTCATTATTGAAGTGCTTTTAAAAATATGAGTATTTTCAAAAAATAAATAAGCCGTTGCTTTTACGACATCGCAACTCTGTGTCATCTTTGCGTGTATTATTATTTATAAGTACCTACATCATATTGAATATTAATTTATTCAACTTTTCTTAAAATAATTAAAAATGGATCCAAACTGATAAATAATTAATATAATAACTAGCAAAACATTTATCGATGTCAGCAACATTAAATATAATTAAATTATCTGAACGAATAATACATTTGTGATTATAACCAAATTCTTTAAACAAAATATTACAAATGTCATTCAAAAACACACGGTGGTTAGAAGTTCCTGCTGCCCATCTTTAACCAACTTCATATAGAACATAGGTTTTAACTTTTATAGGCTTCAGGTAGAACGCAATTGCTAATATAATATATGCGTTCCCACTCGGAGATAGTAGTTTCAAATTAGTAAGTTAGCTGAAATCTAAATCCCTTTTTATTTGGTCTACTGTTTATCTAGAAATAGTGTAGCATTATTGAATTATACTCGTTCAACCACTTTCAGATTATCATCAGCAGCAAAGGCATAATTAACAACAATAACGTCATCATCAACAATCACACCAACAACACCATCACTATCAGCACCACTACCCAACATACCTGTTTCAGCAGCAGGTCCGAGTTGGGCGAGCAGCTCGTGACCAGATGCTTGGTGAGGTGGAGGAAGGAGGCCAGCGTGTCCGGCGTGAGGTGGTCCCTCGCGCAGCGCTGCAGCATGTGCGAGATGACGAGGAAGCCGCGGCACTGCAGCACGTGCTGCTGCACCGTGCCGCACGACTCCACCAGCGAGCACACGAAGCCGAGCAGCTTCGAGCTGGGGGAAGAGGGTACTTAAAGGTACTGGTCATCCATCGCAAAGGTTTTGCAGAGGGTAGTTAAAGATGCTAGGCACCCATACAACAGCCGAAATTCGAATGTAGTTCAACTCAAACACTAAATATGACATTGTTTGACGAGAAAGCCGCGACACAGCAACACGTGCTGCCGCACCGTGCCGCACGACTCCCAGCGAGCACACGAAGCCGAGCAGCTTCGAGCTGGAAGGAGGGTACTTAAAGATACTAGCCACCCATCGCAACGGTTTATATTCGAAAGTAATTCAACTCCAAAACTAAATATGACATTGTCTAAAGTAGCACAAATAGTTCGCAAATTAAATTAAATTATCGAGTTACTTTAAATATACCCGCTGAAAGTAAAAAGAGTATTTCGACGACGACGGGTATTTCGACAAAGACATCTGACATTTTTGACGTTACGCGTTTAAAAGCGGTTCGTCACGTTGGCTAAAGTCTTTGCCAATGCCTAATAGCCATCGTAAAGAATGGGGGTTTGTTTCGTGTTGGAGTGTTGCTCCCCATATTGGTCCTAAATCCGTTTAGTGTTGATTTTTCAACGCAGATCAAAGGATTGTGGTCCAGCATTGGTCGACGCGTCCACACGTTGGGGGCGTGTTTAGTTTGTAGTTAGCTTTCAAAGTGACCGCACGCACATTATTTCGACTCGACCCATATTACTAGTAATAATCACTCGTCCAGTGATTATGTCTGTGAAGAAATAATGTCTAGTGTGAAAATAATCAGACCTTTCATTTTAATCATCCGTATTACTTTTAGTTAAATTATTAGTAGTAACGTTCACACGTTGGCCTGACCGACGCAAACTGAACTACTATCTAACATGTGGATGCCTTCACGAACTCTTGGCTGATATGTTAGCCACAACATTGGCGAAGATATTGGCCAACGTGTAGAGCCGCCATTATAGTTAGTCATTGAACGTTTTATTTCGTACTAAATTTATGGTAGTGTGTAATTTGTTTTTAATTGATTTTATAGATGATTTGCATTATTTAAAGAAAAAATAGCATCGCAAATTTCATTCTCATCCATCCGCAGAAATTTACGAGTAGATGGTTACTGTCTGTCTGTCCACTACAAATATACGGAAATACCTACAAGTCTTACCGCTGCATTAAATCAGCGAAGAATCCTAGCAACTCTATAATAATATGATTTACAAGAATATACAGATTACAGAAATTAATTTATTTCAGCAAATAACCCCTAACTTAGACGTATACATTCTTACATATAATACATTCGCTGATTTGTTACCGCCTTTCATCGCAACGACCCTCTTGACACGAGTGTTATTAGTATCATTAGTACGTAAGCGGGTTCATCGCTAAGTCGCGCACCGAAGAGCGGGCACACTCGCTCGGTTTATGTTTGCCTGGTCGGATTACGTTAATCGTTACGGATTTGTTACCCAATTTACCGTGACGTTCGACACACATAGTTTGCGCAAATTACATTATTGTCAATTGAGACCAAACGATCGATACAGATCGGAGGAGATGATTCCCGCTCCCTCCTGCGAGCCTGGCACGGGTTTCATCATTTATTCAGGGTAACGTTTCCCTAACTAATCAGGGTGCGATTATTATGCCTTTGATGTTGGAGCCTAGTTTTGATGGCATCCTTAGTGAACGATATTAGGAAGATCTATGCCGAATTATACAGAAGTACGTTTGAATACATATTATTAAGTGTTTTTACATTATATTGTTTAATTCGATTCACTAGTCCAGTAGATCTATACACTGCCTTAATTTAAACCCGCCAGACCTTTAAACTCTTTACTAATTAACAGACAAAGCCTTGGACTATCCACGGATTAAACGGATTATAGAGCCAAAAGTTTCCTTGCCAAGTGGAACGCTGAGTGCCGCTTTGAATAGCAAGATAGAAAATTGTACTACAATCGATTTAAATATTACGTAAAAATCGAATATTTACATTACATATTTTAACAATTATTATCAGAAAAACCGTACATCTTCCAACATTGACCTGACCGTGACATCGATTCCACTTTCCCGTGCCCCTTAGTTTCAGAGACAATAACAGAACAATATATTGTTCTTCGTAAACAATGACGTAAAACATCGTTCAACATTATTTTTGTTCCCACTATCTTTAATATTCCCTTTATCTACAGCATTCGGGCTGTATTATTATGTGAGCCCTTTATTAATCATGCCACAATTATGTCGTATGATCGTCTTTGTAAGTCGCATGATCGACCACTCAAGCCTGCATAAATTAGACCCCAAATCACCTCTGCGGAGTTTATATCGCGTCCGATTTACAGTATGACGTAGGTCGACACCAATAGATGACACGTTGGGGATAAACGAACAATTTCGTTTATTTATACTCTATTTTTGTAAATGTAGCCTCATGGTATAGATGATAAAGGTACAGAGGTTTTCAATTGCTTTCTGTTCATGTGTGTTACTTAGTCACTTATATATTTTCAATTAAGATAAGAAGTTGGTTAGAGTCAGTACATTTTAATATGTAACGGTTACTGAAGACATCCTGTTTGCCGATAATCACGAAACGTAACGATCACGGCAAAACTGCATTCAATGTATATACCCTTTCCAACTCAGGAGTCACCAAGATCATATCTATTTCAGCTTAGTTATAGCAATTTTAAGCGCTGCTATGTTCTAGCTTAAAGCAGGTGGTACGGATGGTATAAGTTGAGGCTTTTAAATTAGTTCACAGAGCAGAAAATATGTAGCAAACCTCAAACTTCGAGACTTGTTTTATCTGGAGTTAATTACAGATGTCCATGGGCAACAGTGGCCACTTACACGTTCTTATTTATTATAAAACAACAATACAACTTGTAGTACTCAGTGACATATGTTTTCTGAGTTAGTCTGCTATAATCAAACAATTCCGTAACACAAATCCACGCACACACAATTCGCTTTAAAACTTTGAACCTAACTCTCAGTAATACCATTAAATTGTTTCCACCAAAACGCTTCATAAATTTGCTCGCTACCCGGAGCCGACACCAGGCAATTAGGTGTTGTCAGGAGTTACTTCATTGCCTCTATTAACCGACCGTCTCGAGGTGTCGGTTGAACTCCTTAGAAGGTTATAGACCGACACAGAAAGTGCATTTAGCCGGGTATCGTAACCGACGCCACTCGGAATATTAATGAATGAGTCGAGCTTAGAGGAAGCTAGGAACACTTCATAATATATGTATGTGCTCTGCGTGTAGTTGATTTAGTTCGGCAATTTTAACATAACTAAGCTTAAAGCGAGCAGCCCTTTGATACAAATCGAGTTAATGTAAACTTGGTGTATTTCATACGACACTAACTTTGCTATCAGAAGCTCACTCGTGTCTCTGAATACAAATTTTATTACAACAAGCTTCTAGCTTACAATACAATCATTGATGACAAACGACAAGCTTCCTACGATTGTAAAATTAATCGATAAGGTAGAATAATTGGAGGTTACCTGAACATAATTATAATATTGTGTGTGTGATTTATACAATAAATACAATTATATTTCTCCACCTATAATTTAAATTCTGAAAAACATGCGCGCTAGTTCCTGTATTGGTCCTCTAGGAATTATCTAGCTCCGCGGTGCAAACATTGCACAACGTTTGAAAAAATGCAAAGAAAATTTAAAATTCTGTTTAAATATCAATTATCTCGGGGATCGCGCGGAATATCCTTCTAGGTTCAGAGCCCGATATCTTTTCTGGACCAATCAATTTACACACATTCCTATACTAGTCGAGATTCTTGGAATATTCTATCTATCTACAAAAAGTGTTGTAATTTATTCAGCTCAGTTACATCAAAAGTACCAGGCGAGCATACCATAGCATGGGGTCGCGCTTGGGGTCGGTGGCGGGCGCGTCGTGCGGCAGGTCGAGCTGCGCGAACAGCGGGAACAACACTTGCACCCCGCCGATCGAGTTGAGCGCGCTGTGGATCGAGTGGGTCACTACCGCTTTCACTTCCTGAAATTATATGACACATATCGTATCTATTGACAATTCATGATACCAGGATAACACAGAAATTTGGTACAATTAAGTTCGGCCTTTCGTACGGGTTTCGAACAAATAAAATTATTGTATTTAGCATGACGATAATATTTTCAAGTGAATACATACATCAATTACTTTTTATAAATTCAAGCGAAATATGTTTTTGAAAGCCATCTGTATCGTCATCAGTCATCAGTATCGTCGAAGTGTAGGTGATAATAATAATAATATTATTATTATTTATTTAATAAATTAAGATTACACTGATCCAAATTGTGTTAGTAGAGACTTAATTCTAGTGTTAGTACATAATATTCAAATTATTCAATTATTCAAACAAATTCAAAAATTATCTCAATAAAATTTCAATTGTAATCTTAAGTGGGGCTACTCACAGACCTATCTTATGACCCTTCTCACAAAGTTCTGCCACATAGGCGAGGTGCAATTTTCGACCTCCTTCAATATGGTGTTGTGAGTAGTCCGTACAGCCCTCATCAATGCCGCGGTTTTTTTGCGCATTATAGCGTGAAAACCACGTAATAATGACCACGTATCCTTTTCGACGGGAAAATCTCTTAATCACAGTTTGAACTAAGCATTTAGGCAACGTCTACTACAAGAAAGTCAGTGAAATAATTTAAATCTTTCTAAACGGTATGTTATCGTGCACTCGTTGTATATACTGGTGTTTTACTGACCAAGTGACGTATAAAGTGCAAGCTGCAGTCAGCTACAATATGAACGTGAGTAATGAAAGCGGCTGTCTCAAAGAAACGGTGTCTCACTGGGAATTTAATCAGAGAAAACAAGTCGCGCAGAGAAACACTCAACAATTTCTTTAGTGTTACAAGAAGGATTGGAGGAAGTAAATAGTGTATAGTTTTATTGTTCGTCGTACTAAGAAGGTATATAATAACTTTAAAGGTACATATCATACTTTATCATAAGTAGAATATGGGGTATATTCTACTTATTTCGTATAATGAAATTTTAATGATTTTAAATTGAAATCTTTAAAGCATATAATGGTTTTATTTTCAAATCTTTAAACAATATATGGTTAGTGTGACATTACCGTAGATGGGGAAACTTAATTTGCTCACTTAATATTTAAAAAAATGAAATATTCATCTACTAACATTATCCGTCTAGAAAACTAGATACGATTTAGAGATACTATGGACGTGCACAGGCTAAAAATAAAAAGTTAACTCCGCGCTTAAAATATTCGTTACGATAAAAGTCTTCAACGTTCCAACTTCATGTAAAATATTTCAAAACTGTTTTTTGTTGCACATTGAAACCCTTTCTATTGTGACTGTAGGTACTAAGGCTACATAAAATTAAAGGTTCATAGATCAGAGAATGGGTTGACTAGTTACTTCGGGGTGCTACACAAAAATCCCGAAGGAAAAAACGATAACAACGAGAATTAGAAAGAGAGAGAAAAAGGGGATAGAATGATATAGGTTTCTCTTTCTTCGTCCCATTGCTGCCGTAAGAGGTCATACATACATAAAATAAATGTTCAAAAAATGGCTGCGTTTATATATTCTGTCTCCTTCCAAAGTAATTGCCGCAACAATTGACAATCTAATTACATTTTCTCAACTTAACCCTTTACGGTCTCATTGCGAGTACCAGGCGAGCATACTACCAAGGGGCTTACCTGTAGCATCAATGCGTGGGGCGTGTGCACGAAGTACGACACGTTCCCTTTAGGCGCCGACTGTAGGCACAGTTGGCCGTCTGTCGCCACCGGGTTGTACATGAACACAATGGCGGATGATAGTTTCCCGTCGTAGAGCACCTGCGTTTAGGAATTTGAATAAATACTAACACGTACTTGCTTTATTAATATATTTTTTTTATATAGAAGGTAAAGGGAATTTAAATTATGTTTCGTAAAATGTAATATTCATTTTTCATGTGACTCATACAAATAACTATGGGGAAATTAATGATAAAATAAAGATTATATTATTTAATAAAATTTAACCAAGTAATTAAGTTTAATGATAAAGTAAGTATATCTTAGAAATAATCTAGAACACCACCCAAAGATACCACACAATGTTACACATATAATATTCGAAAACAAGCAAAGCAAATAACACCACCACATCCCTTAACGAAATGAGAATTTAGTCATCATAGCTACCTGTCTTTCTACCAAGTAAGTTACAGCCTTCCAAGAAGAATCGGTATTAAAATTACCTATAATTCTACGACTCAATTAGTCCAACATACCACATATATAAATCCAAATATATAAGAAAATTAATACGTTCAACAAAATAATACTATTCTCTACAATTACCTATCTACGTCTACGTTACAAATTGAATTAATGAGATTTTTTTGTCTATGGACTGCTAGTAGTTTTGCCTTACTTAAGGAAAAACAAACTTTTAAAAATAATACGTAGTAATGTAAGTGTGAACATTAGAATTTGCTCTATTTCAATATCAAAGTTATTTAGACGTGGGGATCAATTGGTAGACTGCAAGCTCATTCATCTAATACAGCATAGTATCACTAAACATCACTAAAATACATCAACAAAAAAACACAAAATCAAAACAATCTTTAGTAATTTTTAATCAATAAACGAACATACAGTTTACTTGGATCAATTAATTCTCGCATCTCGAATGGTATCGAGACGTTAAGCCATTTCATCCAATCAACTCGTAACTAAAGGCAAGGCGTCGTGTTACTCCATATACAATATGTTCGCCTGTACGATTCAATTACGAGGCACGACAGCAGACAACAAAGTTATGAAGAGATGATACTCAGAACAAATACAATAACTATCGAGTTGCAGCCTTTAGTCGAACTTTCGCACTAATTTACAAATAGAATAGGGCTGCGTTATTTTTTTTTATTTTCCAAAAGAAAATCATAACACTGTACGAATGGCTTAAAATTATACTAACATCGAATTACATATAAATATTTATATCGCGATGAAACATACGAAAACAAAGATACATGATAGGTAGAGGGAACACTAAAGACGCACTACACAAGATATATAGATTATATATTGATATGATCTGATACTGATCTTACTAAGATATGACATGCAAAAAATATGTTACTAATAACCATACTTATTCTAGTTATTAACTAATTACCAAAAGTCATCTACGTAATTTTAGATAAATCTTTTCTACAAAAACAACTTACCTTGTCGTTTTCATTAGTCACTTTAGATATATGTTCAAACCCATTCCTTAGAACGTTATTATGATAAGAACAAGAAATAGACTGAATTTTATTTTTAACTTAAAAATATGTTTTGGTAAAATAATAATGTTCGCCATTTGATAGAAAATAATAAAATTTTGTCTATGATCATGGTTCCTTTTTAAAACGTATTTACAAATTATATCAATCAGCTTTGATTTTATTATTGAAATATTTATCAATTAAACGTTCTATAGAATGTAACTGTCAGCCCTGCTCAAATCGCGAGCTCAAGATAGTGTAGAATTTCATTCCTCTTCATATGAGTAACTCCCTCATATTTTACGGGGTCCTTATAAAATTGAACAAGAAATGAAATTAAGATGAATAAAAAAATCTCCAATTTTATGATTGTTACTATTTAATATGTTATGTATACCGTTTTGTTAAGGAAGCTGATTTGAAAGAACTATAAACACATAATTATGTATTTCCTTCATTTTATTTTATACATAGGTATAACTCCCCAGAAGTAATTAATTTAGTTTGTAATTTGTAGATGTGAACGTGATGATTTTAGATTAATATTATTGCAGTATTGACCCATCCCAATATACATATTACAAGTACGACCGAGTAAAAACCGAGTTTTAATTTATTTTCGATATATCGAGCCAAACCGCATGACACATGATCACGGCCAAACTACTTGTGTTAGGTTAATATATATACCGTACCGACAGCTACTTCGTTTTCCTCCTTTAGGTTTCATATCACGACAGACAACACTATGTCCTTACAAACTCTATTGCCGAATAACAATAAAATAATATTACAAATTAGTTTGTACTAGATGTGTTTGTTACGTGTGTTGTAAACAAAAGAGTATATTCCGCCTTCAATATTTACTTTTGACCAATCACCGAATGTGTGTATCATCTACATATTGGTTCATATGTATGGGGGAGCACTGAGTGATTGAATATCGGCTATCTGGCTAAAACAGAACTCGCTTTGTAATGTTTGCGGGACACAAAAGGGTTTCATGCAAGAGTAACGATGTCAATTTGAAATACATTTTCGTTATTAAAATTGATTGTAGAATTCGTAAAATCACAGCTATTGTATGTCTATTTCATTTCCAAGGTGGTAGAACCAGTGTAGTTCGACCGGGGAAGTACCACCGCCACATCCATATCTAGCGTGGAGCATTTCTTGCGTTTTGATAGAAGGGTGTGGGTGCGGTACACTTTCACATGAGGCGACCATCATAGTTCTCGGGAGTAGCACCGCATTTGTAATTGACTTCAGATGGAAGCCATGTTCTGTATGAAGTTGATTCGGATGTCCATGGGCGACAGTGGCCACTTACCATCAGGTGGACTGCATGTTCGTTTGCGACTTAAGTCAGATAAAAAGAAAAAAAAAAAGATTTCGTTTTATCAAAGTCAACAAGCATTTTTTTCTATCAGCAATACAAAACCATAACTTTTTTGTGCTCCTATTGTTTTGTGAAACAGCTTTTTTTAAAATCAGGCGCAACTGTCGGCAGTTTTGTAAAAAAGTATACTAGCAAAGCATTATTTTTCACTTTTCGGTTTATCAAAAGGCGGGATTTTTTCTATTTACTCTTAAATCGACACAAAACAGAACGATGTCTATTTTAAATACCTAAATAACTTCGGTTTCGTTGTTTATCGAGCAAAAAGGCAGTTTTATTTACTTTTTACTAAACTGTTTGTACACTTGCGGTCGCTGGCAAGGTAAAGCTGCTCTGCGGAAAAGAACGATTTACATATTTTAAAAGAATTTTAAAGAAAGAACGTGCATTTTAAAAGCTCTTTTTGCATTTAGAATAAACCGTATCCAACGCAAACCGGGAATAAATAGTTTTGTATTCGAGTATTACAAGTTTTTTAAATAGTTTTTTTGTTTTCTTCCGTTGAAATTATCGATATTTTATTACTATCGTATAGCGGGTATATTATACTAAACGATCATTCTCAAAATCTCAACCAAAAACTTGTAAAAAAAAACATGCGTGCGTACAAAGTACACATGTCAGAAGTGAAACTTCTTTGGCGAACTAATTTATAAATCTTGTTTATATTTATACAAATCTAAAACTTTAAATTTCCAAGATTAAGAGGAAGGGAAAAAGGCGTGATACGACGTTCGCTCTGTCTCACTTTTTCTCTCAATCTTTCTCACTCGCTTGCTCCCTACTCTCACTCCACGGCTAGTTGCTCATGCTACGTTCGCCCTGTCTTACTCTCTCTCAATCGGTCTCGATCACTCTCTCTCTCTTTTCCGACACTTCCGTTGCATACCGGCGTGACGTTTCATCTGTAAAAATTTTACCCTCATGCGCCTAAAGAAGTTTCACTTCAAAAATTCTAATTTATACGCATTCCCGTTAATTACACAGTCAACATACTATATAATCCATTACAAAGTGTATCAAAGCGTTTCCTTCCGGCATGTAATATATTTTACATGCTCTCGTCCAAGACCTACATTTTTCAAGTCTCGCCAGTCGGTTTACCCGCAAAGTGTACAAAGGAGCCTTTTAGCTAAAGAGTGCACTCCGTTACCCTCGGTTTATCTAAATAAGCTCTTTAGCTTTATTTATTCCTAGTACATTGGGCTTGTAAAGTTATCTAAAATGTATTTTGCATTAACGCTCAAATAATTTATCATGTTTTAATGCTTGGGGTTAAGAAAATACCTGCATAAAATTCGTTTTTATGTTTAACCACGATCTTCAATGAGACGGCAAAGAAGGATACCCCCAAAAATAAAAATGATACCTAATACATTAAATACCATCCGTGATTTTATATGGAAAGTCTTTCGCTTTTCCTTTCGACTTATTTTAAAGATATTTGTTATTCGTCCAACCAATTCTATGTAATGCTTCCTTTGCACAAGCACCTCCTACAGTGTGTATCACGTTTTACATTAACATTACACCACTCCTTATCAACTATGACAGTTTTGTTCTTAATTTGTATTAGAAATATGGATAACCGGCTGTAGATTTCTATTATTTCAAAATAGATTCTCCGAATTAACATGATGAGGGTCTGTCTACCTTAATTAGGGCGAGGTAGAACAAAAATACTCAATTTTATATATCCCATTGCGGACGGACCCCGACAATGAAGTCAAAACAGGGAAGAATATCAATTCAATATTGTTCAATATTGGAACAAAGAAATTAACATTTATTTTTGAAAGACGTGCTCAGAAAGATATTATCTTTAAAGTTTCACGAACAATGGTAGCGGCCAGGGAATCATTAATATTGGAAATTATGTAAACCGCAAAATATTTTCCTCTTCTTTTATAAGTCTTAAGCTTTTTAATTTCTACTACAATACCATTGGTATGAGCTAAAATTTGTGCATAAATATGCTAACGAATAGGCTATACAACACATAATATTGTATAGTATATAGGAGTTGCAACGCATCTGTGATTGACTTTAGATGGCACCCATGTTCTGTATGAAGTTGATTACAGATGTCCGTGGGCGGCAGTGATCACTTACCATCAGGTGGACTGCATGCTCGTTTGCTACTTCAGTCAGATATAAAAAATCCAGAACTATTTTTGCGTTGATAAAAACTATTGCTTTAATTTAAATTGAAGATTTTGGAATATTATAAGGATGCATCTGTCGTTTCACGGTAGCCACAACCTATAGATATGTCGTGAAAACTTTAAATAGAACAGAGGAGGTTAAAATCTTAGTATCGGACACTTAATTCTACTCTAAAACCAAAGATATGATAATATAAATATTTAGGGAAAATTCTGTTGACGCAGCAGGTCTTATCCGATTTGCCCGAAGGTCCTCTGTGAATATTTTAGCTGTCTCTGAGGCCTCAATCAGAGGACGTCCTCTTGGGAGATTTGAACGAAATTTTACTAACGTCATTTTGTTTTTCGTATTCTTGCCAGAAAACCCTTTCATCTGATAACTAACATGGGGTTGCTTGAAAGATGATTGAACCGCCCTCTTTGGGAGTCCACGATGTTGGATTTATAACGTCACTTACTTATTCATGTATTTTTATTTAAATAAAAGTGTACGTAAAAGTTTAGTTCAATTGATTTAAAATTCAGTTGATATCTAACTGTCAAAGATATGCGAACTAAAAAGCACAGTTTATTAAAAACTTCTCATACAAATATTAACATTGCTTAATTTATTTATCAAATCATTTTAATTCTCTATCACTTACATTTCGACTACACTTAAACCATATTATCATCGACAATAAGTAACAAAAACATATTCATAGACATAAAATGTTTTTGCACCTTACGACTTACTTATACTTCAGTACCCACTGCGTTTTAATATTTCCTTAAAGCATGACATATTTTAGAATTCTAACTGGAACGATGGCGAACACGTCGAGGAAGCAACGAGGACAAGCACTTCCGCGGAAAAGCATTAGTCTCGGCGGACGCGTTGTAATTATGCTTCGCTGCTCACGGAACGACAGATGAGATGGCATTTGCATGTGGAATCGTACTCATAACTATAGCTGGAACGGAGTTTTATCTAACATAGATATAATGTTTTATACGGAAATGAGTACAGAATTTTCAAACTTACATAAATAGATATTGCACATAACTAGTACATACAACTCGTTTAAATAGTTTTCAATTAAATACGCTTTCTACACTCATAGCCCCACAGTAGAATTTTCTCGTGTGTCCGTCTCGTGTGTATGGTGACCGCTCCGCCACGCGGGTCAATGAAATTAAATAGTGTTCTACTACACGAACTTATTTACATAATATCGATCGAACTATTTTATATAATATCGAAATGCCGTTTAAATATTAAGAGTAATGATATTTAATTACAATAATATGGTACGACGTTCAGTCACGACAGTAGTAGCAGTAAGTTCATACAACGGTGCTTGATTAATCTGTCTAACGACATGACAGGAACGCGGAGTTTAGCTTCAACTATGTTAGTTATTTAGTTATTTTTCAACTGATTTACTCGTTGGCTTTCCAGATGTTATTATTACAAATAAGAAACAATGTAATATAAACGACGGTACTTTGTTAGTAAGTCAGATAGTAATGTTAAGATATAAAGGAAAACGAAATTACCATAACTAAGAGATAATTTGATTTATACGACTTATGATTTCTAAATTTATTCGTCTCTCGCTCGGTGAATAATTAACTTAATTTTACTACAACAATGTTATTGTTAACTTCCGCTGTGTTAACAACAGCGGTCCCAAGGCCGCTCCCTGGCGGACACCCTTATTATTTATTTAGGTACAACAAACTTGAGTTTCGTTGCTAAAACTTGCAGAAGGCAAAGACAGTAAATAACTTTTGAAACAAGTAGAACCATTTTTAAGAAGCTTGTAAACGCTTTAAGGAGAAGGAGTTTGTAGCGTACACTACTTAACAAATTAGTTGAAAAGTAAGGCGTCACATTTTTCTCCTTTCTAAGTAGAATAGTTTAAGGCTAAAACGAGATTTGGATTTGTTTGCATTAAAATATTACAAAACTTACACGTATTTCGCGATTAAAATGTACCAATTACGGTGAAAGCTTTGAAACAATCTCGAGATTTTAGTCTAAATGAGATAGATCGTTTAAAGCAATTTACAGAGAATCGTCGAGCTTCAGTAAGATTAACTTCAAAGAAATTAAGTTGCCTTTTGTTGTCTTTGAAACCCTTTGCGTTTTTGTGTCGGAAAATTATAAAAATGAAAGCCTTATTTATTATGTTGGTTAGGTATTTACGAAAAAGTTTAGTAAACTTTAGTATTTACCTCTTTGCATGCATGATAATTACGTGCATGTTTAGTGACCTAAATCTTTCACCGCCTAATAGTAACACCCCATTTAACTTGGGTTATTTAATTTCCATCCAGTTCTAAGACCCAAAGACCTAAGTTGCAACCAATTGCCTTACGTCGTGGATATTCTGCGTGGGGTCGTGTACGAGGTCCCCGTAGCGGTCCACGCGGACTTCGGCCGTCGGCAGCGGCACACGACACTCAGCGTCGAACCTGAACTGACCCTGGCACCACACGGACATAGCGAATGGATTATACAAATGGAAGTGTTAAGACATAACGCCATTGTGCTGGAGCGCTGAAACCGATCGTATCGGACCGAATACGCGTTAATCAAAACGGATTGCACGGTAACAGAACTATTTATAGGTTTCAGAATATATGGCGTTGAACACTGAGGCGAACGAGGCCATTTATAAACTTGCATGTTGCAGAATCGAAATGCAAATCTAAGTAAACGTGTTATTCGGGCCGAACGATCGGTTTCCATTCAACTACATTTAAAGCTAGACAAACGGACAAACTATGTATAAGAGCGAGCGGCGCGGCATGCTTACACGCTTGCATGCTTCGATATCTACGAGCAGCGACGCATGCGCGGCGGCCACTTCGCGCGCTTCGTCGGCCATCCGCCGCCCGCGCGGCGTCGCGTCCTCCTTCACTACTACGCAAGCCTCTCTTGGCGCTGCTGCCTTAGTATCTTCAGGCGAAGCTATATCTGGGGGAAGGCTTTCGGGTTCGGGAGTCTGAGGATTGGGCTCGGGTTCGGAGTCGGGAGGGGGGATGTCAGCGTCAAGCTTGGGCGCGGCCGTCTCGCTCACCCTTTTGTGGTTCTCCGGCAAACTGATGTTGCATTCGTTGTCGAAACGGAACTGACTCTGTATCCATGGTTAGCAGGAAACAAACATGTAAATTTTGTAATTAAATGATATATTGAAATTAACAAATTATACCTCAAAAGTATTCAAGTTAAAAAGATGTTAGTTTAAAAATAAATTTAATGTCTTTCATGGAGAAGAATGATTATTATTCGACTAAAATTTCAGGAAAAGAGCATTTAACACATACCTTATATCCGGGGCCAAGTCGATGCATGGCGCAGATCTGATGCGTGGTGAGCGCCTCCCCAAAAAGATAGATGGCTGCCATTTGACCACAGAAAACCCGTTCCTCATCCAGTTCCGCTGTAGCGCCAATGTAGCATTTGTCGAAGGGCTACAGAAAAAAAGCTCAAAATTATAAGTCGTTCGCAAGTACTAAACGAGTAATTACTTCTACCTTAGGTAATAATACCACTTAATATTATAGCACTGATGAATTTAACGCAGTCTACGAAATGTGAAAACTTCATGAATATAAGATAGTGATGAAAATATAGAACATAATTCAAAGATAAACTATGTTTAAAAACATATAACAATTATCGCATGTTGAAGAAACGACAACAACAATGAACTATATTTCATTATAAGAAATTCAATTGAAATTTCTCATAAGAGTCAAAGGCATAATACGCAGTGCTCCTCGGGCGCCCTGATTTGATTATCATACAAGAGTAGTGATGCGACTCGAGCCTTGTTTTCATCACAGTCCCTGGAGTGAATTCGTACTCGATTGAAATATGGATTACTAGAGTCTCCATGCAATCGAGTTACCGAATCAAACGATGCACCGAGTTGATTCTATATTTTGCCACTAAATGTCACTTGGTCTATGTCGTGCCGGCCGCTTTTACAGACCGCAACCGATCGTTTAAAAGTCGCACGTCATAGTTCACATACTTCATTATGAAAATTTATTGAAAACTACTCTCTAACAGTGTGAAATACGCGTAACTTTGAGTTTGTCTTTTGTTGACATTTCAAATATCGGTGGATATTTATAAAAGTGTTTGTAAAAAGTCACGCGAATGGCAAACTTATAACCTAGAGGGGATTTCACTCAAGTGACTCGAAGACTCGAGTATAACTCGAGTGGGGCAGTAAAATTACTCGAGTGACTAGAGTCACACACTTCTATTCGAGTCGCATCACTATACGAGAGACGGTTATTACATCCGCTTTGCTGCGCCCTGTTCATTCGCCGGAACACTCTATATTAAAGCTAATATCAATTAAATCACTGAATAGTTTTCCTGTAAAGTCTACCACCCATTGAATCACAAGCAATTAATACCGTTTGATTACGACTAGTGTTTATTTTTTCGTATACTACACTGTATTTAAACGAATTGATCAATGCAATAGTTCTTTTGATCCTGTAGTAGGTAACACCGTTTTTTAAATATTTGTATCGGATTTTTTAAGATTACTCAACCTATAGGCTATCTCGTTTCGTTTATTATTTTCATAGGGAATTAAAGACTTTTTAATCGTATGGATTCTGTTATTAGAATTTTGTTAATCAAGTTCCAATCTTGCGATGTTAAACAATATCTCACAAAACCGATGCGTATTCATAATGAAATAGGACATTAAATATGTACCTGGCATTATTATCAGAAGAAACGTTGTAACCAAGAACAAAGTGGGCTCCTATATTATTCATACAGATGTAATTACTCGAGCGGCGTCCGTCCGGCTAATTTAACCTTTTGCGAGATGTGTAACAAAGGGGCTCGCGAGACCCATTGTTTGCTGTTAAAATATTCGTTTGTTATTGCAGACCGTTGGGATGTTGGCCCATCACTTACAACCATGGGTCGATGGAACATCGAAGTTAAGTGGGGTTTTTTGAGTGTTAAGAGTGTTTAGTGTTGGATCGTTTGGTAGAGTTATTTGAAGAATGACCACTTATTTCTAATGGCATCATGGCTTCTACAGCACTCTTAAAGATTTTCTTAATGAAATGTCTGTGAAGTACTTATTTTGAAGTCAGCTCTGTACAAAGTTTAATAATGAAAATATTAAACAATATGTTGAGCTCCGACTTCAGAACTATGTGCTAAAGCAACATTTATTAAAACTGCTCTTAACTTTATAGTAAAATAGAAATCGTTTGTCTTTAAACGTTTTATTTAGTTTGCCTTATTTGTTTTTACTAGTTGCCCGTCGTAACGGTCGAAATTTGACCGTAATTCAACTCAAGAACTAAACACGATATTGTCCAAAGTATTTCTCAAATTCAATTAAATTTAATTAATTTTCAAGTTTTCATACACAAATTTAATACACCCGAAAGGTAAAAAAGGGTTTAATTGACAACGCTGCATTTAAAAGCAATAACGGTTATTTTGACAAAGACATCTGACATTTTTGACGTTCTGTGTTTTCATTGTAAGAGAGTGAATATTTTATTTCGCATTATTTAAATGTTTGTGACAAATGCACGGAAGAGTGTTTCATGTCTTTTTAGTTGATTTTAGTATGTTATATGTAATATTTGACAAAAATATTAGCATTCTGTACTCCTTCTCTACGTCAACTATAACCATGCAAATTTTAATACTCCTCCGTCCGCAGCAAGTATATTAAAAACGTACCCCAAGTTTTTGCTTCACGTATTAAAATGTAGATTATCTTTTTTTTTAATTATTCAATAAATACTACCTATAAACAAACCAACATATATTATTATTGACGAATAAATCCAAATTATTCGTCAATAATAATATATGTAAACTCTAATTGCAAATTCCAAGACGCAAAATTAATAACTCATCTGGTAGTGACGCTTCGTAATTTACGCATCAAGTCGCTTTATGGTAATGAGGTAGCGAAATTGATGCCGGCGTGAACGTCAGGATAGTTGGCGGGGTTGGTGGCAATCTATGCGTGTTCACGTTCTCGCCCCGTGAATATTCATACCAGCGCGTTGCACTCGGATGGGACTTTACCCGAGATGTGCCTCAAGAAATATACGATAAAGTTTTCGGAGGCAAGTCGCAGGGGGATGTGTTTAGTATGTTAATTTTGTTTTCATAACTTAAGAGGCAAGGTTCCTTACGAGATTTATATTGATTTCCTTTGTATGGCTCTTCGCAAGGTTCACCACCTTGCAATAGGTTGAAGCGGTGAGGTCCTATCACCATACCTATTTTGCGTTTCGTTGGTCCCAGACTCAATTTGATATGAGGAGGGTATCTTAGCTCTAGAAAGCACAACGCATGTTTGATCGAATTCAGTATGTCCACGGGCAGTGAACTTACCATCAGATGGACTGCATGCTTGTTTGATACTTCAATCTTAGAAAAGAAAATAAATACCTCCTACAAAATAAACTCCTTCAATTTAACTGACTGCGTTGAAATTAAGGACGTTATTATGATATCAATGCAAAAGTACATAAATAAACCATTACTTAACATTCATGCTGTACTGGTATTTATTTAATATCTGATTGAAGTAACAAACCAGCATGCAATCCACCTGATGTTATGTGATCACTGACGGCCATGGACATCTGTAAGCAACTTCATATAGAACATGGGTTCTATCTGAAGTCAATCACATATGCGTTGCTACTCCCGAGGACTATGATAGTCGCCTCATATAAAAGTGTGGTTTAACTGCAGGTTACCATGGGCAGCAGTGGTCTTTTACTATCACGCGGACTACACATTCGTTTATTACTTCAAAATAATATAAAACATCAATTAAATAATTAACAAATAAAAGACAAAACTTTTTTAATTGATTACTTGAGTTAACGATCTAGTTAGAAAAAATGTATAGCACTGTTTTATTCTAAGCTAAAGTTATTATTTTTCTTCTACAAAGGTAAACATTTCACATCTCGTTATAAAATAAAAATATGGGTGGAAACACTGGCAAGGGTTTCCTTTATATAAATACTTCCGGACAACTCCCGCAAGGTCAATCAAACGAAACCCTTTTCAAACGTAATGTTGGGTTGCAAAATAAAATTCTAATAAGAAATAAACAAGTGGGCAAAAGAAAACCGTTTCGTACATAATATGCGTTGTTGATTTAATATCGTTTGATAAAGATTTCTTTGGAAGTGCCTAATAATCAAAATGGAAAATATAGTACGGAGTTTATTTTGCATAATATTTTTTTCCAATTATATTGTACAAGTTAAAACTGCATTTCATGGTACCAGGGTAACATAGAATGTAAACTCATATGATACAAAATATAATCGAACCATAGGCTGGGATATCTCATCGGAGTACACGACATGATTGTATAAGGTATATGTACCTACTCGATACTTGTTAATAAATTACACTCATAAACATAAACAAGGATATATAAACTTAATCTAATATATAAAATTCTCGTGTCACGTTTTTGTTGCCATACTCCTCCGAAACGACTTGACCGATTTTGATGAAATTTTTTGTGCTTATCCGGTATCTATGAGAATCGGCCAACATCTTTTTTTCGTACCCCTTAAGGGTTGTCCACCCTTAACATTTTTTTTTATTTTTTATATGGCAAAACAACGTTTGTCGGGACAGCTAGTAATCTATATAAATAACATCACTAGAATTTGAGAAAAATAGTTATTTATGAAACTAAAGCGGATTTGTATTAATTTTTGTACAAGTTCATGGTTTGTAAGCGATCTGCAGCCGACCCTGCACCTGCTAACAAGTGAAACCGAAACTCAATATAGAACAGGGATTAGTCAATTACTATTGCGTTGCAATTTATCAAGTCGCTAATGTGCCTACCTCATGCTATTTCATTAATACAGTCGGTATGCATAGCCTTCCACAGAAGGCTATATTACAATCAAAAGCAGTGTTGTTGCCACATGAGTCAAACCATACTAATTCTAGCACTTTTCTATCATTATCCAGTATTTATGTTTACATAAAGATATTTTAAACCGAGTCAAAATACGTGTGCAAACTCCGCCACGTTGAATATTCATACCGTTGCACTAAGAGCGAACTGCACTCGAAGCGCGCTTAAAGAAACTTACAATATGGTTATTACTTACGAGAAGTAATTCCATGTGTGTGCATACGGTTCAAAGCTGTTGAAGTTTGTGCGAGAACTTATGAAAGTTTTAAATAATGTCCTCAGTTTTGAGAGTTCCTATACTCCGAGGAGTCTTGTTGGTGTTTCGCGCATCCTATCCAAACAGATAGCTGCTCGCAAAATATTTGCGCGGTCAGAGCACATCGTCATTATCCCTCAGTGTAGTTAAGGTCTCCTTTTAAAATACGACGGGTTTAGATTGTAATTTAACACGTTTGAAAATTGCGTGGGTACACTTAATTAAAACGCCCTTATCTTATGTCTACAATCGACGTCGAATTAGTCGAATCGCACATTTCAACGTACCTATTTATTTCTTAAAAATCTCTATACTGCGGAAATCAAGCACTGACTGGATTTGTCAGTAGGTAATCTCGGTTTATTGTCAGTCTTGACACTTGTCGTGTTTTTCAAATTGATAAAGATAGATTTAATACTTATAAAGCTCGCTTATACATAAGTGTCGTGGCAGACATGTCCCGGGACTGTCAACGTACTAGGAATATTCTTTGACATAAACTGTATAAAGATATTTCCATTTATCGTAATATTGCTTGTCAGTGTTCACTGCCGTAGGACATCATTTCTTTTATCTGACTGAAGTAGCAAACGAGTGGACTGCATCACTCTATGGTAAGTGGTCACTGCCACCCTTGGACATTTGTAATCAACTTCATACAGAACAAGGCTTCTACCTGAAGTCAATCACAGATGCGTTGCTAATCCCGAGGATGGTCGCCTCATATAAAAGTGTGCCGGCAACCATACCCTTCCATCGAAACGCCAGAAATGCGTACAATGGTGCATGCTACAAATAGGTGTAGCGGTGGTACTTCCCCGGTCGAACCACACTGGTTTTACCACCTGTAAAATCACTTTCAAGCCAGAAGAAACAGCACTTAACACTGCTGTTATTAACCAGATACAGCCACCTTTACCAATAAATCACCAAAGAATAATTTACTCCAAGGCCAATGAAAAAACATTTTAACGTACATTTTTTATGAAGTCTACTTTCGACTATATTTTATGAACTCAACGTACATAAAAGAAATTTGCATGGCATTACTGTCGATAAATTACTTGTAACGGCGCGTACGTGACGAGTAAAACGCGTGGTCTAAGAAGTCGTTGGAGGCATGTGCCAGCAGATAACGTAATGTATTACACTAAGATGAGGCGAGTTATGATCCTCTGGTACCGTGAAATGGATTAACTAGATGAAGTGAAGAAATCCCCTGATAAATTTTAAATTACAAAGTGTCGATTTAAGCTTAATAGTTTCCGCGGACTGGTCGAAAGTATATACATTATAACACGACTACTGTAGACAATTTTCGTTGTTTTTATTATTGACATTATGGGCCTGCGTTAACTGATGGCCCGGCAAGATATTTGTGCCAACGAATAAAACAATAGCTTAGCTACCAGATCTAAGTTGACCTATGAAAATCAAGCATACATTTTTATAGGTCGACACAGCCATAGCTGAAATAGCGGCTGACAAATGAAGACAATTAAGTTGTACCTACCTTTATAAATATACTTAATAATTATTATTGTATTTAAATGTCCAATATGCCATTTATCATTAACCTATGGTTAACTACAATTGACACAAACTAGTCACCCGTAGCATCGGTAGAAATTCGACCGTAATTTAAATTAAATAAAAACTAAACTTCATATTGTCCAAAGTAGTACGAATTTCTTAATTTCAAATAAAATGTAATCGTTTTCAAATAAACGAAATAGAACATTCAATGTCTTTCATTGTAAGACATTGAATGTTCTATTTCGTTTATTATGTATGTGTTTGTGACAAATGCACGGTAGTGTATGTAATGTGTTATTAGTTGATTTTATGTATGATATATACATTATTTGAAAACACAATTCTGCACATTCTGCACTCCTTCTCTACGTCCACTATAACCGTGCAAAGTTTCATACTAATCCGTTCGCGGCATATTACTTAAAAATACACCATAAGTTTTTGCTTCACGTATATATACATATAATAGCAATATCATCTAACTGTTATATTCTGTGTATTACTGCATACATGTAATCGCCTAATATCTTGAAGTTACTAAACAGTGGTGACATGACGAACGCAGTTATACGAGCGAGCCTTGCGCCGCGCAGATAACGCAAGGTATTATTATACGCTAAGCTTCTGCGAGTTGTGCGCGCCTGGTACTCGACGACGGATCAACGGGCACCCGAATGCTTTACGAAATACCACAATCGCTAACTAACAGTTAGTTAGTTAGTAACTATAGCGTAGATTTGTGGTCAGAATATGGATCATACTGTACTGGAATGAATTACAAATGTGTTTTAAAAGATACTTCGTATTACGAATAGGTTTGAATATAACAAAATCGAACATTCTTGTTGTATTGGAAGGATTTAGGGTAAATACCACTATCATAATATTTTCGGACATTTTTCGCGTATATTTTTCGCGTAGCTTTTATTTTTCAGCCTATTTATACTGCCAAAGCAAAAAAACTGGTATTGTAAGTTTGAATGCTGTGTGAGTCGGTCTGTATGATTGTTTGTGGAACCGTAGCTCCTACGCGCGACAACCGATTTGGATGCGGTTTCTTCTTACACAAAGCATGTTTGCCGGCACCTGTTCTTACACATGTTTCATCAAAATCGGTTCACTGGCTTTTGTGGTCGCGATCAGCATACTTACGTCGTTGGTGGAGACGAACCACGCCATCTCGGTGCTGGAAGCGAGCTGACCGTTCACTAGGCACTTGATCTCGCTCTTCGTCCACCTGTTGTAAATGTACACCACCGCTATCGCGTACCATCTGCAGATAAATATTCTTTTGTAATTCTTATAATTAAGAAAACTAGATTTTTATTTGATTGAAGTAGCAAAAGAAAGTCCATGGGAGCTTTACCCACAAACAGCGATGCAATATGTTATGATTGATTACGTATATGAATTTACACTGGGTATTATAACAATATCCTATAAGGATTGTAATTTTTTATTTTACAATATAGAAGTAGGAACTAAAATGCAATCCGCTTGAAGGCCATTGATGCTCATGAATCCCAGGTAACGTCAGACTCCTAAAAAATAATTACAACCTCTCGGGTCGCCTCCAGGATGGAACCACTATATTGAACCACCTTAACACATTCTGTGTATTGATGTAACTTTTTTGCTTCATAACACTAAAAAGATCTACTTCAAATATATATTCAACCAATTTACGTGGCTTTAAAGAAATATTTTTTTTGGACATCTGTAATCAACTTCATACAGAACATGGGTTCTATCTGAAGTCAATCACAGATGCATTCCTACTCCCGAGGATTATGATGGTCGCCTCATATAAAAGTGTGCCGGCAACCGGCAACCGTGTGCTGGAAATAGGTGTGGCGGTGGTACTTCCCCGGTCGAATTACACTGGTTCTACCACCTTCAAGTAATAAAGTAAAAATATCAACATATACCATGATGGATTCACTGACCTTCTCGGTTGGAACTCATATTTGACGCAGTGCTGGAACCCCTTGCCTCGCACCTTCATCGAGGTCAGCACCAGACAGTTGCCCACGAAGTGTGCTGTGTAGCCCACTCCTTTGCTGGTTTTGAAGCTAGAGAAAATAATAGTCTTAGACATTTTATGCGAGTCAGATTAAAATATTTAGAATATCTTAAATGATTCTTTCATTGAAATCTTATTTTCCCATTGTTGTACCACTGGCGGACATGGGTCTGTGCATGGTCATGAGAAGAGTTTGGTTGACCACGTTGACCAAGTAGGGATTAGTAGACTTCAGAGAACTGAATGGACTAAATACTCCCGTATAAGAATTCAGGGACGAAGGAGTGGCTAATAAACAGTGCTTTATGGAATCGTAATCCTATGGAAGCTGAGTCTGAACCATTGGCCAATACTAGAATTTTAAGATATCAGATATTTTCCCTTTTCTCTCTTATTTATTTGTCCACTGTATTTTAGGATTCAAGAATAAATAAGTTTAATTTTAACTTTATATTTACTTATTGTCGTCAACCCATTATTGTCCCACTGCTGGGCACGGATCTTCTCTCAGAATGAGAGAGTTTAGGCCATAGTCCACCGCGTTGGCCAAGTGCGAATTGGTGGACTTCACACACCTTCGAGAACTATTTTTTTAAAGAACTCTCGGGTGTATAGGTTTCCTCACGATGTTTTCCTTCACCGAAAAGCAGTGTGATAATTAGTTTCTAATACGCACATAATTTTAGAAAAATCTGTGGTGCGTGCCTGGGTTTGAACCTCCCGATCAAGAGGGTAAGTTTCAACCACTAGGCTATCACTGCTCTGCGTCTTTCTGCTTTTTCTTACTTGTTACTAAAGAATCATTATTATGAGCATCTAAGAAAACCGGAAAATATATACCAGCAATAAAACAAGTTCGGTACATATCATGCAGCATCATTAGTCCAATAACTACGCTCGGTTTCGTCTCGAGTAGGTACTACGTCCGAACTTGTTTTCGACCATTAAAATACGGAAGCTGCAAGCGCATTGCAGTTTCTGTAAATCGCCGTCGAACTGCAAACATCGTAAGCCGATTTCCTACAACTAGCACGGTAGAAGGACGTGATAGTATTAGCTTTTGATGCCAGGTACATTTTATTGGATACTAGCAGAATCGACGCGACTTCGTTCGCGCAGATTATTAAGTAATCTATGAAATGAAATAAAATGAAATGAAATGTCTTTATTTTATATAGGCCTACGGGGGCACTTACAAATTGTCAGTTACATTTTTTTTTTCTTACACTACCACCGGATCGGAAAACGACCTTATCTGAGAAGATCCGACAAGAAATTCGGCGGATTTGTCTTTTTTCTTATTTATATCCATTTTTTTATATAATTACAATCATGTTTTTTTTACATGGTAATGAAAGTTAGCTCCAGTATGTAACCATTATACATTTGAGCACCACATGACATAGACATGTCCCTCCCCACATCCGTAATGGAGATTTGGTGAATAGTCATAGTCAGCAGTAGGTATTGATGCTATTCCGATGGTAGTCCCAAAAAATTTGCGACGACTGCTTTGCGTAGGGGTACACTGACCATTGTGCGGTTGAGGTGTCCAAGTCTTTCGTAGATATTGATATGTTCTCTCATATTGTAGAACATTTTTATGTTCTACTATCAATAGATATCGCAGTGTATGCAATGAAAAAAATTTTTGAGCAAAATTTTTGACACTTTGAATCTCATTACTCAAGTTTTAGCAAAGACGCCTTATATATTCTAGTAATAAAAATAGCCTACGTTGCTCCGGGATAATGTAGCATTTAAATGGTGAAAGAATTTTTAAAATCGGTTTAGTAGTTTTTAAGTTAATTTATGACAAACATACAAAAATACAAAGTTTTCTTCAACTCGTCATAATATTAGAATAGAAGTATAGACAAACTGTACCCGTCATGGCAATATCACGTATAGTATAAATAAAAAAAAATTACTAACTAATACAACTGAATTCGTTTACTCAATATAAACTTTATTAAGGGAGGTACATATTTATTATATATATATATATTTTTTGCGCCACGAGCATTCGAGGCCTACGAAAGTTTAATCACAATCCAAATAATTGTATCGGAAAGCGTAGAGGAACATCATACAAATATTGTTTTTTATTTTGTAGTAAATCGGACTTCGCCGATTATAAAATCGCTATTTTCATTCGCGGTTGATTACAATTCATTTTTTATAAACCCGTCCCAATATTCAAATCGATATTTTGTTATGTAGAATCGCATCTAAACCGTATTTCGGCCGTTAACCGTATTACAACTGAGTAAACTCATGTAAGATAAGTAAGATGTAAAAATATCTTTTAGTTATTTATCCCGCTATCTAAAATTGCTTTATTATAAGTTTTAGTATGAACGCCACGGGCCCTTTATATTTTTCACTAAACTACTTCATCGTAACATACAAAATACCATTAGACAGTATACAGTATTTGTATTACTAAATTTCATAAGGCTCCGGTTTTATTGGATAAGTTTCATAAAAAACACAATATGACTTATTTTTTGGATTTAATAAATTCATAAATTAAGCTTGAACGTTTTTACGATACTTAATCTTGAGTTTACCCCCAAACTCGATTTGATCAAGATTACACCCCACCTAAGGGTGTTTCACTTACCAGTATAAATAAGGTTTCTCCCTCTCAATGTTGACAGAGTTGATGGGGTCGAGCCGGAACCACGTGGTGAATGTGAAACCATTCTCGTACGGCCACCGAGCCAGTGGGGGTAGGACTATCGCCTGTAACAATATATTTATTTTAGGAAAAGAAATAATCACCACATAGTATAGAACTAAGTCGCTTCCCGTTTTATATCCCTATGTATGCTTAGATCATTAAAACTACGCTAGGATTATAATGCAGTTTTTCTTAATAGATAGAGTGCTTCAAGAGGAAGATTTTTAAATATAATACTTGCATAATATAGTGGTGTACCGCTGATAATTCTAGATTATGACTTTTGGGGGTAGCTAAGCTCGCCGGGTCAACTAGTATTATATAAAATGTTTTGAGCTTTGTTAGTTCATTACGTGCAAATAGTACAAGTATATTTTTCTTCATTTATTTTCTCCCATATAAAAAAACAGTAACGCTTACACTAATGTTTGCCAAACTGTGCAACAGTTTAAGGACAGCGTTCCCGTTTTTACTTTAATTTTGTAAGTACCTACTAGTACTAAAATAAAGCGAACAAAGAGCTACCAACAATCAAGGCAGGTTAACTATGAATGAACTCAAATGAACTCAAAATTAGATTGTAAATATATTTGATAAATCATATTTATTTATTTGTTTTGTAGTGCATACTGTGCAATATTGTACAAAAAAATCAGAACCGCTGTTTGGATTCCATGGTCCAGTAGGAAATTGGTCTATACGCAAACGAAGTTATGTAGAATTAGCAATGTATGAAATTAATGAAATGAAATGAAATGAAATGAAAATAAATGTCTTTATTTTGTATAGGCCTGCGGGGGCACTTACAAATTGTCAGTTACATTTTTTTTTCTTACACTACCACCGGATCGGAATACGACCTCAACTGAGAAGATCCGGCAAGAAACTCAGCGGGTTTGTCTTTTTTTCTTATTTATATTCATTTTTTTAATATTATTACAATCATGTTTTTTTTACATGGTAATGAAAGTTAGCTCCAGTATCTTGCCTTGCAGTTCAGTAAAAGAGAGCCCTGTTTGGTAAGATACGCTACACTTTGACATTTATTAAATATACTATAGTAATGCATATTATTGCTCAGTCCCAAGCTGTTTTGTCTTCTATGTAATCAGAAATTTTATAATACGCTTTACGGCAAAGTTTAATCTTAATCAATGCTTTGAACTTATTCATTGACAAATTTCTGATTTCAACAGGAAGTTTATTATAAAAGCGTATACATTGACCCATAAAAGAATTATTAATTTTGTGAAGACGAGTAACATGTGCAGAGAGATTGTGCTTGTTCCTTGTATTTATGTTATGCGTATCACAATGTTTAGCAAAATTATTAATATTTTTCTTAACATACATCAAATTTTCGTATATAAATTGGGATACAACAGTAAGTATATTTATTTCTTTAAATAATTCTTTTAGTGAACATTTCGGACTTAGGTTATAAATGGCTCGTACAGCCCTCTTCTGCAGTATAAAGACAGTATTGAGGTCTGAAGAGCACCCCCACAGCAGTATGCCGTATGACATAATGAAAGTAACTAAAATAAACTATTCTAGCTGTTTCTACATCGGTGAAATGTCTGATTTTTTTTACAGCATAAACCGCTGAACTGAGTCTACCCGATAATTTTTCAATATGGGGACCCCATTGCAATTTGGCATCTAAAGTAACGCCTAGGAAGACAGTTGACTCCACAAGGTCCAAAACCGTTCCATTGAGTTGTACATTGGTTTCAACCTGCCTAACGTTGGGCAGTGAGAATTTTATGCATTTAGTTTTTTTCTCGTTAAGAAGTAAGTTATTTACGTTGAACCAATGTACGACCCTCGAGAGAGCAATGTTCACTTCGTCAAACTTGCTTAATTGTCTTTTAATTTTAAATAGTAATGAGGTATCATCTGCAAACAATACGATCTCGTGATTATTTGCTACATAGTAGGGTAGGTCATTGATATATATTAAAAACAAGAATGGTCCGAGTATCGAACCCTGTGGAACGCCCATGGTAACAGATGCGCCGGGCGATTTAGTGCCATTAATAATAACCCTTTGAGTTCTATCGTTTAGATAAGAAGTCAAAAGGTTAAGAGCTTTGTTCCTGATCCCGTAGTGGTGTAATTTCCTGACCAGTATATCATGATGTACACAATCAAAAGCCTTAGATAAATCACAAAACACGCCAAGGGCATCACGCGATCTATCCCAGGCCTCAAACACATGTTTTAATAACTGAATTCCTGCATCTATAGTAGAGCGATTCCTTCTAAAACCAAATTGTGTGTCATGAAGTATCTCATTGTCATTGAAATACTTCAACAAATCGTTTAAGATAACTCGTTTAATAGTGCTTGAGACTGGAATTTATACTTAGAATTTATTTATATAAATTGAGCCATTTCCGGTTACAACGGAATATTTAAAACTTTTTGTGTACCTACTTAAAAATTTAATTAGATAAAAAAAATTAAGTGCCCTAAATATCATTTCGTGTATTCATTAAAAAAGTTTGAAATTTTTGCCAAGAGCTTTTTTTTTGTTGGAAACTCGCTTGAACAAATAATTATTTAATGTTAAATTGTGGAAAGTAAAATAAAATGCAAGGTGGAATTTTAATAAAACCGTTTTCCTAAAGTAATAAAGGGATAAGAAAATATTTGACCCTTATAAAGGGAAACGAGCAACAAGGTTATTAAAATATTTTCCCTATACCAGAAAGTATCAACAAGATTAATTGCAGTGGTGTTTTGCTTTGAAAGGTGAGATTACAGAAAGTCAACATAAGATAATCTAACTTGGCTCTTAGACGTTTGTTCCGTCTGGCGGAGGTAGAATATAAATATTTTGGGTTGATTATAGATTTCGATATAAATCAGGTGGATATAGATATTCAATAACTGTTCATAATTAAAAAATGGTAGGTAAATTTTTTCATACAAATATTTACGAGATAAGTACAAATATACGCACTCTTAAATTTTTTACCACAGCTAACTAAAAATAAAAGATCAGTGTTCATGAAGTATTAATTAATAATTCATTTTATGTGTAATTGCAAAATAAATACAAATAATGCACTTATTTTATTTGCATTTCTTACTATTTTTTTTAGTTAGTGTGTAGCGTATCAATAAACATTAATTTGATGTGTTAATCAAAGTTTATTTTACCAGGAAACTAGAACAGGGCTAGTTACCAAGTACAAGAGTTGTTTTTGTCGGTCAAATTATGTTTTTGTAGGAAAATATCATATCTGGATTAAAATTCGGCAGAATGATGTTGCAGTAAAAACTTATTTTATACACCAAAGAAGCCCATAGCTTTGATATTTCTTGTAAAGGATCCTTCCTTCGCCCATATCAATAAAATCTACATACGCTTCCCTTATCGACGTTCCAACTTACGGTTATGAGATTATCTGTTTCAGATTTTATGTCCACTGAAAATATGAGTGCATTCAATTATATTGGTATCACTGGCAAAAAGGAAACAGACCTCTTAACAGGCCTTTTTGTCATCTGACTGAAGTAGCAAACGAGCATGCAGTCCACCTGATGGTAAGTCGCCACTGTCGCTCATGGACATCTGTAATAGACTTCATACAGAACGTAGGTTGCATCTGAAGTCAATCACAGACGCATTGCTACTCCCGAGGACTATGATGGTCGCTTCATCCGGCAACCACACCCTTCTATCGGAAACGCAAGAACTGCTTCACGCTAGAAATAGGTGTGGTGGTGGTACTTCCCCGGTCTAACTATACTGGCTCTACCACGTAGGAAATAAATGGGTGTTGTTAATATGCGAATAATAAATGAGAAAGTTAGCAAGAGTTGGATGTGTCTTTGTTAAGTTTTCATGGAAAAAGTACCGGTCGGATTTCGCAGCAAATGAATGACTCTGCATCTGGTTCTAAGATACAGATGAAGTTGTACTATGATAGCCTAGCTATTTCTGCGCCTTAATCCACTCAGCTCATATTTATCATATAATACCTGTTACCGTATGGGTTAAAAATAGTGATCTAGGTCATAAACTATCAATGTGTCAAATGTCATCCAAATATGATTGATAGTTGTTGTGTGAAAGAGTATTCATCTCTTTGATTTAACATCCATCCATCCTACCTAACCTATGCCTTAATATTAGTAAGACAAATTTAGTATTTACAGTGTGTTGTATACTATGCAGTATTGTATAATTAGTAAGTAAAGTAACAAAACTTCACAGTCAAATAATTGGTCTACAAACAACAATTAATTACGAACTTATTCGTAACTCACCGCAACCACAAATCCACTTCCTTTCAAAATTCAAATCGGAGTTGTAATTTATTTCAAATTCAAAGTTCATAAATAATGGCTAATTTTGCAAATTGTTCGCGGCTACAAATGCCTATGGAAAATTAATTAAATACGAAAATTGGACGTTGGGTAGCTTGGCTTCTTATCTTCGATACTAGGCATGTCAAGTAAATAAGTTACTGGTTTGTACACCTGATGGTAATTGATCACTGCCGCTTATGGACATCTGTAAGCAATTTTATACAGAACAAGGGTTATGTTTGAAATCAATGTCAAATGCGTTGCTACTCCCGAAGACTACGTTGGTCGCCTCAAATAAAAGTGAGCCGGCAACCGCACTTTTCCAGAACCGTAAGAACTGCTTCAAGCTAGAAATCGGTGTGGCGGTGATACTTCTTCTATCGAACCATATACCTACATTCTACCATCCGGCAAAAATCTTGTGATTACCACTGGAGTAAATTAGACACCCTGGAAGAGTCCATGAGAACCAAGACGACCCGCGTGGCCGAGCGGATACCATACGCGCAATGGGTTCCGGGTTCGATTCCCGGCTAGACAGATATCTGAATGATGAGTTTAGATTCCTATTCTGGGTCTGGGTGTTTGTGTATTCGTCTTTGTGTGTATCCATGGTACCCACGACACAGAAGAAAATCCCAGTATGGGGCTATGAGTGTAAAAAGCGTGTTTTTAGCGTGTTCTCCCACGTTATTTAGTAATTCTATAGTAGGCGTTACTCTAAATATTACCAAAATATTCTCAAGAGTCCATAAACATGAACGGGTATGACGCCATCTTTCTTCGCCGTTGCCTATTATTATAATTTCTTACGTGAAATATAGGCGCCCTTACGCGCCACATATTGGTACGGAGACGATAACCCTATTTTTATTTTTGACGAAAATTTATGTTAAAAGGACACGTTTGTGGTATATTCGATAGGGCTCGGGGGTGTGACGTAAATATTGGATGACCGGAGTACCTGAATAAACGAGTTATATTATATGTAAATTTGTCACCTATCTACCTTGATCAAGTTTCATATAAAATGGAAGGAGACGTCGACATTATAACACATATGACGCAAGTTCAAAAGTGCTTATCAATTATCCAAATCAAAATTGATTCTTGTCTGTCGTCAACCCATTATTGTCCCACTGCTGGGCACGGGTCTTCTCTCAGAATGAGAGAGTTTAGGCCATAGTCCACCGCGCTGGCCAAGTGCGAATTGGTGGACTTCACACACCTCCGAGAACTTTTTTTTTTTTTTAAAGAACTCTCGGGTGTGTAGGTTTTCTCACGATGTTTTCCTTCACCGAAAAGCAGTGATAATTAATGTATAATACGCACATAAATCAGTGGTGCGTGCCTGGGTTTGAACCTCGGACCTCTCGATTGAGAGGGCAAGTTTCAACCATTAGGGTATCACTGCTCTACACTATCACTGATTCTTGTCTAATTACTATAAATTCGACTTGCTGGAACTAGGTTAGATTTTTTGATTAGATTGAAAGGTAAAGGGTGTTAAAAGACAATTCCTGAATGATATATTTGTCAAATTTTCACTTTCGTCATTTATTGCTATATTTGTGTGATTTTAGAAATATTCTGTATGAACTTTGGTATGTTATGTAAGTGCGCTTATGGAATATGTTACTTGCATTTTTAATGTATTTCTCTCATTCTCAAATAAAAATTGTGTAATAACATCATTAACTATAGAATACTATTCAAGGCAACAATACGATGCAATCACGAGAGGGTAAAGCGGGGTTGAAAGCCACCCGTCGCATCGGGGCCATCTATCGAACAATTGGATCGACGCAACATTTTAAAAGCAATATTAAAATTTATTTTTATTTCATATTCCGACCTATAGATTGCATTGTCTTCAGTATCCGATATATCCAATAATCGGTTTTACATTTTAGGTAAAACCAAGTTGAATCCTTAGGCATGTACGATTTTTATAGTTATGTAGTTAGTACTAGTTATTTACCACGTATTTGCATGCTGACGAAAAAAAACTTAAATAAGCAACAGATAAAATAGGTCATTGTACTCTATGTGTCTTGTGTTAGACAATTTTTACCCTTGGTCGGGGGCCATTAAACATTCGTTTTAAGACTTACTGCGATGGTCAAGGTTATACATTAAATTAAATTAAGCGAAATATAATATTATAAGGCCACGATTTTTGCCGTAAATTATAGCGAAATAGACTCAAACAGGTATAAAGTGATTTTGGCTAACGTCAAAAATCAGTGATATCCATTTTTTACAAGGGACAAAAAAAATACAGCTATTATAAGTCATTACGGTGGTCTCACACCTATTCTTACACGTGACGATGAAATAGTTTTATTTATCTTCACACAAAATTCAATCGATGACTGAGAGTGAAAACAATAATGCGCTGCAATGGAGGTCGGTGAGGGTGCGCAGGGGTGAAATATCGGCGCTCCGGTCATAACGGGGCCATCTATCACGAGGAGCTCCGGGTAAACTATTTAATCTCCACCCGGAGATCGTTTATTAATACATCGTTTTATGGGATATTTTTTAATATCGAAAATTGTTTTTATATCTGCTGGGGATGAAGAGCCATTACAGTGATACTGATGTGTGATTTGTAAAGCGTTACTTAAGGGAATTCATTGCCTAGAAATATGGATAAAAAGTTGTAATTTTAAAGTTAAGCGCAAACTTTCATGTGGATTATCCTGATGAGTTTTTTTATAAGATTGAAATAGAAAACGTTGATGCAGTTTTTCTGATAATAAGTGGTCAATGCCACCAATAGACATAATAAACTCCACATAGAAGCGAATTTCTAGTTGAACTCGCTCACTACTCCTGAGGGATAATCGCCTTATATATAAGTCAAGGAGCATAAACATCCTTTCATCTAACCGCAAAAACGGCTTGGATAAAATGCAATAGAAATAATTTTGACAGGGGTAACTCCTCTGTCAAATATATTACCCCCAGGACTTAGTATAACAGTGTGAGTGTGTTTCGGTCAGAATAAACAATTTTCTTTTGGATTATCTTTGGACTTTATTGTCATAAAATTAATACCATTTTGTATTATTATACGATGTTATTAAAAACAATAGTTAAAATGTTTGATCAGTTTAACAGGTAGCATAGCATGAGTAGTTGCCTATCAGACGTAGACATAATTATTGACGTAATCTAGTTCTATATAAATTTAAGTTAAAAAAATGTTCGAAGTATAATCAATTAATTTCGGAATTCTCCATTGTTCTACCACAATCCAGATGTAACCTATGGTACAAGTTAGTATGATTCCTATAAACAAAAATTACTTGTCTATGTTTTTGACAATACATTGCAATGTGCATTGGACATTTAAGTTTTCGTTTCCGGCCACACATTGCAATGTACTTAAATAACAATAACAATGTTTACTATGAGAAAAGATAATAAACTCGTATTAAGGACCTGGTGACCAATGGTGACAATGGTGGGGGTTGGTTTTTGGACTTAAAATAATAGAAACATAAGTGCTGACTCACAACACTATTACAACATATATTACATGTAATCTTTTGCTATCATCCTTGTAGTTCTGGGATCAGAATAGGGCTACGGTATCCCCTGCCTGTCGTAAGAGGCGACTTAAAGGGGCTTCCGGGATTGCGGGCGGCTAGAGTGGGAGCTTGAACCGTCCAGCCAGGCGATCTCGAAAAGGACGGCGGTATGTGTGGTCGCATACCGTCGTAAAGACTAGACGGAGCAGTTGTCCCAGCCGCCCATCTGAGAGGAGCCTGATGGGGCAACGCGCTCAGAGGATTCCGGTTGCGTTCTTTTGGAGATCCCGGAGTCCTCTTTTTAGCGCCGAGGAAGGCAACCGGGGGGGGGGGGGGGTGGGGAGGTTAGTGCGGTAAAAATCCCACATAACCCTGAATCGCTCCCACGGCGTCGGGTACCTTTTGAAGGTTTCCCCCCTCGAAAACAAAATAATACCTTTTGCTTTACAATAAGTGCTAAACAAAACGAAGTGAATTATGTACTACCCTCCAGTTCCATAGTTAAACGACAGAGTTAACTAAAAGAACCTAAAAGCAGAATAGATCACACAGAGACAATGAACGTTGACAAAAGAATTTCACGACGCAGCTTTACCTACCTTTGATTTTAAAAATTCATTTTCTATCTAGCGCAGTACGTCTATTCGTTCCAATTTAGTTTTTTTATTTTCCTCATCTTCATCTTGTCTAATATCACTTATTCAAGGAACTTCTTTCTCTTAAATTGAAAATAGTTTTCGTAATAAGGCAAATTTTGGTCCTTTATATATTTTTCATCATAAAGTGATTCTCGAAAATATATTAAGGTATCATTTTAAGATGTAACCGTTGAACTTACCTAACTTGACTTACCGATGCTCGAGGGAATACATCGGGCTTATAGATCTTTATCATTTTGTCCTCTTCTGTCAAATATAATTTAGTCAAAGGAGGTAGAACCTTGTAGTTCGACCGGGGAGGTACCGCTACACCTATTTCTAGCGTGAAGCAGTTCTTGCGTTTTGTGGTTGCCGGTACACTTTTATATGAGGCGACCATCCTAGTTCTAGGGAGTACCAACGCGTCTGTGATTGACTTCAGATAGAACCCATGTTCTATTTGAAGTTGCTTACAGGTGTCTATGGGCGGCAGTGACCACTTACTATCAGGTGGACTACATGCTCGTTTGCTACTTCATTATTATAAAAAAAGTTACAATTCAAATAACAAATTACAATCAGAATATGGCAAATATGTGACACTCGAATTAATCACACCTATTTTAATCGATGAGCTGTTTAGGCATCCTTACATAACAGTTAACGTAAGTAAAGACTACTATAAGTTTCTTTTATTTAAGAATGAATCAATTTTATATTGTGTCAATTTGTGATAAAATAATTTTAATAACTTTCATTAAATGTATTTAGAAATATTGTTGACTAGCTGTTGCCCGCGACTTCGTCCGCGTTTCCGTTGTTTTTCGTAAAAAAAGTAGCCTATGTCCTTCCTCACGGTTCAGTGGTTTTGATGTAACAGACAGATTAACTTTCGTATTTTAGTAGGGAAATATAATATGTCATATCTACAATACTGTTGAAAAATATCGCAATACGGAACCGCACAATATTATTGTTAATAGCTTTGCCCGCGACTCCGCCAGCGAGTAACTCCTTGTGTGTTATTGAGTTAATGTATTGGTAATATTGTTTAGATCACGTTCACATGAGGCTTAAGAACCTTTTTTAAATTTGTTTTCGAGGGGGAAACCTTCAAAAGGTACCCGACGCCGTGGGAGCGACGCAGAGTTATGTGGAATTTTTACCGCACTAAAACCCCCCCGGTGGCCGTCTTCGGTGCTATAAAGAGGACTCGGGCTCCTCCCAGATGGGCGGATGGGCCCACCACCCAATCTAGTCTTTACGGCGGTATGCGACCACACATATCGCCACCTTCCCGGTATCGCCTGGCTGGACGGTTCAAGCTCCCACTCTAGCCGCCCGCAACCCCGGAAGCCCCTTTTAGTCGCCTCTTACGACAGGCAGGGATACCGTAGCCCTATTCTGATCCTGCCGAAGGCTTAAGTACTTATATAACGAAAATTCACGAAAGTTCACTGTTCACTGTTCACTGTTCACTGTTCATTTTTCATTTTTAATTTTTCATTTTTCATTTTTCATTTTTCATTTTTCATTTTTCATTTTTCATTTTTCATTTTTCATTTTTCATTTTTCATTTTTCATTTTTCATTTTTCATTTTTCATTTTTCATTTTTCATTTTCTTTTTCATTTTTCATTTTTCATGTTTCATTTTTCATTTTTCATTTTTCATTTTTCGTTTTTCGTTTTTCGTTTTTCGTTTTTCGTTTTTCGTTTTTCGTTTTTCATTTTTCATTTTTAAAAATTTCATTTTTCATTTTTCATTTTTCATTTTTCACTTTTCATTTTTCATTTTTCATTTTTCATTATTCATTTTTCATTTTTCATTTTTCATTTTTCATTTTTCATTTTTCATTTTTCATTTTTCATTTTTCATTTTTCATTTTTTATTTTCATGTTCATTTTCGTACAGATAGATGACTGAGTTATAAACGTAAGAGTAGACAAATATAATCAGAAAGCTTTGAACTGCTAAGCTATCGGGAGTTACACGTGTTATTGTGAGTCAACCATAAAAGATAGACATATGCTGTCGTAGGATATTTTTTAGATAATTTTAAGGAAAATATTTCCCTCATACATGATTTCTGTGTAGCTTTAACCATTAAGGTTGCACACGCGACAGAAGCTTAAAAAAGTAACTTCTCCCGTTTTCCCAACATTTCCCTTTACTGCTCTGCTCCTATTGATTGTAGCGGGATGAAAAGTATACTATAACCAGCCCAGGAGTATAAAGAATAATCGTACCAAGTTTCGTTAAAATCCACTGAGTAGTTTTTGTTTCTATAACGGTTATACAGACAGACAGACAGACAGACAGACAGACAGACAGACAGACAGACAGACAGACAGACAAAAATTTTACTGATTGCATTTTTGGCATCAGTATCGATCCCTAATCACGCCCTGATAGTTATTTTGGAAAAATATTTCATGTACAGAATTGACCTCTCTACAACTTTATTATAAGTATAGACTAGCATATTCCTGCAGTTCCGCATGTCAATAATATTTCTATGTTAGTTATATTTCATGTTATTAGTATCTCGTACACTCTAGGCCATAGATTAATTATTATCTGTGTATCACAGAGAAATCTGAGTATTGATTTTGCGTGTAAGAGTAATAAACCTTTATTAATACGTGAAGCAAAAAGTCGGAGTCCGTTTTCAAGAAACTTGCCCCAGACGGAGAAGGATGAATTTTATCACGGTTATAGTTTATGTAGAGAAGGTGTTCGAAATGCTATTAAATATTTTATTTCAAATAATGCATAAAACATACATAAAATCAACTAAAAACACGAACACACACACTATCGTGCATTTGACACAAACACATTAATAATAAACGAAAAAAAAAACATTCAATGTCTTACTATGAAAACACATGATCTCAAAAATATCAGAATACTCATCAAATTTCGACCGGGTGACTAGTATATATACCATCCACACGAACTTTATGATATTAGTAAAAAGTAAAGATATTATGAATGACCGATAATGTAATGTGTTAATCAGCGATATAATCAGATTATATGGATGCACTCGTAAGTTACTACATTTGGGTAACAATGAAGAATATGTATCGGTTTTTTGTCGCAAACAATTTCTAGAATGCATACGGAATGAGCACTAATATGTTCCTGATATTAAGTTGTTTCTATTTTATACGGAACCACAATTGTTGTTCCAGCTGTAAATTTTTACGAACAAAGCTAATGGAGATTGGGCACAGTCGTTTTAAGACGCGTGTAACAGCCTAGGAGTTTTTTTCCACGTTTTATACAGAAAAAATAAAACCGCAATACGAGGCACAGAAACAGATGCTATTGAAAATTTCAAGGTTCTATGTTCGATAGTATGTATTTACGAAACATGTTTTGAGGGTTTTATTAAAAACTGTTCAGTGGTATGGTTTGACGGAAGATATGCCACCAACAAACCTAGATATTTTGTGGTACAACCCATTATTGTCCCACTGCTGGGCACGGGTCTTCTCTCAGAATGAGAGACTTTTAGGTCATAGTCCACCGCGCTGGCCAAGTGCGAATTGGTGGACAGATATTCTTAGCATGAAGCAATTCTGCGTTTTAGTGAATGAAATTAATACATACTTAACGACTAGTGGACTAATCAAATAATTATGAAATTGATTATATAATAAGTTTAATTAGTCCTGTGAAGTGGCAATGCTATTATTGTAATCGGCTTCAAGTAGAACCCCTTCCATGGAGTTGGTTACAGATATTAATACGAGTAAATCATTTCTCATCAGCTGAACTGCATGCTCGTTTTCTGCTTCACTCTTTATAAAAAATATTTTCAAATAAAAAGGTAGTGAAAGTTGTACATTTATAACTGCATATCCAGCAAAAACGGCAAAACGGAATGCCTTTTGAAGAGTCCAAGTTAAACTGAGAAATACAGGGTGCGGACACAGAAATCGTTTCTCGTATTAAATACATTTCATATTTTTTACCAAAAGGAAGAATTTTTTAATAAATTTAAATATTTTACATACGATATTATAAATAACTAGAATAAATAAATTCTTTCGAAACATACATATTTTTATACATATTTATTTCCCTTATAAATGCTTAGCAATAAAAAACACGGAACGTTTTTGGAGAGAAAATATTTATATATTTATTTATATGTGTTAAACAAACGCTTAGATAGTACACATAGCCAAACAATACTGTAAAAGTAGTACTAAGATCAGTAAAATATCGAATATATTACAAGAATTACTGAACAGTGATAGCCTAATGGTTGAAATTTGCCCTCTCGATTGGGAGGCCCGAGGTTCAAACCCAGGCACGCCACCACTGATTTATGTGCGTATTAGAAATTAATTATCACTGCTTTTCAGTGAAAGAAAACATCGTGAGGAAACCTCCACGCCCGAGTGTTCTTAAAAAAAAAATGTTCTCAGAGGTGTGTGAAGTCCACAAATTCGCACTTGGCCAGCGCGGTGGACTATGGCTTATAACTCTCTTATTCCAAGAGAAGACCCGTGCCCAGCAGTGGGACAATAATGGGTTGACGACGAATTACTGAACTATACAACATCATGAAACACCATAATTATTACTGAAGCTATTACGAGTAAATCTATCGTTTCGAAACGAATGTAGCAATAAGCTACACCATGTCCCCGCCCTCTCTCAAGCCGGATGATTCCCATAATGGCCCCTCTCGAGATGAGTAGCGCCGAAGCGCGGATTTATTTCATTGATAATCGCATCAAAAACCACTTCCCCGGCTGTAAACATTATAAATTTATATTTCTAAACGTTATTGCAACGATGAGCTATATGGGGAAGTGAAATATATTAGTGTAAGTGACAACAGTGTTATTTATTGTACATTAATTACAACATACATATGTTAATGGGTAGGTCTGATCTGAAAACATGATTAATTTTTTTTTTGTTTTCCAAACCTTCAAAAGGTACCCGACGCCGTGGGAGCGACGCAGGGTTATGTGGGATTTTTACCGCACACCTCCCCGGTGGCCGTCCTCGGCGCTAAAAAGAGGACTCCGGGAACTCGGTCCGACCGCAACCGGAATCCTCTGAGCGCGTTGCCCCATCGGGTTCCTCCCAGATGGCCGGCTGGGCCCACCGCTCCGCCTAGTCTTTACGACGGTATGCGACCACATATACCGCCGTCCTTCCCGGGATCGCCTGACCGAACGGTTCGAGCTCCCACTCTAGCCGCCTGCCCGCCTTTATGTGTCCCTAAGTCTAGCAATGCCTCAGTGACCAACCACGATTAACACTCCAAATCCTATTTGAGGTTAATTAGAGAAATCCATGAGTATATGTTACTAACAGTCAGAGAGAGATTGAAGTCTCAGTAGACTTCAATCACGTTTATTATTTTTTATTATATCAAATATGGGTCAAATTTATGTGTTAAATGCTTCGTCAACAGTTTCATTTAGATATGTTCACGTTATACATATGCCTGATATCAGCCTCATAAGCCCAGCTCCACATCCGGATTAACGGAGATAATTCATAGCCACGCAGCATCCAGTACCGGCGCAGCAGACACCGCTGAGACATGTCAGTTCGCCGTCAGATCTGCGGATAAGGGCGACAGAGAGAAATGGAGGCGCTCGGCCGGGGTTGCGATAAATAAAGGGAAAAAACGGACATGAAGATAGCCCAGTATGTCACGAGGATTACGCCCGCCGGCCCGTATTTGAATAAGAATTGCCAATAAGAAGGGGGAAGCTTAAGCGATGCTCCCGAAACGTCCTGCCCGCCTGATATTGATCCGCGGCCGCTAAGGTTGATGTAACGTTTTAAATACTGCCCCGGATTCCGGCTAGTTCATTTGATCGGCTTTCATTTTCCTTTTTTACAAGAGCATTAAATGTCCCTCCTCTCGAAACTCGGAGGATTTGTCGTCAAAGCAAACCATTTGTAGGTTTATTACGAACAAATTGTATAAGTGTTATACTACTTTAATAAGTAATCTAATACTGTTATGTTAATATTGGACATTGAACGGACATTTATCGTTTCTAACCCTTTACTTGGAATTTACATAGTAATAATATTATTATTAATCTACCCACGAAACCACTATTATAATTGAACATTTCTATCATTCCTAGAAATATTATATTTAAATGGAACAAAAACAAAATTGGGTACGAGCATGGGGTTAGATTTGTGGGAACCTTAAAAGGAAATTTAAGGATACGCTCGGTGGAATCCATTATCGGGATGTATTAATTAGTAAAATTTAGGGCTGAAATAGACTATGAATATGAAGTAGCTCGTAATATCAAGCGTGCGTTTAATTTACCACTTTCATTAACACATGTATAGTTATGTTCTACTAAACGCACTTAATTTAATTAATATTTAATTTGTGTACGTACGAAAGGATCGAGCCGTATTATCTTGTATATTTTTTTGTATATCTCATATAATGCAAGGTCGCAAGCAGAATCACACGAAGTTGTCGGAAAGTTTTGACTTAAGTACCTATATGACCATAATATCGCGCCCGTGATCAATCCGATAATTATTGAAATTAATAATATCCCAGGAATTAAGTAAGTCTCAATGTGCAAATATTACTGAAAATCATCACGATAATCATTACTTTATTTTTATATTAATAAATATGTAATTGTGAATTGGGTAAAATAAATATTTGGAGACTTTCCGTAATACATACTGGTAATACAATCTCAATGACAAGCCACTACATCTGAAAAGAAAAATCGGTTACAAATGACAGTAATGAGAGCCTCATGCTATTTTGGGCCGAATAATCGCGCCCAAAAACCTAGTATTTCATAACAATGTATTAAGAACCTAGTATGCTTACAACCTAAGGGGCGGGACTACTTTCCGAGTGCCGATAAATTACCGCAAATATTCGACTACGGCCGGTTTTAATTAGTCACGCAAATTTGCAGTACATACAAAATTCCTTCTTCGTAATATGTTAATCCCACATATGCCTAATGGAGCGAACTTTGTAAACTGTAACATTCAAAAGGTTAGAGAAATGTTAAGGCCGATTAAGGCGATTTATTTTAATGTTTATAAATTAAATAATAATATTTCTGCTTTATCCAATATCTACCAACCAAAAAATAAAACACATATTTTTTACAAATAAGCGTTCCAATTGCACGGACCGCTTTAACCAAAACAAATATTTACGCAGAAAAACATCGCCAAAAACATGGCGCCATCTGCACGACGCCTTGAAATATGAACAGCATTTATAAATAAAACAGTTGCTAATAGCCGATCGTTTCTCTTCATTTGGCGTAAGTTATTGTCTTCGGGACCTCCGCAGGTGTTCCCGAGGGACTTATTCAGTTTCGTCACATCGATTCTTTTATAACTCTTCTTACAAACTTCGTGCGCCCCACTAATTTACCGTATTTTATTTGTTTTAATTGTAGAAAATAATTATAAGAAAGAAGAAGACTATTGTCGACAACCCATTATTTTCTCACTTCTGGGCACGGTTCTCTCAGAATGAGAGTTTTTAGGTCATAGTTCACCGCGTTGTTTAAGTGCGAATTGGTAGACTTCATACACGTCTGAAAACTTTTTTTTTTAACTCTTGGGTGTGTTGATTCCTTACGATGTTTCCTTCTCCGTAAAGCAGTGATAACTAATTTCTACTACATAATCTCAGTATACTTATTCCTGTACCCTTAATACTAGTTTGTAACGTTTACTTAGAACATACATTGTTCTTTTTTACAATCATATATTGCAATGTACATTACATGCTTACGTTGTCGTTTTCGGCTATAACTTGCAATGCACCTACTTTTGAAATTATAACCAAAAACCCTCGAGGACATATAGAAAAATCGTAGATGTAGGGTCGGTATTAAACACTTCTCGTATTTTGACCACTAGTAATTTAACCAACGTGCATCTCTATTCTTAAATTAAATAATTACGGTGTTTGCACGGCTTCCACGCGAATTAAAAATTCTGCAAGGAAGTAGTTATTATCCCGTAAAACTATGACAATGTTTTTCTACCGCCATTAAAAAACTAAAATCGGAGTACATTGGTACCGATTCAGGAACGAACACAATTCCAAGTCGTCAAAGTAAATCGCTCGCAAAACAAACCGGCAAGAAGTATCAGGAGTTCATAAAACAACTGTTATTCATAACGCAAATGTTAATAGGCGATCGTTACTCTTCATTTGCTCGGAGCGATGTCTTCCAAACTCCAGCAGGTGTTCCCGCGGGACTTATTCAATTTCGTCACTTCGATTCTTTCCAACTTTTGTGGAGAAAATTTCCCGTTGCTTCCGCGAAGTCCTCCTGCACGGTGGTTGTTCGGGGAAACTTGGCGAAAAGTTAACTCCAACGTCTATTTTATTCGGAATATTTTTATTTAAAATCCGCGTATGTACTTGTGAGTACCTACGTACCTGAATACCTTACCCTGTTCAAACATCGAGCGGTATAAAATTTCATACACTTTCTATAACAATTACATTATAGTAGTTACAGTTATAGAAAATGTACAACTTCTGATTTCTAGTGCCGGTCCTCTACTTTACAATTATAATGTAAAAAAAGAACTCGACTAGGAGAGAATGGAGGCGGGAGTTCGTTCTTTGTGACTTAACTTGCTTTAATAATAGTTTACAATATTTCTAAACTAAAACATATGTATAAATAAAGTCAAACTGGGTCGTTCCATATTAGTAACATATAATACTTGACCTATACTGCCAATACTGAAAAATTTAAAGCAATATAAGTTTTCAATGATTGCGGATTCCGCAATTCGCAACGAGAGCATTGCTGACCGCATCGATTCGAAAATGATTTATAAGCAGTAAATACTTTACGTTGAAAAATGCCAACGGAAATATATTAGTGATTTAACACTGCAAATATAGTTCTTCCGATCATTATTAACACGCTTCTATGCCATTTATCTTGCAAAGAAAATTTGTTATTGTTTTAAAGTTTTTTTTTGTTTATTTTTTTTGTACGATTCTATGTGGACATTGTGTTTTATATTTAAGTAATTAGCTAAAATAATATTGTATAGTATATAAATTTGATCGACGTGTTAATTAGTGTGACTTATGTCGTTCTAGTTAACAATAAAATAAATAAATAAGACGAGGGTTAATGTCACATTCGACGAAAGCATTAACAGTCTAATGGTTCAAATTCGGTCTCTCAATCAAGGGTCCCAAAATTCTAATCCAAGTCACGCATCACCTATATATAGGTACTAATCTTACATTACCACTTCACGGCGAGGGAAAACACCGTGAGGAAACCTACACACTTAAAATTCCTTTAAAATTAAGTTCTTAAATTGAATCTACCAACCTACCAATTCGTACATGACTATTGAAGGAACCGTGTCCAGCAGGCCGACGAAAACAAATGCCACAAAGTATCAAACGAAAAAGTAAAGACAAAATGCATAGAACTGAATGGCCTTGTTCACTTAGTGTGTTCCTTTACATCGAAATACTTATTATTTGCAAATCAATTCTGTATTCTTACAAGGAACTTGTATGTATAGATATAAATATTTCGAAGGTTCTATTAACAGGGGGCGTAGCTCAGATGGTAGAGCGCTCGCTTAGCATGCGAGAGGTACCGGGATCGATACCCGGCGCCTCCAAACTGTTTTTTTGTCATTTAATAGTATTAAAATAATGTAAAGGAATACAACAACATTTTGTAGTACTTTGCATGATATACATGAGCAATTTTATTCTTCATTGACTAATTCAAATTAAATCATAGTCATGTCATTAAAGCGTAGTCATAGCATATTAATTTGAATAAATGAAGGCATCAATTGTCACAGTAACAACTCTCTATTCATATTTGCTATCTTCTTTGGTCAAAATTTCTTTTGGTAAGAAGAATTTCGGCTTGCCCTCGCCTTATAATAAATATGAATATCTGGCCGTTTAGTACAACAAATAAAAATCTTTTAAAATCGGTTTCCCCCGTACCTCTAATCAATTTACATTATTAGTCCTGCATAAATATATGTATTAAGTATTATGAAGTGGTCATAGGGACATAAGACAATGTTTTAATCGAATTAGTGAGAGTGAATGTAGGAACATAGTACCTACAAGCAATAACGCGTCGGCATTGAGGTTAACGCAATCGTTTTATACGTAATACAAATACGTAACGAGAGCAATTTAAAGAAACAATTCGACTGCTACTATATCAGGGGGCGTAGCTCAGATGGTAGAGCGCTCGCTTAGCATGCGAGAGGTACCGGGATCGATACCCGGCGCCTCCAATCGGTCTTTTTGTACATTTTATTGTTTTTAATTAAGACGACTTTCTGAAATGTATTTAAGATATATGTCTTGTAACTCAACAGGGGGCGTAGCTCAGATGGTAGAGCGCTCGCTTAGCATGCGAGAGGTACCGGGATCGATACCCGGCGCCTCCAAGGTTCTTAAGAAGCTTTTTGATATATGTATTTTTTATAAGTAATATAGTGAAAGAGCTAAGATGTCCAAAACGATTAAACAGTCAGTATCATATTGAATCATAATTTATAATCTGAGTATATAATTTCACTTTTTTTAAAGGATTGGAGGAGTGAACGAGTCAACCTGTGGAAAGTTGACACTCGCATATAGATATCTGTAAGCAAATCGTATGGAATAGGGTTCTATCTGTAAACAATCATAGATGCGTTGCTACTCCTGAGGACTATGATGGCCGCCGAAAATGAGCCCGCAATCACATCCTTTAGCGTTTAGCCGAAACGCAAGAGCTAGTACGGTAGAAATATTTATGCTGTGGTACTTCTCCGTTAGGGCTATACTCGTTGCATAATTTACCGGTATTATATTTCCTTGAGTTTTCAGAAAGAATAATAGGAGTACATATAGAGACATGTCACTGAAATTCCAAATAGTAAAAAAGAATGACATTTTTTGATAAATAATTGCAACTTAAATAAATCTAGACGTATGGAATCTAAAGTATATGCAAATATTTACAAATATGTACAACAATTGTAGTGTGAACCTTAAAGTTTCTATCAGTATTAGTCAACAGTCTAGAATAAGTTGTCTAAATATAAAAAAAATAATGATTAAGATGTAGATTTGTTTATAATATAGAACAAGCAATGTACATGCAATTCATCTACTGTTAGTTAACATGGTCACAGATGCGTTGCTGGTCGTAAAGATTGATGCAATGCCTCGGATAAGCATGTTTCCCACCATCCCCTTTCAATCAGAATACAGCAGTGCACAATACTGCTGTTATTATCCAGAAATAGTGCAGTTGGTATCTCGGAAGCCGAATAAAAACCGGTCAAATACGAGTCGGACTAGCGTACCAATGGTTCCGTACCATTATATATAAGAACGGCTAAAAAGCACGTTCGATGTTTAGCTATCACGATACCTGAGACACAGGCAATACGACCCGGTGAAAGACTGATAAAAGGAGGTTCTCCAGCCATCAGCCCTTTGAGATCCACTGCTGAACATAGGTTTCCCCTAAATTACTTTAATTTCGGGGGTTTTGTCGATAGACACCGCGCCCGGCAAGCGTGTTGGTGACCGCAGTAGATGAAGGAGGCGAATATGAATGAATATGATGAATACGCAAGGAGATGCTGCTGCCCATCTCCCGGGTTTTTGTCTCTTAGTCGCCTCCTACGACATCCACGGGCAGAGAGGGAGTGGTGCTATTCACGACGGCCAAAAAAACGGGTTCTAGCACTTTTAATTTTGTTTGAAAATAAAATTCCGTGTGATGTATTAAAACAATTCCGAGCAATGTGATGCAATGAATGTGACTTTCGCTGTACACTCGCGGCTCAACACGCGCTATCTGTTTTGTGATCTTGTCACTTAATTACACTATGGCCTTAAGCGTAATACGCAGCCTTCGTGCATAAGTATAAACAAATTGGACAAGCAACTCAACAGGGGGCGTAGCTCAGATGGTAGAGCGCTCGCTTAGCATGCGAGAGGTACCGGGATCGATACCCGGCGCCTCCAATTGGAACTTTTTGTACATTTTATTGTTTTTTATATAAGCGACTTTATTGAAATGTTATGAAAAATTTGTCTTATGCCTCAACAGGGGGCGTAGCTCAGATGGTAGAGCGCTCGCTTAGCATGCGAGAGGTACCGGGATCGATACCCGGCGCCTCCAAACCTTTTTATTTTACTAAATAGAGACACATTATTGAAAATTGTAAAAAAAACTTAAGTTCTAGACTAAAACATGTAAAATTCTTTAACAAAAAGAATATTCCAAATGAAAAAAAAAACCTGCCAATCGTAGAAGTGCGCGGCAGAAGTGAAAAGTAAGCTTCACAAACAGGTGACTGTTTATAAAGTAGGTATTAGAAAATTTAAGTATAGACAATATTTTTCATTAGACATTTAAACGTTTTAATATAATTATGGAACTTTTATATAATTTTTAAATTTACATTTACAGATATATATGTATTCGAACGTAAAGATCATGCAAGTACCCAAAGTGCCTAAAGAAGTTTTTATTTCAAAAATACCTTAACTAACACGAACTATTTAAGAAAATCTAACACGGATAACCGTAGCTTTAATCACGCCCTTGTGGTTACTTTCATGAAGATTTTGTGTATTAATATTTTTGTAACTCCGATATTTTTGATAAATATACGTAATAAAAAAAAATGTGTGCGTGTACTAGCGTACACTCGTAAGAAGTGAAACTTCTTTATGACGTTATTTTTCAAAAAATAATTTACTACTATATGCAACTTTACAGAAATTGGTTAAATAAAGTTAAATAAAATAAAAGTTTAATAAAAGCCTTTTATTAAACTTTATCTAATAATCTAATCTATAATAATCTATCTAATATCACGCGTGGTAGGGATAAGAAAAAGAAGGCGCGTAACGGAATAAAAAAAGATGGCGCGTAACAGAAAAATATGGCGCGTAACGAAAAAATGTTACACTAAATTTTTTTCACTTTTGAAATTTCACTTCAATAAATTTTGAAGATGGTAGAACCTAGTCAAACTCCTGAAACACTACCGACACAATTATATCAACATCAGTGTTATGTGCTCCTGTGATTAAGTTTGAATGCGTTCCAAGTTAGTCTTTAGCAATGCCTCTGTGGCTAACCTCAGGTAAAACTGATTAATTGAACATGGGTTGATTACAGACGAGCATGGGTGTGACGAGACGTTTGCTTCCACATTATAAAAAAAACTTGAGAGGTGTCAAGGGACACCCGGATGGAACGAAGTTATCCGGAACTTGTCCAAAAACACTGTCAGGATTCATTATTACTATTATTTTTTATTATTTATTATTTACAAAAAAACCTGTATACACTCAACAAAAATAATCGTCGCGACACCACACTGTTCAATGCGAAATAGAAATGAAAATATCTGGCTTGCTTTCTATAAGAGAGAGAGAAAGAGACAGACAGAGAAACATGCGCAGGCCGCACAGCTTACAGTAGCTTACTATACCAAAAAGTGTCGTGACAACTTTTCGTAAGAATTTTTTCCGTCTAGCCCCCTTTCACAACGCGCGATAAGGAACTTCGTTCCAAAAATGTTACCAATGAAGTAAATAGAAATGAAAAAATATTTTAAAATTAACTTTTTGTACCCTAATTTCGCAGTCAAACCACACAGAGCTCTATCATCTTAATTGACACAAAAACAACAATCATATATCGTATAATTGACAATTAATACTGAGTTACATCATACAGTAATTAAATAAAATAGGTTAAAAAGATATACGAGATTTACATTTTATTTTGAATAAATTTCATAAGTACCTTTTCAGTTGTATTAATTGCGTTCGAATGCGTATCGGTAACAAATGAACGCGAACGGGGAATACGTTCAAATGGCCATACAGAGCACACAGCGCGTGCCAATTAGCAAACAGTAGGATCGCTAATTGTAATTGTCATCTCTCCAATTAAATAGCTATTGAAATAAAAAAAATATTGAAATGAAATGACATGCCATTATTTTTGTATACGCCTACACACCTATTAAGCGTCAGTTTCTTTTGTTTTTTTTTTATCTGACTGAAGTAGCAAACGGGCATGCAGTCCACCTGGTAAGTGGTCACTGCCGCCCATGAACATCTGTAATCAACTACATACAGAACATGGGTTTCATCTGAAGTCAATCACAGGTGCGTTTCTACTCCCGAGGACTATGATGGTCACTTCATGTGAATGTGTGCCGGCAACCACACCCTTCTATCGAAACGCAAGAAATGCTTCACGCTAGAAATAGGTGTGGCGGTGGTACTTCCCGGGTCAAACTACAACACCTTGATAAACTTAGTTTGCAACGGAAAACGTGCACCACACCTATTTCTAGCTTGAAGCAGTTCTTTCGTTTTGGCGAAAGGGCATGGTTCCCGACCACACCCTTTCGCAAAAACTCACTTTTATATGAGGCGACCATCTTAGTCCTAGGGAGTAGCAACGCATCTGTGATTGATTTGTATGAATCTGCCTACTGATGTCCATGGTCGGCAGTTGCCACTTACGAGCAGGACTGCGTGCTTGTTTTCCACTTGAAAACTATTGAAAATAATGATGTTCTAGATTTTTTTTTATATGAAGACACATCACACATGACATTCTGAATAATATATTGGAGGATGTAGAGGTAAAAACTGTTTTTCTGCGTTTATATAAGCATTTTTATAAATTCAGAAAAATGCATACGATTAATTTACAATGTTAGTTGTTGCGTAACAATATGAAAAATCCTACGTCATTCGTTTCAAATTAAAGTTTACTAATGCAAGCTGTGTTCTGTTTGTTTTCAGGGTTTATTACACTCAGATACAAATATTATTTTTACACATGTAAAGGCATATGGCGTTCCCTCTAATAGAGGTCACTCTCGTTAAGATCGTACGAATCTCTCCAATGAATTTTAATATATAATTTAAAAAAATATTTTAGTGTAGAGTTTAGTGATATGCATTGCGAAATTCCAATTGAAAATTTTAGAAAACTTAGCATCTGTTAAACTTGTACCCTGGTATACGATCATACATAAGAGGTTTTCGCATGATTGCTATCTCTCCTGCAAGCTACACGATTAGACGAAAATAATTTACTAGACATCGTTGAAAATATTTTACTTACCGAACCCTTTCTCCCCGGGAAACTGAAGAAGACATCCGGGCCGTTCCTGTGCGGCATTTGACGCAGCACGTTCAAAAGTTTCGCTGAGTGCCGCGGCTGCAACAAACAACAGGAATAAGGACATATTAAATGATAACCTGCAAATGGCACATGTTGGGAGCGGATATAAAGTTACGACACTAAAAAAACCCTTACATTACTCCCAATCAAAATGCAAATAATGTGGTGACATATCCTTATTTGCTGAAACGGAAATATGTCCAGCATTGGGACATAAATAAGTTGCAACTACAATACGCATAAGGATGTAACTTGAACCAGTAAAACAATTTTCCACATCACCAAATGAAATCCGAATCCCATTCAGACAGAATCAGGTGTGTGAGAGTGGAGTTAGTTCGTCCTCAGTCGTCATCGAATCAATTCGGTTCAATTGGTTTTAACGGCTCGCATCCATTTGGGGCCGGGGCCGTTTTATTGCGAGCCATCGTATAGACAACCTCGCCGAAGGTCCCCTTAGAGAACCCTTATATTAACCGGCCATTATGCTACTAGTGGGAGAATCGATAAACGAAAATAATGATAGGAAATTGGTCTCTTAAGAGAACCTCCTATTACAGCGTCGTATAAGTTGGTAGATTGGAAGAATGGACCGAAAAATGAGGGAAAAATAGACAGGAATAGTTCGAAATTTATTGGTAGCAATAACGCTGCTCCATCGCGATAGCTAATGAATAGGTGTTTGTATATTAATCATACCACGCGAATTTGTTGAAGACGTTTCTCGTAATAGTGTTAAGGCAGTTTGCTAGTAATGAGCAATTCTGTAGTGTGTGGGCGCGAAAAGATCTTCTGATTAATTGGCATCATTTGCCATAATTGTGAGGAAGTCCAAATATCATTTGTAGTTCATTTCTATAGCATAACAGGAGCTCGAAGTTATAATCAGCTATTTACGGCATTATTACAAGTACGAGTAGTTCGACTAAAACTATAGAATAAAATAAAATGTTAGTCTTTGTAGCACATTTATATTACGGCTATCGGAGTACCGATAAAAGAAAAAAAGATTTTCAGGGTTTTAAGGCTGATAGGAAAAAGAATTGGGGCATTAAAGACTTATTACACTAGACTCTAGAGATAGATTCGGCGTGAATATGACAAAGTTTCTAAATCGAAGCGAATCGAGCGATCGAAGAATCGAAAATAAAGTCTTTCTTGCAATATGGACGAATGTGACAGTTGTTTACCAGCGAAAGTAATAGCCTAGTATAGTATTTATCATATTATTGAAGTATCAAACGAGTGGGTTGTTTACTTTATAAAGCATGGTTACTGCTTGTCAATGGACATCTGTAATCAGCCAAAATTCTTTGCTGTCCTTGAGGAATAACTTGAAGTTTTCGGGCAAGTATTTTCCTCACTACACACTTCAAACAAGAGTACAGCAACGCTTAACATTCCTGTTAAATACCAGAACCACGTTAAACTGCAAAATTGTCGACCTTTAAATATAATTGTTATCTATATGTATATTTCTGTAGTAATTTTAAGTGTGACCTACTTACAAATAACCGCACTATTTCCTATTACCGTAGCAGTTAATGCACCGAGAGATGAGTGAAGTATATGAGCACAAATTTCGAAACCGCCTCCGCAATGGCAGGCTAATCCTACCAGGGCCGCACGAGCAAGAGAAGCTTGCGGAATAAGCGGCCGAGTACGAACGGCTGCAACTAAACGTTCAATTACCCACGTCACGAGTGCTTCTCAAATTTGCATTGTTACGTCGCTCCGTACAGCGGACGGTAATTAGCCGACGGAAACGGCCCAGTTACTTTGTGTTTATGTTTGCCTGGTAGCCCGTCTAAATTTGCTCTGCACGTTAGTTTTACTTTTTTGTCCTGTTTCCTTTCGTCCTTTCCTTTGCACAACTGGTACTGGTATAAGGAATGGCTTACAACATTATGGCCCTATGACAAATTACAGAATGACGCAGTCGAATAAAAAACTGATTCGTATTATCTTTGCTTTGAAGCTTAATATAAATTAATATGCCTACTTTTATTTTTATCAAACGAATAGAGATTTTAATACAAAAACAACATTATAGAGAAAAATATGAGTATTCATTTTTATGTGACAAGGAAAATAAATATGAATAAGAAATAAACCAATACAAAGGTGAAAACAAACGTTTCGCTCATATATCACAAGACATAATAGGTAAGTAATTTGAACAATGAATGCTTGTGAGGGCCGTATCCGTAGCAACTCAAGTACTCTTATTCTTTTATGATGAAGCCCTTGAATTATTTCTGAGAAATCTATACAAAAATATATCTCTAATTTCAAAATGTCTCGTTATATTTAATTTATTTTTAAGAACGAAAAATATATAAAAAACAAACCTACAATATTTATTAACGAAAACGTCGTTAACAATTTTGAGGGGACCTTCACGTAGATAAAGAAGTTTAGAGAGCTACCAAAGCTAATTAATTCTACCCTCAAATTATCTAAGGCTCTGCCTAAAAAACGAGACGGGGGTTAAATGTTACAAAGGCCGCGCACGTAATTTTGTTGTAAGTAAATTTCATTTAAGGAGCACAGTTCGCCCCGATGACCTGAAGAAGACATCGTGAAACCGTTGGATTAAGAGGACACAGGACCGGCTGAAGTGGCGCCATTCAGGGGAGGCCTATGTCTAGCAGTGGCTCTCAGAATGCTGATGGATGGATGAAATTAAACTTACCCATTTGCCGTTGACAGCCTTCATTGCGCTGAAGAGCTGCTTCAGCTCCTTGACGGTGACGCTGTAGCTCGCCAACACGCCTAGCATTTCTATTAGGAGATCTGTAACAATATAAGTGTAACATTATTTGGTGTTTAAAGATAAAGGAGCATTTATGTGTTTCGTTTTAGTGGCGTCATCGATTTCAAATAACAGAAGTGTTAAACGTGACTATGTTCTTGTTCCGTCCCTTACGCACCCTGTAAGTGAAACATAGTTCTTCGAAGCATTCTAACCTAGGCATTCTGCCGATGGGGTAACAACACTTCAGTAGTTCAGTAATTCTTTATTGCATTTAAACAGGTACAGACTAGTTGTTGTAATATCAAATATTTCTCTGTTTATGGCCTACGGGCGTACAATATTGAAATGTCACAATAATATATTAAGAACTAAATAACAAATTAATAAATATAGCATAAATGTCAAAATTAATAATAATAATAATAATGTATGTCAATTGCTATTACAGATTAATATAACTATGTATATTATTATAGAACTCATTAAAAAATGGGTTAAAATATATATTATGCTATTTAATTTTAAGTCATATTAACACAAAACCTTTTTATCTTTTAAAAATTCGTCTATGATATAGTAACATTTTTTTATAAGAATATTTTTTAGTCTTATTTTAAAACATGATAAATTGAGATCTTTTATTGTATCTGGCAAATGATTAAACATTGTAGGTGCCATACCGTATACACTTTTCTTGAAAAATTTACTTTTTGAAACAGTGGTCGACATTAGCTTCTGTGGCTAGCAAAAAGGTTATGTTCTATAATACTCGTATCTAGAGCAGATGGACGGCAGTAAGCATTTACTATCAGATGAACATCATGCTCGTTGACTCCATTGAAAAAAATGTAATTTCAACGAAGTATTATACAAGATAATCAGTTTCATTGGGGACACGTTTTACTTCCGACTTCGTTAATGGGGACTTCTGAGAATTAAGATGAAACGTCTCTCAAACCAGGAAACGACCATCTTAGTTTACTCGGTCAAATCTGTATAGAATTATATATATATATTACTTATATCATAATAGGGGTATTTTCCGATCATACAGACCACTGCCGTACATTGACATCTGTTAGCAACTTTATATAGAACATGGGTACTATACTCTCTACTACAACTAAATGGTTTCTCCACCTCCAGTTTACCGCCGAGTATTCCGCGTATATCAAACCAAAGCAATCTCAATTACGTGCTAAATATTAATATGCCGCCGGGAAAGTAACCGCATCTGAACATTTACATAACATTATCGTCTGCTTCTACCGCATTGCCCGGGTTTAGATAGGAACGATGGGGTGATAGATTACTAGCTACTCAGTATGCTGCCAAAGAGATTAAATATACATAAATGACTATAGTGATAATGTTGTTAAGATTTACGTACAAAAACTGCCATCTCCCTTTACATCATCTTAATGACACCATCACCGGTTGATTGACTTGTATTTATGATTTTTCCGTTAGCCTTTTGAGGCACTCTGCTGAACATAAGCCTTAATCTTAACGGAGGTCTTGCAAATATTGTCACAATGAATGGTTGTTTAGTCGGTAGATATTACACAGGAAGATGGATGCTTCCACACAAGATTCACCGACACCACAGGGTACAGCAGTTAATTAATAAAAAATTGTCAACCACACTTCAGCTGCCCGTGTTCCGTCTATTCTACACGTATATTCAGGACATTTAAAATTGTATTTTGTCTCAATATATGCGATAAAAATAAAAAGTCCATAAACAAATAAGGTTATAAGTTAAGAGGTTAGCGCGGATTTACTCACTAATAATTTTCGTTTTTAAAAATGTAAGTAAGCTTTAAAAAGTATGAAGAAACAAAACATATGGCTTTTCGATGGTTTGCTATGAAGATAGTTACATTATAAAATGCACCAACTATTTTTAATGCAAAATTTCATCGGAATATTCATACACCATACGCACGACAATATACCAAATCAATAAATACTGTTCAATACGATTGTCATCCGAATCGAGCTGCAACGGAATTTACGTCGAGAACGTTTAGCGTTCCGCACTTAAAGCGGAATGTAGCGCCACGGATGGAATTTCCACGAATCGAATGCCTGTCACTGCTGCGAGAATGCTGAAACTGTTTTCGTTCTGTGATTTCCAATGAAACCCTTACATTCCGGATTAGAATACTATGCTATTGGTAGTCTATATACTGTTAATATTTTACAGATAAACATTAAACGAACTAACCTCTTAAGTGCAATAATTAGAAATTGTTTTCCATACCACATGTTCAATGTTATAATGGATACCAGGTTTCCAAAAATAATTTTATTAGGTACCTGTTCAATATTTTGTTCTATATTCTACTATTTATTGTACGTACAAAAATAAACTTTACTGTTATTTGTTATTATTAGGCAGAACCCAACGCATATCAACAGAAGTGATGCTGTGTTGTCTGAAAGGTGTGGTAAGGTGAGGAAACTTATCCGCGCATTTCTACAGAGTATTCTGAGATAGCAACGCAAGGTGCTGTTGGCATGAATCTTATGTTATAAAAAACGCTTAAACTTAAAGCCCCACCGTAGGATTTTCTTCTGTGTCGTGAGTGCCATGGACACAGACAAAGACACACAAACACCCAGACCCAGAACAAGAATCTAAACTCATTATTCAGATTCCGCCGGGAATCGAACCCGGGACCCATGTCAGACCGGTATGGTAACCGCTGCGCCACGCGGGTCGTTATCTTTATTTTACTGCCATTTTTGCTTAATATACATAAAAAAGTATTTTTAAATATTAATAATCAAAAAATATTCTGGCTTTTAACAAAGAGTTACTTTTACGAGAATAGGAAGCCTTTTCGTTATTGTCATTGTTATAGTTTTTCTAAGATAAAATCTTGTATTAAAATACTGTAATTGGTAAAAAAAACGTTTATAGTCTGAAATCGTAGACAATTATCAGACAGACTAACCTGTACTATAAATAGAACTCTCAAGAATGGCTCGTTTCAAGTGATTCAGAAAAAAATAACATACTTGTTTTATTGAGACGTATTTTAGCTTTTCAATAAGTACATAAATTTCAAGTAATCATTATTATCAAGAGTTATTTTTAGATTGTTATTGAATGTCGAATTATGGGTGATATTTAGTAGCAAAACTGTCTATAACCAACATGCCGATGAGACGTGTTGGCACTCCTGAGGACTAAGTTATGACGATGGCCGTGGCTTTTGTCGCGTTTTGACGTAACTGAATGTGAATGTGAATTTATTATTTGAGAGTGTTTTAAATGGCTGTTTAAAAGGACACAACAAACTGGTGGTGGTGCCAACCCATTATTGTCCCACTGCTGGGCACGGGTCTTCTCTCAGAATGAGAGAATTTTAGGCCATAGTCCACCGCGTTGCCCAAGTTCATTGGTGGACTTCACACACCTCCGAAAACTTTTTTTAAAAAACTCTCGGGTGTGTAGGTTTCCTCACGATGTTTTCCTTCACCGAAAAGCAGTGATAATTAATTTCTAATACGCACATAATTTAGAAAAATCAGTGGTGCGTGCCTGGGTTTGAACCTCGGATCTCCCGATTGAGAGGGCAAGCTTCAACAATTAGGCTATCATTGCTCTCACAACAAACTATGTACAGTTAATGAATTTCGGATCACATGATGCGTAGCTGTTAGTTTGATTTCGGTACATAGTTGCGGTCGGAGCGCGGACGTTTTCGGGGGCCCATTTACTACTCGGCGGCAGAGTGCGTTAAACCTAATTAACCCGGCAATAATCCTGCGCACTGACTGTATTACACTACACTTCCCGCATCATCATACGAATGGAAACCGCATTTCAGCGCAGAGTTATTGTATTACATCGAAACTATGTCATTCCAATTATCTCTTAATGCTTTTATGTATGACAACAAACATTTTCATCATGTAGTTCTATAATATTGTAAGATATCAAGCTGTGTTCAATGTTCAAGCGCTGTTCAATTTTTAGGAGCAATAAAGTAGTGTTAAGGTGGTATAAACGAATTCGTAGCTACATTGTTGAGGTAGGTACCGATCCGATGGTAGTGTAAGAAAAAAAATGTAACTGACAATTTGTAAGTGCCCCCGTAGGCCTTTACAAAATAACAGACATTTCATAATCAGATGTAAAAAAATATAACATAAAATATTAGCAACTAAACAGTATTATATCTACATACTTAAGAACATTAGATATATATTTTTTTAGAATACCAGTAACCAAAATAAATGCCCTAAAGGAAAACCATGGTTCCAACAAAAAAATATACGAGTAAAAGGTCAAAGAGTGGCTGGCTTAAATAAATTCAAACAAGCCGAGTCTCTCACGTTGGCTACCGTTAAATAAAAAGCGAGCAACATGAAGGCGGGTCCGGCCAGAGCGGCCGACGGTTAATGGCGAGCATATTGTTCCCGGAGTAATCCCGGAGTCGCTGAGGTGACTAATCCCGCTTTATCCCGAAAAAGTCCGGGCTCCGGGCTCGAGCCGCGACGGACGCGAGTTTAATTCGAAACCGGGAAATCACTCGACGTGATTATACCATTGTATTAAATTCTCAGCCGCTGCCGGGATGACTGTAATACGTACAATACGTGAGCTCTGGGGCTGTGGGACCGCTTTATTTATGCAGAGTTTTACTTTGTATTCCGAAATTGTACATGTACTGAAATTATACTTGAATTCGCTGAAAACGCGTGATCCAATTTATATCTGCTCACAAATATAAAAAAAAATATACAGACGATTCGCGAACCTCCTCATTGTTTTATAGTCGTTTATAAACACGATCAACTATGTACTCGTATATTAACGTATTATATAAAAAATCCTATAGTCTCAGTAAGAAGCTTAGGCGTTTTCACATCTTGTCCATCACTGAGTGACAGTTTAAATCAAACAGCTAATGGATTCACCAAAAAAGAAGTTAACGTCATGTAAAACTTTCCTAGGTACATTAATGCTTCCGGTTGCGGTCGGACCGAGTTCCCGGAGTCCTCTTTTTAGCGCCGAGGACGGCCACCGGAGGGGTTTTAGTGCGGTAAAAATCCCACATAACACTGCGTCGCTCCCACGGCGTCGGGTACCTTTTGAAGGTTTCCCCCTCGAAAACAAAAAAAAAAGGTACATTAATGCTACATATATTATGAATCAGTTTGATTCATATTTCCTTGTGTTGTCTTGTCAAAGCATTATTGTCCCACTGCTGGGCACGGGTATTTTCTCAGCATGAGAGAGTTATAGGCCATAGTCCACCGCGCTGGCCAAATGCGAATTGGTGGACCTCTAAACACGAATAAACAGTAAACATACGAGTACATATAGGAAATGGTAGGAAACACATTTCCTTAAACACGAATTAACAGTATAGATACATATAGGAAATAGTAGGAAACATAGTTGTAATATATAAATTCAGACATTGTTATAACTAAAATTCAGGTCAGCATATTGATTTTGCTGAAACAAACGTTTTCAGACGTCATTAGGCACAATGGAACATAAGCCATCAGAATACACGTGATTTTGCACAGTGGACCAATCAGTGAGTTTTATTCAACTGTGTTAAGAGTGAGAGGCTTTTCGATCATATGTATATGCCCATTACTCTGACGCGCTCTACTTTAATTAGGATTCTCATATCCACCAAAGAGATCGTGTTTGATAGCTAAAAATACGACCAATAATATTATATTAAACACATTAATAAAAATCTATACATTAATACGTGAAGAACAAACTTGTGATTCGTTTCTAAGATATTTGCCGCAGGCGGAGGTGTATGAAATTACGCACGATTATAGTTGATGTAGAGAAGAATTGCAGTGGCCACGTACCGTAAAGTGGACCGCATGTACGTTTACCTACCTTCATATTATAAAAAAATATTTAAAATCGTGCCAGAGACGACGAACAGAAATAATCATTCCTAAGCAAGTGTACTCGTTCAAACACACCCATAGCATTACCATACGAATAGCGAATCCGAAGCTACGTCGCCCAGTGTACACTCGAGGCTCTTCACACGAACAATAGCAGCAAATGAACTTATTAATTTGTTGACGGAGCGGGTCTTACGTGCCCGCGTATATGGTGTACGAGCGTTATGTATGCGTTTCGCATTGTTCCATAATAATTGCTTTTAATTCGTGATCGAGCAAATGGTTTGCTTAATTTAAATATGACTGAATGGAATAAAATGTGAAATAAGTTGGCGAGTGTTAATTATGTAATTGATACATTTCTGTTGTTCTGCACGCTCTCACCAACGAATATTTATTGTAATGACTTATAAAAAAGTGACCTATGTAGGGTACGTACATCAAAATCTAAATTCATTATCAAATTTCTGATTGAAAGTTAATCGAGTTAGTAAGGCATTACCAAAAAAATGGAAGTAGGAGGCCACAAGAATAGGAATAACTCCTACCGATGATATAACTTAAAATTTATTGTTAATATGTTGAACAATATACTTAGAATCAACACCAGCACACCTCATGCCATAACGAATGGAAACCCTCAAAACAAACTCGTCCCCCGCGTACAATGGAAGCAAATGAACTTATTTGTTGATTAAACTGCGCGCGTGAGGCTGCCTATTGTTTACCAATTAACAAGCATCAAAATACTGCTTCGTCGAAACTGCTGTTTTCGGGATACTATTTTATTAATTGACGTATTAAAGGCTTAATAGGTATCAAATAAATTACGTAATTGTAGTGTGTATTTTAAAAAATACCGACAAATTTACTAAACTGTATTTACTATTGCCTAATTTTTTTTCACGTGTAAACAATAATAGCGCATTGGACTGAGACACTTACGAGTAGGTAAGGACAAAATATTAGTTCAGTGTTAATAAATTAGAAAAAAAATAACGATTTTGCCATTACGTAAATTTTAGGCAACACATCATATATGATCATCATATCACGTATGAACGCTTGTACATTATAATAAATTTAAAATTTAAAGAACATTTAAATGGCATTTTGAAATTCTGCAGTGAGACCTTTGTTGTTATATTGAGATGCACCCTCATTCATAAAAATAAAAGCATAGAAAAAGTCTAATTGGAGGCGCCGGGTATCGATCCCGGTACCTCTCGCATGCTAAGCGAGCGCTCTACCATCTGAGCTACGCCCCCTGTTGAGGTACGAGACAAATTTCTTAATAACATTTTAGAAAATATCCTTATTAAAAAAACAATAAAATGTACAAAAAGTCTTATTGGAGGCGCCGGGTATCGATCCCGGTACCTCTCGCATGCTAAGCGAGCGCTCTACCATCTGAGCTACGCCCCCTGTTAAGGTACAAGACAAATTTCTGAATAACATTTTAGAAAATATCCTTATTAAAAAACAATAAAATGTACAAAAAGTCTTATTGGAGGCGCCGGGTATCGATCCCGGTACCTCTCGCATGCTAAGCGAGCGCTCTACCATCTGAGCTACGCCCCCTGTTAAAGTACACGACAAATTTCTTGATATAGTTCCAAGAAAGCCGTTTAATATGCCCCAGGCATTGCACAAAACCAGAACATGCGACATTGAATACGTACGGACCAAGTCAACGCACAAGCCTTTCACTTACAATTTGGTATCAAAAAGCCTGCGAATTGGCCTTACACTATCAAAATGGTATCCAGATTTAGAGGTCAATTCGTTGTCTCTGGTTACGTATAACTTAAGATGATTTAGATGTTTACATTCCTAAACCAATTCAAACCTTTATAAAAAAACTAGATGAATCGGTAAACTTCGTTCCGCCTAAAACTCTAAAATCTAAAATTTTATTCTACATATAGTATGCATGTTTATACATAAAAACCTTTCTCTTGAATAACTCTACCTATTTAAAAAACTGCATTAAAATCCGTAGCGTAGTTTTAAAGATCTAAGCATACATAGGGACAGACAGCGGGAAGCCACTTTGTTTTATACTATGTAGTGATGCGATAAAATTAATAAACATAAACGATTTCTATATATTTTTCTTTGTAATTATAAGATCGTAGTCCAATCTTACAACAAATGACAGACATCAATAAACAAGTTCAAATAAAACAGCTTTTATCTAAAGTCATTTACAAATGCGTTGCTACTCGCCAGGCATAAGATGATCGCTACATACGAGTATGTTAGTGAGCTGGCTAATTGAGAAAGATCTTAAAACAATTTTATACTGAACCCTGTAAAAGAATTCGAAAAGGATTCAAAAACCGCATATCGTGAGTACCCGTTAAGTATTAAAATGTGAACCATATAAATCCGATTCAAGAAGCTATACTGCTATTACATTAAGTAGATGTTGTTATAATTAGATAGGCAAAAAGTGTTGAAAGAAATGAATCCAACCGACTATTTTTGTCTGACACTAGATAAGCCTAATGATTCTATGATTAAGTGAAGGCATAAGAAATTGTTAAGCGATGTGAAGTTACTAGACGAAGAGCTAATAGTCAGCAGTATATAAGAAAATGCTGATTCGACGAAGATTTGAGCAACGCTAACATTAATTATGAGTAAGGGTCACGGGCATTCTTATGCTTACTCCTCAATTTAGAGCGACCTAAAAGCTATAGGTCAGTTCTGAAAACGTCGCCACAGGCATAATGGACCGCTGTATACAAAGGTCAACAACAATAATTAACGAAAAAATTCAAGGAAAACGTTTCATTTTTTTTCCAAAATTGTAAGTCTTTTATAAGTTTAATTGACACGTTTACATACAGATTCAAAAATACAAAAATAGATAAAATGTATAATGACTTTACTAATTGGAAATTAGAGTAAAGGATTTTAAATAAAAACAACTTCCAAAAACAAATCCAATTGGAGGCGCCGGGTATCGATCCCGGTACCTCTCGCATGCTAAGCGAGCGCTCTACCATCTGAGCTACGCCCCCTATTGAGGTACGAGACAAATTTCTTAATAACATTTCAAATAGCGATTATATAAAGAAATAATAAAATGTACAAAACGTTCCAATTGGAGGCGCCGGGTATCGATCCCGGTACCTCTCGCATGCTAAGCGAGCGCTCTACCATCTGAGCTACGCCCCCTGTTACAGAAACTGATAAAGTTCTTCAATAGAATAAAATTTTCGAAGGGTGGTACAATCTGAACGGTTCATACGAGGAAGTACCAATTTTTAGCGAGTGACGGTTCTTGCGTTTCTGTAGAAGAATGTGGTGGCCGGTTGAAGAACATATGCCGCGATCATCATATTTTTCAGTAGTACCAATTTGTTAGGTAGAACCCGTGTTGTTAATGAAGCTAATAACAGGCGCTCGTGGTCAACAGTGACTACTTTCCATCAGGTTGGAATGAATTAATAAGTATGAATGCATTTTTTCTGGTCCAGTCTAATAAAAACACTTAGATTTTTTCAGAAAACTATTACCGAATGTGTTAATTATTACCTAATTACCTAATACAATGAAATATCATATCATGACGACATAAATTACGATAAAATAAAGTTTGATACCACAGATAAAGTGAACGTGATTATACAATAAACATGATTGTGACGTAGGCTTTTATTACAGTAGCTACTTCATTTTTGTAATTATTATAGACAGGGGGCGTAGCTCAGATGGTAGAGCGCTCGCTTAGCATGCGAGAGGTACCGGGATCGATACCCGGCGCCTCCAATTGGAACTTTTTTGTAATATTTTTTCTTACTTTCTCTCTTTAACCCATTATTGTCCCACTGCTAGGCACGGGTCTTCTCTCAGAATGAGTTTTTCTTCAGTATGGCATAATGTATGTTTATACCACACTAAAATTAAGTAGATTACTGTACTCAGGACTTTTCTTATTTATTGAAGTACTAAACTGGCATGAAGTCCATCTGATGTTAAGTGGTCACCGTCGCCCATGGACATTTATAAGCTATAACAATAGATGAGGGACTATGTCTGATATCAATCATAGATACGTTGCTGCTTCCTCGACGGGTCGCTTTCATCCAAAGCGACCATAAATAGCGGCAACCGCACCCTTTCACAGAAACGCACGAATTACTTTACACTAGGTATAGATGCGGTGGTGGTGCCTCACCGGTCGAACTACAATGGTTCTACTACCTGGATAAACCAGTATTGTCGTTACTAATTAATGTGACACAACAAGAATTTCTAGTATGTTAGTACCAAATTGTATTTACTCGCAGTACAGTGGCAACTACTATTCTAAAGTGCATGCGGATGATATTCCAGATATTCTAACGATCTAAAGAGATAGCAAAGCACGAAGAATTAATACACTAGAGCACTACTTAACATTGATTTAATATGTTGAATGATTCCTGCTAATTTCGACAACATCTAAAGCGACAGTTTAGATATACCAAGTCAGCGCGTTAAAAGTAAATTAGCCTTATACAGCCAAACTCTTTTTTTATTTTTTACTAGTTGACCCGGCGAACTTCGTATGGCCTAAAAGTCAAAAATTTAAATTTATCAGTGTTCCTCTACTACATTATGCATGTTTTATACATAAAAACCTATAAAATGCTCTGTGATCACGTATAAAAAAGCAGAATTTGTTCATAACCTTGTAAGTAAATGTATTTATGTTGCTAGACACATGGTAATAAAATTGATCTCTGCAACTATCGGGGGCGTAGCTCAGATGGTAGAGCGCTCGCTTAGCATGCGAGAGGTACCGGGATCGATACCCGGCGCCTCCAATAAGACTTTTTGTATATTTTATTGTTATTATATAAAGGATTTTAGAAAATGTTATCAATAAATTTGTCTTGTACCTCAACAGGGGGCGTAGCTCAGATGGTAGAGCGCTCGCTTAGCATGCGAGAGGTACCGGGATCGATACCCGGCGCCTCCAATTTATGTTTTGATTGCTTAGTCTCTTCCTCTTATTGATTGTGGTAAAACGGGTATCATAGAAAATAATAGCATTCTCCACCGCATTTTGGTAGTTTTTTTTATTAATATTTATATATGTATGTATAGGCAGTGGGTCATCGTGTCGTATACATATTATAAGTGATCCCTCTACGTATTACGATGATATACCTATGTCATGGTTTTCATATTACGATGCAGATTAGAAATGTATGTCGTCACGAAAAGTGCAATGGAATACAAGTGAGTCGTGGGGATAAAAAAAGATAATTAAATGTAAAATGCGTATCCCTAGTCTATGTATTAATACGTGAAGCAAAAACTTGTGGTGCATTTATAAGTAATATGCTGCGGACGGATTAGTATGAAATTTTGCACGGTTATAGTGGACGTAGAGACGAAGTGCAGAGTGTTAATATTTTTTTCAAATAATGCATAGAACATATATAAAATCAACTAAAAACACATCACACACTACCGTGCATTTGTCACATGCACATTAATAAAAAACGAAATTAAACATTCAAGATATGAAAACGGAAAACGTCAAAAATGTCAGATGTCTTTGTCAAAATACCCGTTATTAATTTTTAAGGCAGCTTTGTCACTTAAACCTCTTTTTACTTTTCGGGTCTATTAAATTAACTTCAAAATAAAAATTGAATTTAGGAAATACTGTGCACAATATCAAATTTAGTTTATAAGTTGGATTACGGTTGAATTTCGACCGTTGCGACGGGTGACTAGTTATAATACCAACGAAACAATTTCAACTATAAGCCACACCATATATCGTTTTCAAAAGCCACACCACGTCCTTTTTACCTGAGTCTTTTTATTACTACTTTCATGACACTCAAGGAAAGCGAAAAGCACCAAACGGGATCTTAGAGATTTTATGTAGCCCTAGTACTCGTTTGAATATATAAAAACCCTTTGTATCAGCTATTTATTTATTTCGTTTCTTTTTTCAAAATTATTTTGTTCAGAAACTATTTGTGCTCGCATTATCATAAGTATGTTTAAAAGTGTACATTAATTAATACGTAAACTAAAATTTTACACCCACAATAATTTAAATTAAATATAGTTTTTTAAGGAGGACTAATAGCAATTTAAATTAGAACTTTAAATACAAACAGAGAAAATAATTATGGTACTTTAGTTAATCCAATGAGTTGCCGATTAATTAGGACTCAGAACTACCTAGTATGGCTGCTTAGGGACACAGGTGACCTTTTTATGTTCAGCCGGCTTTACAATAATGAGAGTTCTCATAAACTATTTCACGGGCATCGCACATCCTTCTTGTTCCACCACAAAGTCTAGAATGGTGTAATGATGGTTGCTAGCCCGTCGCGACCCATGGCAACATCTCATCAGAGTATTTTATTTGAAAAGCTCTCCGCTCAAGTTATTCTTATCTCTAACTTTAAACAATATAAACAACAAATATTTTGCGTAAAACACTAAGTTTATTAAACAAGAAGATAAAACGTTGACAAATGTGTTATTTACATAAAATGTTATTTAGTACTTTAAAATAAATAATCTAAAAAGTATCCAGATTTAAAGTGATACAATTCTGTTTTGAAAATAAAATAATTTCGAAACTAAATCAATTATAATACAACTAATTATAACCGAAGTTATGTAAAAAGTCACTACAATTCTTAATTTTTTTTTTCTCTCTGGTTTTATGTGCGAGAAACTCGTAACTCCTTTGTGGTCCTTTATTCGGATGAACAGAAAACTACGACATTGATTAAACGCAACGATAAAAACAGTAAAAAAGCAGTAACCAAAGAAATCGGTTTGATATACTCGAGTTAACATCATTTATGCTCTCCCAGTCAGTGTGTGATCGTAATTGCGTAACAGAATTTAATAAGAAATTCAAAAGCCAGGAAAGGTGGTTAAGGTTAATTCATCTTTTTGAACGAGACACAAAAATGTGCCATCTGTATACAGCAACATACCTTCAGCTTTTCCTGCTACCCTAGTAATCGTGAGAAACGTGCACAACTCTTTGTTTGAAATTTTGGTTCAAATTATCCAGCCATGTCAGCAGACGTTTTGATTTTAAAAAATTAGATTCATAGGCCTTAAATAATTTTCAATGAATAAAGGTTACTCAAGAATTCTTTAAAGATTTAAGTTAAACTAGTCACCCGCCGAAACGGTCGACACTTGACCTTAATTCAACTCAAAAACTAAACTTGATATTGTCCAAAGTAGCACAAATATTTCTCAAACTCAATTAAATTGTATTAATATTTAAGTTAGTTTAAAGATAAAAGACGTTTAATTAACTAAGCTGTATTTAAAAGCAATAGCGGGTATTTTAATAATTTTAACAAAGACATGTGACATTTTTGACATTAAGTGTTTTCATAGTAAGGCATTGAATGTTTTATTTCGTTTATTATACATGCGTTTGTGTCAAATGCAAGGTAGTATGTGTTATGTGTTTTAGTTGATTTTATGTATGTTTTATGCATTATTTGAAAACAACATTGGCATTGCGTAATCCTTCTCTACATCAACTGTAACTGTGCGTAATTTCATACTCCTCATTCTGCAGTAAGTATCTTAAAACGGATCACAAGTTTTTGCTTCACGTATTAATTTAAGATAAATATACTTCTTTTATTTATACAAAATATAGATTTTATGCTAAGTATATGTATGACCACTTAGGGGAGGCCTATGTCCAGCAGTGGACCTCAAAGGGCTGATGGATGGATATGTATGATCATGATACTAGTGCGGACTAAGGATACTAAGTTTACTATTTCCTAAATAATTGTACTAGTTTAGGGTTTATACTAGCTTCTGCCTTAAATAGTATTTGAGGGTAGTATTTAAATAGCATCTAAATAAAGGAAAAGAATGTGTGCTATATTTTATAAAACTATAAATTATATTAAAATTATATTTTTTTAAAACATAAACCTGTATTTAATAACAGCGGTACTACAACTCGTAAAACACTTTATGGGCTTTTTAATAACAACTAGTTATATAGTTCAGCCGTAAAGTTCTACACAACAAGAGGTTTCACATCTGTGTCTGTAAATTAAAATTTCACTAGAAAAACCGGAAATTTTCAGATAAACTAAAACCCAAATATACCTATCTGAAATCAGGTCACAATACATTTGCGTATTAAATAAAATATAGGTCAAACGTACGACGTATCTTTATTTCGCTTTTAGCATTTACCGGTTGAGCGCATACACCTGAAAGGTGCGCGAACACTGCGCTGTTCAGGTATCCCATTACAAACATGCTCATTTTCACCTGGGGGCACATTGACCCGGTTTCCTACTGCGAAAGGTAACGTGGAAAATAAAAGGCTGAGAAATCAACGGAGAGAGGTACCAGGCAACCATAGGAATACAATAGGTGCGCCGGGGGCGGCTTGTATAGGCAGCTGGCACGTGGCAGCGACACGACCTTTATGCACTCCGCGAACTTCAAACGGATATGTTGCGTTTGTACATCTGTAGTTGTGCTATTCATTTGAACATTAATGGCATTGTTTGCCGAATTAATAGTCGATTATTATCATGGAATTATGGCAAAGGACGTTTGAATTAATAATCTACGTGCAATAAAAAATAGCAAATACTTGCAACAATTAAATGCTGTAAAACATTGAAGCAGGCACACAAAAAATACTTTACTTGCGAATAATCTTGTCAGAACAAAAGTCCAGAAAATTTAGTACACGTTTTGTTTTACAAAATAAAGACACACAATCCTTATTTCGCTGTTTATTAAGAAGAGAACAGTATGCGAGTATGAGTAGACTGAAAAAGATGCAGTTTACCTAATTGTGAAACATACAGACAAACAGTGAGTTAATTGAGAATCTTCCGACTGCGTCAGAATGTTGCTCATGTCACAATTTGGACACAAACTCCTAAATAGAGTATAAATTAATGAACTATTGAAAAACTACTTAACTACTAATTTTAGTTCCAGCAGTTGGGTTTATTAATACAACCATGATTCTACCATTATCTTCATCACCACCAAAACAAGGAACATTTGATTTAGTGTACGAACACTAAATCACTCCCTGTATTAACTTAAGATTTTCAGAAAGAAATTAAATATTAATATTATGAACGTGGTAGATCCAGTGTAGTTCGACCGGAGAAATACCACCGCCACACCTATTTCCGGCGTGAAGCATTTCTTGCGTTTCGATGGAAGGGTGTAGTTGCCGGTACACTTTTATGAGGCGACCATCATACTCCTCGGGAGTAGCAACGCATCTGTGATTGCCTTCAGATAGAACCCATGTTCTATATGAAGTTGATTACAGATGTCCATGGGCGGCAGTGGCCACTTACCATCAGGTGGACTGCATGCTCCTTTAATACTTCAGTCAGATAAAAAAAATCCGTATAAAATTTCAACAAAGTCAACCGTGGTTTTGCTAAGAGGCATCCGAGAGACAAAGCTACTTTCGCACATAACACTTATTAGTATGAATAAACCAACTACACTCCATTACAGCGCAACAAACAAAGCATTTACCGCAATACGACGCCACCGCATAATTGAATTGAATGAAAATAAACAATATTACACCCATGTGGAACGGATATCAAATGAGGGGTGTAAATAAAAACAGTCTTCTCGTGGCGCGGTCCACCTGGGGATGATTATACAGGCAACATCCCCGTGATATTACGGAGCGTGGGTTCCACGGAACGGGATACATAAACGGTGCAATTAATATTCATATGAAATGAAATGTTTTTATTTTGTATACCTAAGCCTGCGGGGGCACCTACAAATTGTAATTTACATTTTTTTCTTACACTACCACCGGATCGGAATACGACCTCAATTGAAAAGATCCGGCACTCAGCGGGTTTGTCTTTTATCTTATTTATAACTATTTTTTTTTAAATATAATTACAAACATGTTTTTTTTCATGGTAATGAAAGTTAGCTCCTGTATCTTTCTAAATCGACGGACGCTTTTAAGGCAACATTGAAGTATATTTTAAGATGTAACAAAACCATGCATTGGTCGTAATTCGATAGCTACCGATATTGTCACTTTTATTTTATGGATATTACCATATATATTTACACATTATGTGATCGTACAAAATACACAAAAGAAAAAAGGAAACTATTTTTATATTTAAAATTTAGAAAATTGATAATGAAAAATATCTGGAGATATTTGTGTTTCTGCCTGTGATATCTATATATTGCATAATGCATAAAACATACATAAAATCAACTAAAAACACATTACGCACACTACCTTGCATTTGACACAAACACATACATAATAAACATTGCAGATCTTTTTTATGCTGATAATAAAAATAAACTGAAACCTACTGTTTTAAATTATAACAGAAGAAACTCAACATAACTTATCCAATAATCCTCGATTTATTTAGACTCGATGTACATTCGTCGGTGGTAAAATTAGCTCTACATTGCATTGGTATGTGTCGAGCCATAATTCTAGCTCAAATGGATTTCGCCAGCATAAATCAAAGCGAACTTGACTAACAAGAGCTCTATTGTTTTCGACGGCAGCGTTAATTCAAATATGGCTGTAAGTTTGCGTAGAGAATTAATTATAATTATACAATCATACTCATTGTATGAAACATCGCTCTACATACCAGGTATTAGATTATGAAGTCACAATACTACAATTACTAACTGAAAGAATGAAAAGACTGTAGAATGACAATACAATAGAAGTATAAGTTATTATTTATACAAAGAAATGAGTTTATAATAACCAACTTATTGTTAATTTAATTAGAAAAAATATACAGTAGAAAATAGAACTTTCTTCTGCTTTTCAAGTTGGGTAATATACGATTATTCAAGATTTGCGACGGAAGGGATACCTCACTTTTTTTTGATTGAAGCAGCAAATGAGTATGCAGTAGACTTTATGGTAAGTGGTCACTGTCGTCCGTGGACATCTGTAACCAACTTTATATAGAACATGGATTCTATCTGGTGTCATTCACAGATGCGTTGCTACTCCCAAGGACTAGGATGGTCGCCTCATATAAAAAGTATGCCGGCAATCACACCCTTTTATCGAAACGTAAGAAATGCTTCACACTAGAAATAGGTGAGGCAGTGGTACTTCCTCAAGAAAAGTACGAAAAAGGGGTTTTTACGAAAAAGACAGCCCTTTTTTCGCTCGCTGCACTTCCCTTACTTTTAAGCATTTTCATTACGTGCCCTATTGTTGTGCGGCATAAGTACCAGGCGATCATAAATCACAGAGAGTTTACTCACCAGCTACGACGGTTTCGGCCCGGGGCAGCCTTTGTAACACGTGGTGGATGAGACCGACGTCTGTGCATGCTTGCAAATTGCGCACACTCTTGCGCAGAATTGCGATGAACACCGACCATATCTCCGCCTGGAACAAAATTTATCGTGAATTAGTGTGACAACTAATGTTAATAACGAATAAAGAACCAAAATTGAAATAATACGAAAATTTCACGCCCATAGGGCAAATACAGAGATCAAATAATAGCTGTAAATGCCAACCTATAAAGTAACATTATTTAAGCAATATAGGTATATATGACAGATAATCAATAATAACCGCATATGTACTTAGATATTTTTGATGTTCTTATAGCTGTCCGTCCGTCCGTCCTATAATATTACAAGCTTTCTATTAACTTGCAACGTACTCGTATGTATGTTTGTCATGGTGGAATCTTGCAACTGAATTTTGAAGCAGTTGTCACGAGAAAAATTTAAGAAACGACAGACTTAGATCTGAGTAAATCTAATCTGAAAAGTCTCGCGACAAACTTTTACACAAAATGATGGCTTTGAGTACTGCAAATATATATTTTTTTCTTTTCAGTGCATTGAAATGAAAGTTTGTATTTGAAAATATTGTTTTATTGATTAGCAACACAATATTGTTGACATTGCCAATGTTGTGTAGGCAATCCAAGTGTAAAAGTCGACAAAATTAACTAATCCTTGAATTGAAAGTACAGATATTACAATAGATTTATATCTATTTATCGCTTTGAAAAACGATACGGATTTCACAAACAAAAATATCAACATTTCAGTCGAAATGAATGCAAAATACTACTTCACAATCTCCCTCTCATTATGCAAGATTGCAATTAAAACAGCAATTTTAATGCAACGACCGGCTCAAGTTTAGTTCCGCATTTAATGATCGCTCCGGATTTCTTGCAAAACAAAGATTTCATTGTTTGCAACTTTTATTAATATGCAGTCTATCTTTTTTTCTGATATATTAGTTGTAAAAGATGATATGTATCTTTTACAACTCATCACATTAGAGTCAAATTCATCAAATCTTCCACGTTTAAAAAGTCAATAAAAATATGCAGACAAAATATTGCTTAATTAACAAGCTATTTAAATTGAATATATCACGAATGTTTCGCTTACTTAACTTAGCAAACATAACAAATTTGCTGCATTGCAACACGGTACTTTGTTATTGAAGGAGAGTGCGATGGTGCCCTAATACTCTTTAATTTATGCAAATGCAAATGTTTTGTAGAGCTCTTGTTTGCGTTTAACTTACGGAGAAAGATAGCATATTAAAGCTATTAAGCTATAATGTGTTATTTTTATTCCGCGAGTGGAATATTATTTTATATCTATTTAGTGTAGGATTTGCATGCTTAACCTAAATACAGTCTATCTTTTTTACTGATATGTTAGTTGTAAAAATTACATAAGTACATCTTTTACAACTCATCAAATTAAAGTCCAATTCATAGAGACAAAAATAAATATTCCATGTTTAAGGGCAATATAGATATCGTCGTCGACCCATTATTGTCCCACTGCTGGGCACGGGTCTTCTCTCAGAATGAGAGAGTTTAGGCCATAGTCCACCGCGCTAGCCGAGTGCGAATTGGTGGACTTCACACACCTCCGAGAACTTTTTTTTAAGAACTCTCAAGTGTGTAGGTTTCCTCACGATGTTTTTCTTCACCGAAAAACAAAAATGTGGAACGCTTCACGATTTTGCGTGTCATCCTTGCGCAGGGGCCATGCTAATATAGATATGCAGCCACAATATAAATTAATTAAAAGGTCTTTAATTCAATGAATAGCATGAATGTTACGCTTACTTAATTTAGCAAACATAGAAAATTTGCTGCATTGCATCAACGTACTTTGTTATTGCTAGGAGAGTGCGCTGCCGCCCTAATTCTCTTTAATTTATGTAAATGCAAATGTTTTGTAGCTAAGAGCTAAGCTAAGATAGCTATTAAGCTGTAATGTACTTATTATTCTATATCTATCTTTTCCTTTTTTCTTGTCGACAGGGAGACTTTCAAAATGTACCCGACGTCATAGGAGCGACGTAGTGTTATGTGTGATTTTTACCGCAGTAAAACCTCCCCGATGGCCGTCCTCGGCGTTACAAAGAGGACTTCGGAATCTCCGGAGGAACGCAACCGGAGCGCGTCGTCCTGTCAGGGTTCACCCAAAAGGGCGGCTGAGCACACGGCTCCGTCTAGTCTTTATGATGGTATACGACCACACATACCGCCTTCCTTACCGGGGTCGCCTGACTGAATGGTTCAACCCCCAACTCTAGTCGCCCGCAACCCCAGAAGTCCCTTTTAGCAGCTTCATACGACAGGCAGGTTATACCGTAGCCCTATTCTAATCCCGGAACTACAGTTTATTTCTATCTAGAGTAAAAATTGAATGCTTTACATATTCGCATAAATGTGTCGATATTCCCAGGAATACCAGGGCAACATCACTGTAGCTATGGTTGAGTAGCTGAATAGGCAAAGAAAAGCACAAAGAATAGAAAAGGACAAGAAATATTAACATATGGGTTTGGTTTTTCATTTTTTTTTAACAATACCACCGTATTTGTAAAAACGTTGTACATTAAACCTTACAATTTCGAATAGGTTTTGATAACATAAAGTCACTAACATTAACGCATGTTTTGGAAAAAAGTGCAATCTGGTGTAGCACAAAACGACGAAAAGGGTTAAACTTCTTCCCACCCGTACCAAGAAAACATAGTCTTAAAGAAATCTATGAAATAACAAGAAGTCGGTTAAAAAGTGGCAGTCTAAGAAAGAGATAGTCGATGATCAGATCTGCGTTTAGTTATTCAATGGGATATTTTTGGGAATCTCATCCTTTCAATTAATTTGTAAATTCTTTACATTCCTGTAAACAATTGTTCGAGTTTTCGCTTTATTAACATTTATCTACAAGTGTCCTCTACATAATCAAAAAATATATACTTAAGTTAGTTGCTAGGCAAAAGGGTTAACTTGCTCTCGTTTACCAAGGCAACATGGTATTAAGGAATACAAAAATACAACAGGTATAGCATGTAAACCTTTTTACCATGTTATACCTGTCTCAAATGAAAACATGAATTGTGAATACAAAGAAATTTATATTTTTATAATATTGGCAATGGAACGAGTTAAAATTATTCCCATATGTATCAGGATACCATATCCGAACAGAAAATATTCTATGATATTCCCCTTACCCAAGATGGAGATAGTTCCAGTAATAATTCAAATATTCCCAAGAATACTAAGGCAACATAAGGAAGATGGAGATTATACACAATCATCAAAAAGGCAGGTAGTGAAAGAGACAACCAAGCCATAAAAGTAAGTTACTTTTTTACAAGCGGATCTTTCGTTGCGTTCCCACACTTTGTAAAGTTATTCATTTGACTATACAATACTTACAAGCTTTCTTCGAGAATATGAAGCTTAAGAACGAAATGCTCATGTATTTAGAAACTAATACAACACTTTTTTCCTAAATTTAACAGAGTGCCAAAGCCAAACCTAGTATGCGAAGTAAGCAAAGAGTTGAAGTAGATTCACACGAAAGACTCAATATTACAACCAAGAATATCAAGGTCACTGAAAGGGTTGAAATCTTGGAGCGGGCGGAATAAAACAACATATACCCAACATCGATACAAACCAGGATCAGTAAATTTCAAGTAATGTGAACATAACTCACAAATATATAATGTAAAATATATGCAATGTAAAATAGATTAAAATATAGAAAAGGATAACTTGTAGACCAATGTCTACGAATATAGAAAGATCGTTTTTCACGTAGTTGACTGCTATATTTTTTTTTTTTTTTTAGTTTTCCGTACACGAAATCAAGTTTAATAAAATTCTGCAAATCAAGAATAATAAATTTCTATTTTTGCTTGTTACTTTAATCTGTATTAAAACAGATGATAAAATATGTAGAACTAAAGACATTAAAAATATATAAAATATATCAAAACCTTGTTAATATAAGCAGTACAGTATATAAATGTGCGGTTAAATGTTGAATATTTTCAATGAAAATATTCTCTATTAGCCTTCCGCAGAATGCCAGTTATATTCGAATTCATTTTCTAGGATAGACCCTGACCTTAATTTACAGTAATTTTCGCAAAAGTAAATGTTGTGTTGGGCGGGTTGTCTTACTCAGTCGTGGAAATTCCTACAGCGTTTAAATAGCTGAAAACGACCAAGGGAACTTTTGTTATTTTAAGTTAATTTAATTGTTGGAGTCATAATGTTGCTGGTTACTACCCACTTAAATGTTGTTACACTAATGTTATATGAAATAATGTGTATGTTTTTATAACATTTCAACATCGAGACAGTCCAAGCAATCAACGATACAAAAGAAGATCGGGACTATGACGTCTGTATATGGGGAAAAGTAGTGATCATGAAAGGGTTAAATTACGTTCCCATGTTTACTAGGGTTACATAAGGCGTTTTTTACGCGTTAAATTTCACATGATCACATTAATTTACCCAAGAATACTAAGACCACAGAACTCTCAAAGACAGTGAAGAAGTAATAAAAAATACGGAGTGAAAGGGACAGAAGATTCACACGCAGGTAACCGAGGGGATCGTGACTCCACCTACAAACAGGAAGGATCCAGAGACTTAAATTAAATCATGTTTGATACTTGCATAACAAACTTGTCGTCAACCCATTATTGTCCCACTGCTGGGCACGGGTCTTCTCTCAGAATAAGAGAGTTTAGGCCATAGTCCACCGCGCTGGCCAAGTGCGAATTGGTGGACTTCACACACCTCCGAGAACTTTTTTTTTTTTAAAGAAATCTCGGGTGTGTAGGTTTCCTCACGATGTTTTCCTTCACCGAAAAGCAGTGATAATTAATGTATAATACGCACATAAATCAGTGTTGCGTGCCTGGGTTTGAACCTCGGACCTCCCGATTGAGAGGCCAAGTTTCAACCATTAGGCTATCACTGCTCTGTCCATAACAAACTTACGATACACATATTGTTTTTTATGTGTTATGGGTTATGAAAGGTAGTTAATAAAGCTTTAACAAATATTCAGTTAAGTTTTTAGTAATATTAATTTAAATGGCTTTGTAATTAATAGACTTAGTAAGTTAACGTTTACCAAGAATTCAATTAATCGAATCATATGATTGAAAGACATATTAAATACACGAATATTTGTGAAACGCTTATTTTTGGTCTATCCGTTCACTCCTATATTTAGATGATACTTATCCAAAATTGGCTCAAAAAGACATTTAACATTTTGATATGGTCAAAGTCAAATTTATTTATTAATTTTGTTATATTATATTACACAGAGACACCAATGTTACAGAATGCGTGAGGGGATGCTAGTTTATCCACGGTGGAGAAACCATTGTTACCTAATATAGCCAGCCGCCCGTTTTTGCAAATTTAAAATTCGCAAGCCAGTTTCACTCCCACAGACACCAATACTGCAGAACATATAAGGATAATGTCTCTTTAATATTAAGGGAAGAGATAAACATAAGACTTTAAAAGCGGCAGTTTTATACCTCTTCATTACCTTTGAGTAGGCAGAAAAAAAGACAAAAAAATCAAAAGGACATGAAATGCCAGGTTTTTAGACAAATTTCAAGAATTAATTATTATTTACTCAAACTCTACTTAATAGTCAGACGTGCTTCAAAGAACAACAAGAAATAAATTTAACAGTTGAACTTTTACGTTCAAATCAAACCTCAAAGGATTACAACAACCCCTATATGTACCAGGACAGCATAGGCAAGCAGGAACGATTTCTCATACTCAAGATGTCTAAAATCCGTATAGTAATTTAATTATTCCCAAGAATACTAAGGCAACATAAAATTATATAATTTATATGTACATAAATAACAAAAGAAGATAGATAACGAAACAGGAGAACTAAAATACAATATTAAAAATGGCAACTATTGAAAGAGGCAACTACCAATAACGTAACTCAATAGCCATGTGAAAGTTTCTTTTTATTCTCACACTCCGTTAATTTATGTGTTGACAATACAATAGGTGTGGCTACATTCTAAATGGCGACAAAGTTAAAAACCCTTTTTCCTGAATATACCAGGGTACCAAAGTCAGTATACAAAGTATGTAGCGTTGCAGTGGATTTACACGAAAGTTTTAATATTCCCAAGAACATCAAGGTCACAGAAGCGCAGAGATCTTAGAGCGGATATAGTACGAAACAGCGTATACTCGACATCATTACGGGTCAGAGTCAATGATTTTCAATTTGAATGTTGCATAATATTATTGCTATCTTTTATATTTAAATTTTCTATAAGTAATATTTTTTTTTATATTTATTAATAAAATATTAAAAAAACATAAACAAACAGATACTCTTGATCTATTTAGAAACATGACAAAACATTTTTGCCATAGTTTTAAAAGGTATAAAGTTAATATTGATTTATCAAGAATTATCAATTTGCTTGTAAGTTTGCTCTATCTTCAAACAGACCAAAGACTACAATGACTTAATTCTAAAGTATTTTAAAAATATTTCAAAACGTTGCTAATACATTAATATGTTACTAATACAATACAGTACCTAAATACATTGTAGAATGTATTTAGGTAATATGTGATATTTTAAATGAAAATATTTTCTATCAGCCTTCAGCAGAATGCCAGTTATATTCGAATTCATTTTCTAGGATAGGCCCTGACCTTAATTTACAGTAATTTTCGCAAAAGTAAATGTTGTGTTGGGCGAGTTGTCTTACTCAGTCGTGGAAAATTTAAACAGCGTTTAAATAGCTGAAAACGACCAAGGGAACTTTTAACTTAAGTAAATTTAATTGTGGCAGTCATAATGTTGCCGGTTACCAACCCACTTAAATCTTGTTAGGTACCCGGATGTTATATTAAATAATATGTGTCTTTTATATTATTTTAACACTAAGACAGTCCAAGCAACCAATGTAACCAAAGCAGATTGAGATTTCATAATGCGAAAAAAGTTGTAATCAAGAAAGGGTTAAAGTACGTTCCCATATTAACTAGCGCTACATAAAATAGCAAGGAGTTCGTCATTATTTTTACCGCGTTATATTTCACATGATCCCATTAATATTCCCAAGAACACTAAGACCACAGAGTCTTCAAAGAGAGCAAAGAAATTATAAAAATACAGAGTAAAAGGGACAGACGATTTAAACGCAGGTAATCGAGGGGATGGAGACTCCACCTACAAACAGGAAGTATCCAGAGACTTAAAATTGAATCACGTCTGCTACTCGTGGAACAGATTTAGACTACTTGCATTAAACTTTATGTATTAAGAAAATTTAGTAAATAAAGCTATTAGCGAACAAATATTGAGGCAAGTTTATCATTATATTAATCTTAACGGCTTTGTAATGTGGACTACTAACTCAAAAATTAATGCTTACGAAGAATTCAATTTATTATTGTGCATATTTCTCGAACGGATTCAAGAATTCGAGAATTATACACGAAATATTATATAAAATTCGAGTTTGCTATTTTAGTTAGATTTTAATACCCAAAAAAGTTTTACAGAAAGCGTGAGGGAAACCAAATTTATCTGTCGTGAACAATCTTTTGCTACCTAATATGGCTGGCTGCTTTGGCTCATTTAAAATTCGCAAGTCTATTTCATTCCTAAAGAAACCAATACTGCAGAGCACACAAGGATATTGTCTCTGGAATATTCAGGAAAGAGATAAAACATTAACTGTACGTAACTTTACAGACGGCAGTTTTACAATTCTTAATAAACATTTGAATAGGGAGAGAAAAAGACAAAGAATATAAAAGGACAAGAAATGTTAACATTTTTCAAACTTCACTTAATAGATACGTACTTCAAAGAAGTGTTTAATCGTGACGTTCATGAGAAATAATTAAGACAGTGTTTAACTTTTAACGTTCATATTTTACACCTGAATGGGTTACAACAACCTCTACATGTACCAGGATAGCAAAGCAAAACAGGAACGATTCCCCATACTCAAGATGTCCAAAATCCGTATAGTAATTTAATTATTCCCAAGAATACTAAGGCAACATAAAATGATAGAAACCATACACAGTTAACAAAAGAAGACAGATAACAAAACAGAGGAACTAAAAAACAATATTAAAAACGAACGGCATTCGGGGACTGCCGCGTTAAGCTATTGCATAGCATTATTTATCAACTTATCCAATTATAATTATTTATTTATTTATGCAGTATCTTATTTCTTTGATATTAATTCAAGTTTTTTTCTTTGATACTACATACTTTCTCACAAACAGCTGCCTAGATATTCGTCCGATTTCCGAACAGTCGTCTCGATCCGTGCGATCTTCGTACTGTTGTACCATATACGTACACGTTAAGCAAACGGTCGGCCGCGTTACATGGTATATATAAGCAATACAGTACCGAAATGCGTGGTAGAATGTAGAATATTTCAAATGAAAATATTCTCTATTAGCCTTCCGCAGAATACCAGTTATATTCGGATTCATTTTCTAGGATAGGCCCTGACCTTAATTTACAGTAATTTTCGCAAAAGCAAATGTTGTGTTGGGCGGGTTGTCTTACTCAGTCGTGGAAAATTTAAACAGCGTTTAAATAGCTGAAAACGACCATTTTTTTTTTTTTGTCGAGGGGGAAACCTTCAAAAGGTACCCGACGCCGTGGGAGCGACGCAGGGTTATGTGGGATTTTTACCGCACTAAAACCCCCCCGGTGGCCGTTCTCGGCGCTAAAAAGGAGGACTCCGGGATCTCGAAACGACTTCAACCAAAATCCTCTGAGCGCGTTGCCCCATCGGGCTCCTCCCAGATGGGCGGCTGGGCCCACCGCTCCGTCTAGTCTTTACGACGGTATGCGACCACACGTACCGCCGTCCTTCCCGGGATCACCTGACTGAACGGTTCGAGCTCCCACTCTAGCCGCACGTAACCCCGGAAGCCCCTTTTAGTCGCCTCTTACGACAGGCAGGGGACGCCGTAGCCCTATTCTGGTCCCGGAACTACAGGGTGCAGCTGAAAACGACCAAGGGAACTTTCAGCTCAAGGGAACTTTTGTTGCTTTAAGTAAATTTAATTGTTGGAGTCATAATGTTTCCGGTTTCCAACCACTTGATTTTTGTTACACGAATGTTATATGAAATAATATGAGAGTTATAACATTTCAACACCGAGACAGTCCAAGAAACCACCGTAACAAAAGCAGAGCGAGATTTCATAATACGAAGAAAAGCTGTGATCAAGAAAGGGTTAAAGTACGTTCACATGTTAACCAGGGCTACATAAAATAGCAAGGAGTTCGTCAATTTTTTTACCGCGTTATATTTCACATGGTCGCATTAATATTCCCAAGAATACTAAGACCACAGAACCCATAAAGATTGCAAAGAAATTATAAAAAATACGGAGTAAAAGGGACAGAAGATTCAAACGCAGGTAAACGAGGGGATGGAGACTCCACCTACGAACGGGAAGAATGCTTAAAATTAAATCATGTTTGCCACTTGCGTAACAGATTTGTAATACTCGTGTCACTTACTCTTTATGGATCACGAAAAAGTAGTAAATGAAGCTTTAACAAATATTCAAGTAAGTTTTAAATCATTTTAAGTTTAATAGCTTTGTAATTTTTAGACTACTAACTCGTAATTTAATGTGTTAATAATGAAGAATTCAATTTATTATTGAGGATATTACTCGAAATGTATTATTTGGAGAATTATATATGGATTATTATATACACTAATCCTGGGCAATACACTCTAGATGATGTTAATACAAAAAAGGGTCAAAGGGGCATTTAACATTTTTGTATGAAGAAGTTAAACTAAAAGTCCGACATTATAAAAGGCGTGCTTTATTTACTAATTTTGTTTACTTCGTTTTAATACCCCAGTATTATAGAATACGTAATAGGAAGCAAGTTTATCTATAGTAGAGAATATATAGCCGGCCGCTTAGGCGAATTTAATATTTGCAAGTCAGTTTCACTCACACAGACACCAATACTCCAGAATACATAAGGATAATGTCTCTTGAATATTCGGGAAAGAGAGAAAACAACAACTGCATGTGACTTTACACGCGGCACTTTCACAAGTTTTTTTACAAACCTTTGAGTAGGCAGAGATTAGACAAAAATAGAAAAGATACGAGTACAAAATGTTAACAGAGGAGTTTCTTAGATTTCAATAATAGTAATTTTAACATTCTCAGACTCTACTTAATAATCAAACATGTTTTAAGGAAGTGTTTAACTTTAAGGACACGGGAAATCATTTTACCAGCTTAACTTTAACGTTCATATTTTAAACTTCAAAGGGTTTCAGCAACTTCTATATGTACCAGGATAGCACAGTTAAACAGGAACAATTCCTCATAGTCAAGATGTCCAAAATCCGTATAGTAATTTATTATTCCCAAGAATATTAGGGCAACATAAAGTGATAGAAATTATACACAGATAACAAAAGAAGACAGGTAACGAAACAGAGCGGGAAACTAAGGGATACTATTAAAAATGGCAAGCAGCGAAATAGGCAACTACCTATAAAGTAACTCAATTGACACGTGGCAGATTCGTTGCATTCTTATACTCCGTAAATTTGTGTGTTGACAATACAGTAAGCATGATCACATTCTCAATTGCGTCAAAGTTAAAAACCTCTTTCCTGAATATACTAGGGTACCAAAGTCACGCAGAGCACACCAAGAAAGTAGCGTGCAGTGGATTCATACGAAAGTTTTAATATTCCCTAAGAATATCAAGGTCACATAAGAGTAGAGATCGTAGAGCCGTTATTGTATGAAACCGCGTATACTCGACATTATTACGGGTCAAGGTCAATGATTTTCAATTTAAATTTTGCATAGTATTATTATGACTTCCTATATTTGAAATTTGCAGTTCATGAGTATTGGTTAAAGTTTAACGAGTGAGTTCAAAATAACTTAATATTATTACAATTTATTTAAATTAGAGAAATATTGTTGCTGCTTAGGACACTATGAAGTTTAGTTTGATTATTTACATTACGGTCGGATTTCGCCCGCTGGGACGGATAACAATGAAATGTCAGATGTCAGACTAAAATTGGTCTTGAAAAAATATTTTTAAAGGTTCCAAACACAAAGGGTAAAAACGAGACCCTATTACTAAGACTCCACTGCCCGTCTTTCCGTCTGTCTGTCACCAGGATGTATCTGAACCTTGATAGCTAGATAGTCGAAATTTTCACAAATGATGTGTTTCTGTTACCGCTTTGAAAACAAATGCTAAAAATCGGATACAATAAATGTTATTAAAATACAATACCACACTTTGTACATCATGTTAATATTAACTGCTCTTAATTACAATTCATGCAAGTCATTACTTATGACTACCCAAGTAATCTTCGTTTCTTTCTATCTTTCAATTCTACATACATAAGCAAAAGCAACAAATTTATAAAGTTATGAAAAATATCATTACGTTAAGACAGAAATATAGTCACGGTTGCATATTAATAGCAGTTTAACGTTACATTCTAAACAGATCATACCCATTGAATCGGATTTAATCAAATTTTAAATAAAACCTTCTGCATTGCAACTCTCAAAATATTATATTAGCTTTTGTATACAAACTCCAGGTATCCTCAACTTATTAGGGTTGAGGAGTTAAAGGTGAACTTTTTCATCATTTTTTCCGATTAGAAACCTCATTAATAAACACATCATTAATGAGGTTTCTAATCGGAAAAAATGATGAAAAAGTTATTACATAAGCATCAATAGAAAACTCTTTCTGTATAGGCAGGCAGTACCCCTACATCATGAAGGTAGATGAGTCATTTTTTTATTATATTCCATTATTCTAGACTAGTTGTTCCCGGCGAACTTCGTTCCGCCTAAATAATGTTAACTTTTTTAATTAGGGATGACTGAGAGTGTTATAAACGTAAGAGTAGACAAATATAATCAGAAAGCTTCGACTACTGCTAAGCTATCGGGAGTTATACATGTTATTGTGAGTCAACCATAAAAGATACACATATGCTATCGTGGAATATTTTTTATATAATTTTAAAGAAAATATTTCTGTCATACATGATTTCTATGTAGCTTTAACCATTAAAGTTTCACACGCGACGGAAGCTTAATTGGAGTAACTTCTCCCGTTTTCCCGACATTTCCCTTTACTGCTCTGCTCCTATTGATTGTAGCGTGATGAAATGTATACTATAACCAGCTCAGGAGTATGAAGAATAATCGTACCAAGTTTCGTTAAAATCCGTCGAGTAGTTTTTGTTTCTATAACGGTTATACAGACAGACAGACAGACGGACAGACAGACAGACAGACAGACAGACAAAAAAATTATTTATTGCATTTTTGGCATCAGTATCGATCTCTAATCATCCCCTAATAGTTACTTTATAAATATATTTCATGTACAGAATTGACCTCTCTACAGATTTATTATAAGTATAGATAATCAATGTTCACGCCAAGTTTAATGTGAATCAAGACAGTCCGACAGTAAACCTAAGTCATCATTAATTTGTATAAAATAGGTCATTTTTAGGGTTTTAATTTTTTTTACTCGGAATAAACAGACAAATAGACAGAGAGAAAGCAGACACTTCAATTTTATTTATAAGTATAGATAGAAATTCCGTCATTACAAATAATGTGGTAGGGTAAGTCAAGATAAGGATATCTTAAAAATTACAATACCCAGATTTACCAGAGTTCCAGAATGCGTAAGGGGATGAAAGTTTATCTATGGTGGAGAACTTATTGTTAACCTAATATAGCCAGCCGAGCGTTTTGGTAAATTTAAAATCCGCAAGTGAGTTTCATTCCCATGGATACCAATACTGCAGAAACATAATATAAGTATAATGTCTTTTGAATATTCAGGAAAGTAATAAAACATTAACTATAAGTGACTTTACAGGCGGCAATTTTACAGTTCTTTATAAACCTTTGAGTAGGCAAAGAAAAAGATTTAATAGAAAAAGACATTAATAGAAAATGACAAGAAATGTTTAAAGAGGAGTATTTGGACAGATTTCCACCCTGCTTAATAGTTAGACGTGCTCCAAGGAAGCGTCTATAACGACACTAAAAATAACTTTAACAGGTTAAACTTTTATGTTCATATTTTTTAAACCTGAAAAGGTTACATCAACCCCTATATGTACCAGGAGAGCCTAGCCAAACAGGAACGTTTCCTTATACTCAAGATATCCAAAACCCGTATATTAATTTAAATATTACCAAGAATGAAGGCAGAAGGCAATCTAAAAATAATAAAAAAGGACCGAGATTGCTAATATGGAAAAAGAGTTGATAAAGAAAGAGTTAAAGTATATTCCCATGTACACCAAGGCTACATAAAATAGCATGGTGTTAAAATCTTTTTTACCGCGTTAAATTTCACATGATCGCATTTATATTCCCAAGAATACTAGGGCTACAGAGCTCATAAAGAGTGCTCTAAAATAGCATGGTGTTAAAATCTTTTTTACCGCGTTAAATTTCACATGATCGCATTTATATTCCCAAGAATACTAAGGCTACAGAGCTCATAAAGAGTGCTCTAAAATCATAAAATATGCGTAGAAAAAGGCACAAAAGATTTAACCTTACAGCAGGTAAAGACATCATGGATACTGCACCCCCAAACACGAAGTAAAAGACAATATAAAATATGAGGTCCAGGAGTTTTTAAATTATGTAAGGCATGGTTTGTAATTTTAAATAATTAGTAGTAAAAGAAAATTTAACAAGACATTACAATGAGCGCTTCAAGCTAATAATATAATCAGCAGACACCAGTTGAAACACCTTTTTTTCGCATTTCACTTTCTGTCTCCATGTTTACGTTTCTAATAACACTGATTCTGCATAAAATACAAGGATGTTCATTCTAAACTTGTTAGTCAAAAAGGAGACTTTCGTGGCAGATGTTGAACCAAAAAGTGAATTTTATATGCATTGCTCTTTAGTTTAAAATTTAAATTTATATCTTCGTTCCCAAGAATACCAGTAATACAGGATACGTAAGGTGTACAATATTCATAACTTTTATATAGCAAAAGAGGTAGAATTGAATAAATCGTTAAAAGTGGAGAGACCGAACCCATTATGGCCGGTCTCTTTTGCAAATTGAGAATTCGGAACTCGCCTTCATTCCCAGAGATACCAATACTGCAGAACACGCAAGGATAATTTCTCTTAAATATATGCTTTAGAACAGCGACGAAACATTAACCACTAACGCTGCACTTTGTGGAGCAATGGCCGCAATTATACAAAATCTCTACGGTCCAAGAAATATGGATAGTACGATTCTATGAAGGGACAAAGAATATCGAAGAACAAATAATGTTTACATCGTGGTTTCGTGAACAGATTGCAATGCAACAAGTTTCTTTGAAAGAACGTTACTAAGAATACCGATAAAAATATATAAATAATATAAACTATCTTCAGATTTGCTATTAAAGGAAAAACGATAACGATAGCATAATTATTCTGTAAGATACAGATACTTTTGTGAGAATACTTTTAAATGCAGCGGTAACTAATATCTATCTTTTGGAAGTTACAACAACAGTCGGACACACGTAATAAATAAGAAATAGGGTTACTTTTTCCCACCTACATTAAGGAAACATAGTCTTACAGAAACAACAAAAAATAAAAAAATGCAGTATGGATAGTGCCAAATCTCTGATTAGCCACTGTGTATTAGAATACATTAATGCACAGTGCATAATTATCAAATATTAATATTTGTCATTTAGGGGTGGCCTATGTCCAGCAGTGGACCTCAAAGGGCTGATGGATGGATGAACATTTACAGAACGTTCAGATTAAAATTTTTATTGAAAGTGTTTCCTAAACATACCGTAACTAACTTAGTTGCTAAGCAAAGGGGTGAAAATCGCTCTCGTTTACCAAGGCAACATGGTATTTAAGAAGTACAAAGTTACTGGATTTTTACATGTTCTGGCTGCTCCAAAGGCAAGATACTGGAGCTAACGTTTATAACCAATGTAAAAACAATATGGCAATAAAAAAGATATACAAATAAAAAAGAAAAACCCACTGAGTTTCTAGCCGGATCTTCTCAGTTGAGGTCGTGTTCCGATCCGGTGGTAGAGTAAAAAAAAATATGTAACTGGCAATTTGTAAGCGCCTCCGTAGGCCTATGCAAAATAAAGACATATTCATTTTATTTCATTTCCAATGGATCTAATATCTCAGAGTGAACCATTGTACATTTTTCAATATTTTTATTTTAAGAATAACACCAAACGAGAGGTCTTCAACCAAAACTTCCTTTTTATGTTTAAACTGTGAATGTTTTTTCTCCAAACTTTGTCGCGTTTCATTAATTAAGCGACCATCTATTCTATACCAAAAATAATAAAATTCTTTTAATAAAACAAGATGTATTGAATTAATTAAGGTGAATTTAAACTGGTACAGTCTTTTTAATTTGTACGAGAAACATGGAAGTTTTTTAAAAAAACATGTAGAAAATTGAGATTTCAGCCGATTCACCTTCACACGACACATTCTCTTACATAATTAAACGGAATTATAGCTGAGTCCAAGAGTAAAAGACAACTGCCCCATAAACATAATTTCTATATATTATTGCACTTCGTGAAGCGTAGTATTGGAGTATTCCTATAATATCTACAAGCCTGGTTGGTAAAGTAGAGGGGTAGGAAAATCCTTTTTTTTTAATACACTACACAGTACATAAGTTATGCAGAGTATACATGTATGAGTATGATATACCACCACTCTTAGTATTTCGTAGCTGCAGTGAATTCACACGAAAGTATTAAATATTAATATTCCAGAGAATACTAAGATTACAGAAATTTTAAAGATCTTTGAGTGACTCTACACTATTAAAGGCAATAGTTCTCGTTTTAATTTTGTAATTAATAAGTCAATAATTTACTAAACAGTAGTGTAGTCAGTTACCACTTACAATTTAAGGAAGATCGAGATTCCATGATACAAAAAAGTTGTAATCAAAAAACTTTATCAAAAAACTTTGGTGCGGAAACTAGAAGCAGCTGGCATACATGGGGATCTCCTGCGGTGGCTAACGTCATACATCAGAGAACGCAGCCAAGCTGTCGTTATAAGAGGCTTCTGTTCTACATTCCTCCCAGTTACTTCAGGTTTGCCACAGGGCTCACACCTTGCCCCGCTTCTATTTAATCTTTTTATAAACGATATAGTAAATATATTTTATCATTCTAACATCTTACTGTACGCAGACGACATGAAAATTTTTAAAGCAATTAAAACTAACTCTGATTGTCTAGATCTGCAAAATGACATTAATAATTTTACTATATATTGTAAAAACAATTACCTAGACCTAAACATAAAAAAATGTAATATAATATCATTTTCAAGACGCCCCAATCATATTAAATTTATATACAAGATAGATGATGTAGCTGTAACTCGAGTAACCGAAGTAAAAGACTTGGGAATACTTTTAGATAGTAAATTAACTTTTAATGATCATTTAAATTACATTATCCCCAAAGCCCTCCGCATGCTTGGCTTTATACTAAGGGTCAGTAAGGACTTTAAACATAGTACAACACTGACTCTTTTATTTAATTCGTATGTAAGATCCTTGCTAGAGTACGGCTCGGTTATATGGAACCCGCAATACAAAGTCCAAATCTCTAAACTCGATAGAGTTCATAAATTATTTATAAAACACCTGAAATACAGATTCAAAATTACCAAAGATACCACAAGTTTAATAGAAAGACGATCTGAGAGAGATCAGATGTTCTTATTTAAGATTCTTAATAATTATATACATTCTCCTCCCTTATTAAGCAATATATATTTGAGATGCCCCCGTGTAAACTCCCGTTGCAGAGACTTGTTTTATGTTCCTCCATGTAAGAGAAAATACACACGAAACACCTTTTTGTACCGTGCTTGTAATTCATACAATGAATACTATCAACCCATAGACATTTTTAATTGCCCCATTGGTAAATATAAAAGCAACGTAAGACAGATGATTGCAATGAGAAACTCTAATTAGTTTTTATATAATCACCCAAATTATACTAGTTTCATATCTTAGCTCTTTATAAATGTGCATTTGTCCCATGACTTGATTTAAATTCCACTTTAATATGCTACCCATTAATAATAATATTGTTTTGCTCCAAGTCACTCTTACCTTGTATTTTAGTGTATAAGTTATTAGTGGAAACTTTACTGATATGTGCCTTAATTTTAGAACCTATCCATATGTATTAATTTTAATTGTATGTTTCCCAAAAATAAATAAATAAATAAAAATAAATAAATTTATAGTAATATTCCCATGTTAGCTAGGGTAACATAAAATAGCATGCAGTTAATAATTAATTTTAATGCGTTAAATTTCACATTATCGCATTATTATTCCCAAGAATACCAAGGCTGCAGACCCTATAAAGAGCGTTGCGAAGAATTAGAAATGTAATGTAAAAGAGACAAACGATACGACTCAAAAACAGGTAACGGGTATTTTGACAAAGACATCTGATATTTTTGACGGTATGTGTTCATATACGACACTGAATGTTTTATTTCGTTAATAATATTATGTGTTCGTGTCAAATGCACGGTTATTTGTGTAATGCATTTTTAATTAATTTTATGTATGTTTTCTGAGTGATTTGAAAAAATATTACTTTATTTATATTTATGTATATATATACCTATATAAATATTGCACAACTTGTCTAAATATATGCCTTTTAAATACGTATTTCAGAAAGAAACATTTATCTGCTTGACTACAACACGGGTCTTACGGTAGCTTTACGGTCATAGATAACGCAATTATATGGTGTTTTAATTCCCGTAGTTTCAGTTCCCGAAATTCCATTTTCGTTCCCAGGGTTACTGACGCTACAGAATTTACAAGGATCTTAAACATGCAATACACGAGAGAGACAAAACATTTTCGTCGCAGGTTGTGTCACTCAAATTGAAACAGCTAAAACATACGATGACTTAAAGTAAAACTTCACATCCCTCTTCCCTTTTTTACATTTAAAAATTCACAAAACTCATTTTCGTTTCCAGGTGTACCAGTGCTACAGATTGCGCAGAGGATGCAAATGTTAGATAGAGGTGTCTAACAAGGAAGGCAAATGACGGCGGAGAAACTAAAACTGAAGAAGGCTGCTCTTGCATTTGCTAGTCATTATTTATCCCAAACATACTAATACTGCAGAACACGCAAGGATAAAATATACCCTAAGGTTGTGCGTGAGAAGGAAGATATATAACGTTACGTACCAGACTCCATCTTGACTCCAAATGACTTAAAAATGGTCACAAATATAAGCGCACTTTGCATTAGAACAATATGTAGTTTTCGATATTATTCGTCGTTTATTAAAATGAAGAATAATATATCATATGTATATTACACATCATATACATATATTCAAGAAACAGTTGGGACCATTATTTCCCCTATTGTTTCTTGAAAATTCAATACTTTATATACAATAATATGTGCAATGTACATTAAGTTGCATACGCGGATCCGTAGGAGATGGTTCCTTTTAATGAAAAAAATTACACAACCCCATCACCGTACCCAAGAACACCAACGCTACAGAATGCAATAGGATCTTAAATATACTTTTAGAAAGAGACAAACTTTAACCCTCGCAGTAGGTTTTATAATTAGGGTGGGTTGGCCTTAAATCTTATTTTCTTATCAATTATGTTATTAAGCTGTATAAAAACGGTTTATTAAATGCATTCGTATTTCATAACATAAAAAAAGATAAATTTTAATTTTTATAAACACGATTACTGCCAACAAAGATATCAGTATTCCTATAACTACTAGGACACCATAAAATACAGAAGTATACATTGAACATCCCAAAGCAAAGTAATAGCGAAAAATGATTTTTGAAAGGGGTAATTTTTTTCCACAAAAGGCTCATGGTAATAAAATTTATGGATGTATTAAGATAAATGTTGCTTAGCCATTATTATAGAATACTTAAAAAAGTTATCAAGGAAATGGCCGTTAACGAAGTTATTAATGTTCTAATTTTGAAAAGATACGCTATGAGTTTAAATAAAAAAGCATCCGAGTTTAATATAAAATATTGAAGAACAATTTCGCGCAATATTGCAAATGAACAATGAATTTCTTCTACCTTGAAATCTTCGATATCTTAAAATAGTCAACTGCATTCAGTTAGCTTATTTAAATAATAACAAACTAATATAGCGTACATTTATACAGGTCCAAGATATATTATTAGTAGCAAATAGGAAAACTGTTATCATAGTTGATTCGATATGCCTTAAAAGAGTTAAAACTCGGAATGATTCAACATAAAAAAACCTTGTTTTATTAGATGGGGCGGTTGGAAATATTAGCTTATCAATCCATCTTAGCAATCGATTGCCATTAGGCCGTAATTTCTCCAGATGTTGATTTGTAACAAAACTGTGCTCGGCTTCCTTCAATTTTTTTAAAGATTAATGAATTATTTGTATCACCTTGCAAACAACTAAGTTAACAACACTGTCCTGTGACATAAAAAATGTCGGAAGTGTTAGCAAAATGGTAACACTATAAGGTCTATAAGATATCAAACAGAGAGTGCACGTAGGAGCAAAACAAAAGGCGGTTGTAATTTCATTACGCTCTGTGGCCGTTAGCGAAACAATCTCGGCGAGATTACGCGCGATTCACTTACCGCCTTCGAGAAATGTCCTATAAAAAATATTTCCAAGCCGTTTCAGCCATAAAAATGGTGTCTCAAACAGAACCTTTTGCAAACAACGGCGCGTAAAATCGCATGTTATATGTCACTGTTTAATAAACCTGATTCGTACGACTCCCAAATTTCGAATAAATGGATTATTTCAGAACTTTTGTACCAAGAAAAACATTCAACTCGCTATGTTAAAAGTTTTACCTACACACTAACTAACTTAGTTAACATATTCGCTTAGAAACGTGATCGCTCCGCGCATAATGAGTCCGCGAAACTTCTCACTCATTTAGCGTCAACTCCATCCAACACATTTGCACGACAAAGGCATTATGCGAACCAAGTAAAGAGACATCGCTCTATCCACACACGCCAACGAAAACACGTTCTCGGCTTACTTATAAAACTTTGACCGACATAATAACGCCGACACTCTTAATCCGCGAACGCTCTTGCATAATAAAGCGTTAAACTTCATACACGTTTAACGCTAACTCTATTTCAGAGTTAAAACAACAATGAATGTATGCGGCGTGAATGTATGTATGTATATTAGGTACATAGGAGCATGTGTATCATTAAAGGTGGAAGGTGCAACGAAAGCGGTTGCTATCAGTTATAGCTACAGTTAATTTATAACAATAATATCTTTATTACTCCCAATAGTCTTAAGTTTAGTTTAGTTAAGGTTACAAGTTTGCTAATGTTAATTCTTTTGCAAAATATCTTATACTGTGGTTTTATCGATTGATCATTATCCATCCAACAATCAATATGCGTTTTCTAACAGATTTTTTTGAAAGTAGTTATCGTGTATGGCATGCGTGTTGAGGACCGCAATTTGAATGATACATACGAAGATGTTGCCTATATCTCGAATGACTGTCCTTAAGCCGCCTCCTACGGCTTAAGGACAGCTCCCACTTACGAGTAGGTAGGCAGTAATGCTATTAGCATGAAAAAAATAAGATTATGATTGATTAAAGTAATATATTTAAATTATATTTTATGCCCCCGAAAACTTTATTTTGGTAATCAAGTCTTCAGACGACATCACCAAATTAAATTACCATGGACCTTCTAAGAAGTTAGATGTCGCCATCAGAGCGTGCAATCAATTATCTAATAAAAGCGAAACATTTAAACAATAAATACGGACAATTAAGAGTAAAGTGGAACGTTTAAACAAAAATGAGTAGTACATAGAAATTGAAACAGATTGGAATAGAAATAACACATATATTTCCATAGTTAATGAATAAAGTGTCACAGTATAGCGTATCTTGACAAATATGCCTATAAAACACTGGAGATAGCTAAAAATATAAGGTTGTAAAAGAGTTCTTAAGGGTTATGGGTTTCTTGCTTCTCTTACTTCTCAGTTGAGGTTATGTTCCGTTCCGATGATAGTGTAAGAAAAAATATAGTAACTGACAATTTGTAAGTGCCCAGACAGGCTTACACAAAATAAATACATTTCTTTTTATTTTTTTTATTTTTATTTATTTGACTGAAGTAACAAACGAGCATGCAGTCCACCTGATGGTAAGTGGTCACTGCCGTCCATGGACATCTGTAATCAACTTCATACAGAACACACAGATCACAGATGCGTTGCTACTCCCGAGGACTATGATGGTCGCCTCATGTAAAAGTGTGCCGGCAACCACACCTTTCTATCGAAACGCAAGAAATGCTTCACGCTAGAAATAAGTGTGGCGGTGGTACTTCCCCGGTCGAACTGCACTAGTTCTACCACCTTCAAATTTCATTTTATTACACTAAATATACGCAATAGATCCTACTAAGACGGTCGGATACAAAATGTACATCTTCAGGCTTCAACTCAATAATGCGAAGGTGACATCGCGTCCCGCGTACCACGTTCTCTCCTAATGTACTAACATGTGTCGTATAATAAACCCGTCAAACTTTTCACTCGTTTAGCGACTCCGCGCAACACATTTGCACGACAAAGGGTGGCAATGTTCCCCTCATTATCAACGCAAACTCACCACTTATCAACACTGACTTTGTACCCTTTTAAGTACCAGTAGAATAACATTTAACGCCAACGTTGAGTACTAACCACAAACATGGGTGATGATCATTTGTTTTCTATCGCGTCGGAACAAATTATGCAATTGTTGCAATATTATGTTGAAATAATCTATGATTTTATACACATGAAAAAACTAGTCTAAAAAATTGCATTAGAAAACAAATGTACCTTTTTCTTTTTTGCTTTTTAACTAATTTTGTTTCTGATATTATTCGTTCTTGTTTTAATTGAAGCTATTAACGAGTTTTATCAATGGCAAACACTTTTTATTTTTGGTGTAGGTACATGACATGATTTTACCGTGATAAAATATAACTCGACAGACTGTGATAAAAATCATTAAATAAATGAACAACGTATAATAGATAGAAAGCTGCCTACTATTTAAAATCAATGTATGTATGTATGTGGAATAGAATTTTAATATTTTGTGGACATGTGCACCATCAGTTACATGAAGCGTTTCGGTTTCATCTTCAGGAGTAACATTGAATTTTAGAATCTTCAACGCATTTCAGAATTGGCAATCAATAATTATGTAAAGGATTTCCCTTGTATGGTACTAGTACGGTACTAAGTGCCCAATTTGTACATGCATAACATGAATATACACTTAAACTGTAATGACGTCCCGATTCAATGTACCATCTACAAATTTTTCTAAACGAATCAAGGTGTTGCAAGCAAAAAACTAAGCATTCATGTGCGTTCAGTTGATTTGCACATCAAAGGCGGAGGACAACGGCACCCGCCTCGTTATCCGCCGGGAGGTCGCAGGCCCCGGGAGTTCTATTAGGCACTCGGGCCCACCACACGTCGCCAAAGGTTTCGGATGTCAGCAATTACCACGGTGGATTAAATTTTCGTGTGATCAGAGTTACGATTTTTAGTCGTTCAGTGTTCAAGGGTAACACACATGGCATCAAACTTGATTTGAACTTGAACGCATTTTAGAATTTTGCATACTATCCGTAACATAAAAAAAACTTGCAATTTGCAGTGACAACCTGGTCCTATGTCGCAACTTCCTCATTTTTCTAAACGAATTAAGGCGTTGCAAGCTGAACACTAAGCACTGATGCTCGTTCGATTGATTTGCACATCAAAGGCGGAGGACAACGGCACCCCGCCCTCGTTATCCGCCGGGAGGTCACAGGCCCCGGGAGTCCCATTAGGCACTCGCGCGGGGCCCACCACACGTCGCCGATGGTTTCTAATGTCAGCATTTATGACGGTGAATTTAATTGTCTTGTGTTCACTCTTACTATTTTCCATTGAATTTCAACCAGTCTGGTAGTAGGTGCATGTAAGAATCTAACATTTAACTATTAAGTTATTGAATTGTTCTATTTATTAACAATTAGTAAATATGGTTAATTGTCTACGCCTGGAATCCACGCGCCGGTTGTCTATGCCCCGAATAAAAAAACAAATCACGCGCACTATAGATATCGGTTCAATATGGATTTTTGTAACTAACGACTTACACGAATTACACGACTGTTAAAAAATCTCAACCATTTTTGATTGCGAAGCCTCCTCCTCCTCAACATAGTGGTCCTTCGATGCCGAATACAAGAAACTAATACAATAGAAGCGAACAATAAAGCGGACAATTCGTCAAAATTCTCAATACGACCGAAGAAAACTATACGACAACTATTGCAACTTCAATACGTGGACGGAGTGATCAGCAACGCAATCAGTGTATTTCGGTGAGACAGCCGCCAGTTTCCTTCCTATCCTTACCGCCTACCTGTGTTAATACCGTACTATTATACAATTCCAGTATTACAACGATTTTACGCTAACGGCAACGCCAACGTGTCATCATCTCGAGGTGAAATTGCGCGGTATTTTCTGCGAGCCGAGGTTTGGCAGCTTAAAATTGTAAGTACTCCTACACGTACACCGTGTCTTTCTATATTTCACCAAGATGAGCACCGATAAATTACTTATTCCGGAAAAATCTCCTAAAAGTGCTAGTTCACAAAATGGCGATCGTATACACGAATTGAATAAAAAACGGGGTGTAATAAGAGGCAGATTAACTATTTTTACAAAATATATTAATAATTTAGACTTAAAACAAGTAAATTCAATACCAAACAAGCGAAAAGAGCTTGAAATGCGTATCGCGGGTGCTTCTGACTTCTTTAAAGAATTTAACTTAATTCAAAGCGAAATAGAAGTATCAGTGAATGATCATGAGCTTTTCCAACAGCTAGAATTGCGTGAAGGCTTTGAAAGTTCATACTATTCAATAGTAGCACAAGCTAAAAGTTTGCTTTCGTCTAGTGAGGCTGCTTCTTGTTCTTATGCTAATTTACACGCTGTAAAACTGCCTACCATAGCTATGCCTACCTTTGATGGGTCATTTGAGCACTGGCTAGAATATAGGGATACATTTATTTCCTTAGTACACAATAATACAGACATTACACCCATTCAAAAATTTCATTATCTAAAATCTTCTCTAAAAAGCATCGCATCAACGGTAATAGATTCTTTAGAATTTTCTTCAAATAACTATTCGGTTGCCTGGGATTTAATTTGCAATAGGTATAATAACACTAGGTTGCTAGTTCATAATCATGTCAAGGCCTTATTCTCATTACAAAATATTAATAAAGAATCCCCTGCACAGATTCGGAAACTAATCGACAACATTTTAAAAAATTTACGCGCACTTAAATTGTTACACGAGCCAGTCGATTCATGGGATACTTTAATAATTTATTTGGTTGTTTCTAAATTAGACAGCACTACAGAACGCGAGTGGGAGCAATTTCGAGGCTCCATACCCGTGGACAACAATGACAGCTGTTCTCAGGCAGAAACACCCATTATAAAATTAGAACATTTACTTAAGTTTTTAAAAGATAGGGCAGACATGTTAGAAACGTTACAGGTTACTCACAGTTCTAATAAAGGGTTAAAACAAGTACCTATATCAAAGGTTCACTGCCATGTTTCACCAGTGACACCTATTTCACAAACACAACAAAATAAAAAGACGCGTGCATGTTTAGTATGCAATAACAATCATCCTATTTACACTTGTAAAAGTTTTCTCGATTTGAAGTTGCAAGATAAATTAAAATTTATACAACAAAACAATTTATGTTCTAACTGTTTACGTTCAGGGCATACGTCATCCAATTGCAGATTTGGTTCCTGTCGTAAATGCAATCAGAGACATAATACGTTAATACATGACGATCAGCTGAGCGCCACTACGGGCGCATCGGTCTCGATCTCAGATAACAAACCGGTTTCTTATGCAGAAAAATATTCAACTAGCGATAACTATACGTATACGCATACCGCACACTTAGACGACCAAATACAAAGCGATGGTTCGTCTGTTGTGCACCCGGTGTTATTATCAACCGCACTTGTTGAGATAGTCGGCCATAATAATAATATTCATATTGTGCGCGCACTTCTTGACTGCGGAAGCGAAAGATGTTTTATTACAAAGCGATTATGCGATTTACTTAATTTAACTACGATACAGTCTACTGTTCATGTCAAAGGTATTGGAAACTCAATTACAAACACTACGCAATCGTGTAATATTGAGATTAAAGCGTTGTCCAGTCCTTTCTTTACGCGTTTACAATGTTTAGTGATGCACGAGATTACGTCATCGTTGCCGCCTACTACAATACAAAGCGATACTTTACAATTACAATTACCTAGCAATATACGATTAGCGGACCCGACTTTTTACGAAAGTCAACAAATCGATATTTTAATAGGTGCTGATGCATTTTGGGACCTATTAAGCGAAGGAAAAATTCGATTACAAAGCGGGCCTTTCCTTCAAAATACAAAATTAGGCTGGATTATATCTGGACCGATTTATGCGACAAATTCAAAAAGCGTTAATACAATTCATTGCAATTTTACTCAATCTATTGAGGCGCAGTTGAAGCAGTTTTGGGAACTCGAGGAACTACCAAAAGCCAATGTACTTAGTGAAGAAGAGGTCTTAAGCGAAAAACACTTTGTTGAAAATACTAAGCGTGTAGCCAATGGTAGGTTTTGTGTTAAAATTCCCTTTAAGCGCTCACCTGACGTCTTAGGCGATACGTATGCGATTGCTGAGCGGCGTTTTTTAGCACTTGAAAAACGTTTACAGCAAACACCGGTTTACAAAAAAATGTACACCGATTTTATTCATGAATATATCGATTTGGGTCATATGAGTCGAGTAAATTCTTATCAAACACCGCACTATTTTATGCCGCATCATGGTGTTTTTCGTGAACATAGCAGTTCAACAAAACTAAGAGTTGTGTTCAATGCTAGTCAAAAATCTACTTCAGATATTTCACTTAATGAGTTGCAACTTGTAGGGCCACCCATACAAGGGGACTTACTAGCAATCTTGTTAAGATTTCGTCAACATAGGTTCGTAGTATGTGCGGATATAGAGAAGGCTTATCGACAGTGCTTAGTCGATGAACATCAACGTGAACTTCAAATGATAGTGTGGCGCGACAACCCTAACGAACCTCTAGGCTTTTACAAATTAAACACTGTCACATACGGCACTGCCTCTGCTCCATTTCTTACTGTAAGATGTTTAAAGCAGCTGGCAGCAGAGTGTAGTGACCCGGACGTCAAGCGAGTTATAGATGAGGACTTTTATGTTGATGACATGATTACAGGATCTGATTCTATACAACATATTTTACAAATATGCGAGAACACAAAGAAAACATTGGCTCTTGGTTGCTTTCCTTTACGCAAATGGGTATTTAACTTTGATTCAAATTTAATTAACTTAAATTCTAATATTAATGTTGAAAAGGATTTATCGTTGGGTGATAACGTTCACTGTCGCACATTAGGCTTAGGGTGGAACAATACTTCTGATGAGTTGCTTTATCACACAGAATTTAAAAATTACACTACAAGAATTACAAAGCGTTTCATACTGTCCAGTGTTTCCCAAATTTTTGACCCACTCGGTTTACTTAGTCCGACTATAATGACGGGTAAAATTCTATTGCAAAAATTATGGTTATTAAAACTTGATTGGGATGAACCGGTTCCCAACGATATTGCATATGCTTGGAAACAGTTCGAAACATCACTGGCAGTACTTCATAGTTTACGTATTCCGCGACATGTTTTAGGTGTATGTCCTAATTATATAGAACTGCACATATTTACCGACGCATCGCAGCTAGGCTACGGCGCTTGCGCTTATATTCGCAGTTGTAATCAAAATAATACAATCGACGTCAAATTGTTATGTTCAAAGGGTAAGGTTGCACCTATTAAGCCAACTAGTATTCCGAGATTAGAACTATGCGGCGCTTTATTAGGAGCGAAATTATATACTAAGATAATAGAATCGTTGCGTTGCAGTTTTCAAAGCGTTGTATTTTGGACAGATTCTACTATTGTATTAGGGTGGTTACGAATGACACCGAGCTTGTTAAAACCTTTTGTCCAGAATAGAACCGCGGAGATACGCGAATTGACGAAGGAACATGCATGGCAGCACGTCAGCGGCAAAGACAACCCAGCTGACCTGGTATCGCGGGGTCTAGCATTAGATATGCTTATGAAAACTAATATGTGGTGGTCCGGTCCGGAATTCCTTCGTGAATCGCAATACACAAATTCTTTCACTTATGATAACTTGTCATTACAAGACTTACCTGAAATAAAAACTACACAAAACACAGATTTCACACATTCACACGTAACTTACGCAGCTGAACAGCAGTTCGAATTTCCTTTTGAGAGATTTTCTCACTTCAATCGCATGATTCGTGGTGTCGCTCGTTTAAAACGCGTAATATACAATATAATTAATAAAGATAACCCACGTATAGGGCCTCTGAGCGTCGAAGAGCTTGAGGAATCCCTCAATAAACTAATTTATTTCTGTCAATTAAAATCATTTCCAGACATATTCAAAATTCTAAATAATAATAAAACGTTACCAACCAAACACAATTTGTCTAATTTAAATTTATTCATTGATAATAACAATATTATTCGAGTAGGGGGTCGTATTAGCAATTCCTTAGAATTTAGTTACAATAAAAACATCCAATTTTAATTTCGTCGAAACATCATTTCACGACATTATTATTTCGTCACGAACATACAAAATTACTACATGCTGCTCCACAACTACTATTATTTACACTAAGGGAAAAATGGTGGCCAGTAGGAGGACGTAATCTAGCTAGGAAAATAGTTCATGATTGTGTGCTGTGTACACGTATACGAGGCAAGACACCGGCTCCTATCATGGGCAATTTACCTAAGGAACGTTTGAGTCCAGGCTATCCATTCATGTACTGTGGTGTAGACTATGCTGGCCCAGTGCTCATTTTAAACAGAAAAGGTAGGGGAGCGAAGACTGTGAAGGCCTACATTTGTTTGTTTGTATGCTTTGCTACACGAGCTATCCATTTAGAGCTTGTAAGCGATCTCACTACTGACGCGTATCTTCTAGCATTAAAAAGATTTATCTCACGTCGTTCTAAGCCGTCGGAAATATATTCGGACAATGGTAAATGCTTTGTTGGCCTCATGAATGATTTCACTAAATTTCTATCTACTTGTTCACATGAAATAATCGACTACGCAGCTAGTCAAGGCATTAAATTTAAATTTATTCCGCCATATTCTCCTCATCTTGGTGGGTTATGGGAAGCTGGAGTTAAAAGTTGCAAATACCATCTTCGGCGAGTGGTCGGCAATGCTCATTTAACTTTTGAGGAATTTAGTACGTTGTTAGCACAGGTTGAGGCTATCCTAAATTCGCGTCCTCTGACCCCACTTTCCCCTGATCCACAAGACCTATTACCTCTCAGCCCTGCTCATTTCTTGGTTGGTCGTCCGCTGACTGCACCTGTTTGCGCTGACCTTGAATCTAAACCCATGCATACATTATCACGATATCAACGAGTGGAGCAACTACGTCAGCAGTTTTGGAGGCGCTGGTCGAAGGAGTACGTGTCCGAACTTCAGACGAGAACTAAATGGAAATCCAACAAGTCCAATATCAACGTCGGTACATTAGTCGTCATAAAGGACACGACTTCACCGCCTCTTAAATGGAATCTTGGCAGAATCACATCTGTCTTCCCTGGACAAGACGGTGTTTCAAGAGTTGCTGAAATACAAACTTCATCGGGCATCGTTCGGAGAGCTTGGTCCAAGATATGCCCACTTCCATTGCAAGCAGATGAACATCATTGAAAGCTACAGCTTCCAAGGCCGGGGGCATGTCTACGCCTGGAATCCACGCGCCGGTTGTCTATGCCCCGAATAAAAAAACAAATCACGCGCACTATAGATTTCGGTTCAATATGGATTTTTGTAACTAACGACTTACACGAATTACACGACTGTTAAAAAATCTCAACCATTTTGATTGCGAAGCCTCCTCCTCCTCAACAGGTTAATAAATCAAATAAACAATTGCGCTTAAAAAAATACTACTGATTTTTTTGGATTCTTGAAATTGATTCGCAAGTAATTTTGCATATATTGAGTTTCTTGCTTTTCTGTAGTGATAGTTATTCCTTAGTTTGGGATGATCTAGCGTAATAGGTCTGCAAGTAGATACGGTGATACGACAGAAATCTTCACAACTAAATTGACTTTTGACATTAAAGAGTAAAAGGAATTTTGTGATGTTCTTTCTAAACCACTTGTGAACAATGAAGAACACAAGCTTGATAACATCTCATAAAGACATACCATTGATATTAAAAGACGTATTGATGACGATAACATTTAATAAGAAAACAATCCATCACGGCCGTAACTTGATACGTGGGAAATATAATCGTTTAACCAATAACGACGATCATCCTAATAACGTCTTGACAGCACTTAGCTTACATCAGGAGCTCATAAGGTGACGAAGCCAAAAACCGTAGACATTTCACTTCACACGCTGCTAGCTTAAGTTATAGTGCGAGTACAAACGCCGAATACAGATTTACTTGGCTGATGTTTTCATTAAAAGTAAATTAGATCTATATATTAATACGTCAAAAACTTTTGGTGGTGGTGGTTACTTTTTTGTAACTTGCCGCGGACGGAAAAGTACGAAATTTTGTACAGCTATAGTTGACGTAGAGAAGGAGTGCGGAATAATATTTTTTCTTCAAATAATGCTTATGACATCCATAAAATCAACTAAAAACACTTTACACACACTACTATGTATTTGTCACAAACGAAATAAAACATTCAACACACAGTACGTCAAAAATGTCAGATGTCTTTGTCAAAATACCCGTTATTGATATTAAATGCTGCAGTGTCACTTAAACCTCTTTTTACCTCTCGTGTGTATTAAAATATCTTGAAAATTAATAAAAATTGAATTTAGGAAATACTTTGGACAATTTTAAGTTTAGTTTTCGAGTTGCTTTACGGTCGAGTTTCGACCGTTGCGACGGGTGACTAGTAAATACAATTTCCCAATGATTACCTACTTCAATCATATTTGGTCAATCCTAAATGTTTAAACAAAAATAAATGCACACTTTTAAATTAACATTTCAAGCACAGTGAACGTCTAAAACAAACAAGCTCCATTTTAGCAGCGGGTTTATAAACAGCGTTCCGTGCAGGTGTGCTAAAAGGCGAAATTTGTTTAAAACGGGGAAATATGGCTCCTGGCGGGGCGGCCATTATAATTTGCAAGTTTCCCGTGAAATTACTTACAAACTTGTGAATTATGAAGCGTTCACAAAGTTCTGACGAGAGTGGGACCGGTCGAAGTGGGCAAAACAATGATGAAGGATACCGGGAAGCACCAGGGGAGTGATAATGTTCTGAGACGGAGTGTTAATTTTACTTTTGTTAAGATTCAATCATTTTAATGGAAACAATCTTTCCGACGACTAAAACTTGGTTGGGATGTGATTGTTAGCAGAACTTTTTGTTATCTACATATTTAAGATACGATAAATAAAAAAAAATACACAAACTAGCACTATTTTAAAATTGTATTGTAAAAAATTACAGCAGTCACCAAGCACGTACATATAGGTAACCAAAAGTGTCTATTTTTTTTATAATAAACACTTAATTGCTTACAACGTTTATTAAACTCTCCCCGCAAAAGACTAGTGGGTTTCACCATATTTTTTGTTTTTCGTATTTGCCAATTCGCAGTACGACACGAGTCAGGTCGGATGTTTTATTTGCATGCGAGCGGAGCGGTGAGCCACACGTCCGCAATCTGATAGTGCCTCGCGCAGTTTTTACCATCACGTAAATTGACATACCATTAAATAGGTGGTACACACATTTTACGCCTCCTCGTTAATCTAAAAGGTTTAGGATATAGCCAGGGTTGTGGCCTACCTAAGTGCAAATTAGTAAACTTAACACAATCTGGTAACTCTCTAGCGTGTGGGGTTTGTCACTAGCTTTCCCTTACCTTGAAAGCTAGTGATAATTAGTAGTATCAGTTCTTAGTAGTAAGTTTATTTCTAACTAGTCACCCGTCGTAACGGTAAAAATAGGACCGCAATTTAAATTAAAAAACTAAACTTCATATTTTCCAAAGTATCACCAATATCTCTACAATTTAAATAAATTGTAATAATTTTCAAATTATTTTGAACGCACCCTTTAAAAGTAAAAAGATGTTTATTAACTAAGCTGTATTTAAAAGTAATAACGGGTATTTTGACAAAAACATATGTCATTTTTGACGTTATGTGTTTTTATAGTAAGGCATGGAATGTTCTATTCTGTTCGTTTATTATGTATGTGTTTGTGCCAAATACAAGGCAGTGAGTGTAATATGTTTTTAGTTGATTTTAGGTATGTTTTATGCATTATTTGACAAAAATATTAGCATTGCACAATCCTTCTCTACATCCACTATAACCGTGCGTAATTTCACACTCCGCATCTTAAAAACGAATCACAAGTTTTTGATTCACGTAATAATATATAGATACGCAGATAACTTTGAAAAATCATATGTGGGTTCGGGATATAAAAGTCAGACTCTCCGATTGAAAGGCCAGGTTTCGATTACTATGGTATTACTGCGTATTTTACACATTGCATTGCGATACAAGAATTATGCCTATACAATTCCATTATATCAAAATATCGGCTAAGAAGACAATGTTATGTGTTAGTTAACGAATATCCGGCACAGAGCCGCTCAACTAACTCTTTTGTAGAAGAGACACTAGAAGAAGATATCGGAATGAATCTTCAACACGTTGTAAGTTGATTTCATGCATGATATAACTACGTATCTAGTTTCTTTAATAAAATAGTGGCATGTTGACCCTGGCTCACATACTCGTAAACTTTCTACAAATGTACTAGCTCCGTATTAACAAATTGAGTACGACCGCTCCCTAGGCGTTATTACCCACCGGAACATATGTTATTGTTATTTCTATCCTAAAATCTGTTTTGGTTCCATTCATGCGAAACACATGCGCACACTAAGTGTATATGTAGTTTACGCACTGTTTTGATTAATTTATACGCTATCCCAATTTCGAAGGTGCCAGAACCCGTAGTTCCAGTCCAAAGGCCGCTGCTATTTACTGTGTTAAGCACTTGTGTTTTGATTTGAAGGGTATAAGCTAAAGTTACGTGAGGCATTCTAATTATTCCTCAGGTCAAGGAACACAGCCGGTATCGTTCAAGAGCAGAAATTCAATCATTTATAGGATTAATTACAGGAATCCAAGTGACCATTAACTATAGAACGGTCGGAAAACATAAATGTCTGAAAATCCTATCAGATATTTATTTGCTTTTGATTAGTCACTCTTGTGAGATGTCTAACAATCTGACAGAGATCTGCATCCGTATTTTCCCTGCATTTTTATTTAAGAACCTTAGTTGGCTTGAGAGGTAAGCCAAAAAACAATAGCAGCGGTCAGGCAAAAAAAAGTACAGTAAACGAGCGAGTGGGCGGTGAATGACGGGCGAAGGGCTCCTGTTTATCTATGTAGTGTAAAAAGTATTCCTTAAAGTGAACCTTAAAGTTGATTGTTATTAAAACCCTTGATATTTATTTTATGAATATTGTATTTCTGTCTGCGTTCTAGATTTTTTGTTATCAATTATATCAAAAAATATTCGTTTGCCGTGTGAGTAGATTCAATTTTCGGAACAGCAAGGTATTATTCTGGATGCTCAACAGTTTTCTTCTAAATCTAGGCAACTCGTGGTTTGACACGAAACTCACGGTGTGCGCTTATTCCCGTTTGCTGAACGTGGCAAATATCATATCCCAAAACTTACGGCCATGGTTTTATATAAAACTATGTTATAGTAACTGGTTTCGACTTATAATTCTTTCTTTAATACATGATTAAGTGCCATTTTACAATTATTATTATAGTTTAATGAACTTCTCAAGTATTCCATGATCGATGACGCCATGGTTATCCGCAAAAAAACTACACAAAAGTACGTGACTATGGAATTTCGTATAAAAAGTTATTAGCCCTTAACCCTTTCAGTTAAATCCACTTTGTACCAGGTTAACATGAATCAAAGGAATATAGAGTCGGATAAGGAAAGAAATATTACGAACATCTCTCTACCTATATCGAAGGGCCCTTCGTAATGTTTGGTCTCATTCACATTGGTTGGAGCTTACTCCAACGAACGTTTGAGACATAGCGCATTTTTTTCTACCCAAAATGGTTTCTTAAGGGTTGCAAAATATAAAGTGCTCTTCTAAGCTTCATAAAACTGCAAATATTTTGCGAAAAATATGGCTGCGTGTTGCAAAATTTCTAAAGAGTTAAGTTTGTTCCACTTTAGCACCAGGGCGCCATAATTCCGGAGGCGGTGAAATCTTCTCGGGTCTCAGAAAAAAGAGAGCAAAGAAGGCTCGTCTCGAACAAAAAATGTTGCACAAAGGAGATGCATTGATAGTCCGTCTCTTTTAAACAAAGAGTTTTACTGAGACGGAACGGAAAAGAAAAAAGAAGGGGTAAGCGAGCTCAAGTAGTTTGCGATTAAAATGAAGTTGGGTTTCAAAACAGCACAAATATATGTATGTGTGTTACTTTAAGCAGAGACAATATTCTTGTGCAGTGAAATTGCGGATATTTATAAGTCTAGTGACACTTTGCACTAGAAAATATTTTAGATGCAAGATTTCTTTTAACATTTTAACAAAAAAATACATGTTAAATTTTTATTGAATGAACATCATCTCGAGTGGTTTAGACAAGCCTCTGTAAAGTTTTTTTTCCAAAAAAAAATTCAAGTAGTGGAGCGTACCAGTATGTCCATATTTTTACATTGAGTGTTGATATGCAGCCAACTTAAAAAGAATAAGGTTTATTTTTTTTAGTGCTAAGATAAACAACCCTATAATATGTCAATGGAACTCGTTGCACATCACTTCTGTAAGGATGTCGCACAGAAAATGATGTATGAAATTATAAGTTGTTTTGTATGTCAGGATTAACATATTTTATTTTACTAACATATTTTTAAGTATACTGTAATTACTAACACATTATGGACTACATCTGAAATAAATGATTATTATTATTATTATTTAATCAGATAGCACATTATCAAAGAAAGGAACACATCAGCGGCTAACCTAAGAAATGATTACAATTCTATTTTGGGTATTTATATACAAATTGAATTTTAATATGACAACACTATATCTGATTTTTTCGGACGAATCTTTATAATTTCGCTTGCGATCTTGCAAATAAAAAGGCATACACAAGTGAAAGCAAAATTCTATTATGACTGCGATCCCCTCGTAAAAATTGAAAAACACAAGTCTGTATGGTTTATTTCTATTTGAAGTTGATTACTTGTATTGCCTGACTACATCAATTTTATTTAATAAAAAATGCGTCTTACCTGCAAGCTTGGCGGACAGTGGTCCAGCAGCTCCAGCATGTGCTGGATATTCTGGGCATCCTGGATTACGAAGTTCAACTCCATGTCGAACTCCCCGCCCACCAGCTGTAACAATACAGACAAATAAATATAAATGCTGTATATAAATTTGACTTTTAGTAACGAAAAACTTCGATGAAATATTTTTATTGAATAATAAATATATTATTGTAAAATATTTAATTAAAAATATCTAATTATATAATTTTATTTAAAAATATAATCAAATATTACTATTGTTAATACGTCATGAATATCATATGTAGAAGATATTCATTTATTACATCTCGTAGGTACTGCTTGTATGTAGTTCCGGGATCAGAATAGGGCTACGGTATCCCCTGCCTGTCGTAAGAGGCGACTAAAAAGGACTTCCGGGGTTGCGGGCGGTAAGAGTGGGAGCTCGAACCGTCCTGCCAAGCGACCCCGTGTAGGACGACGGCATGTGTGGCCACATGCTATCGTAAACACCAGGGAGGCGCGCTGAGTACAATGCTCACTGGGAAGAGCCCGAAGAGGGCATCGCGCTCAGAGGACACCGGCAGCGGTCCGTTGGAGATCCCGGTGTCCTCCACACAGAGCTGAGGATGGCCACCGGGGGGGTTTTAGTGAGGTAAAAATCCCACATAACTCTGCTCCCACGGCGTCGGGTACCTTTCGAACGTTTCCTCCTCGATATCAAAAAAAAAAGGCACTGCTTGTAATTGTTGCGATATATTTATGAAAATTACAAATAAGGCAATTTAGCTTCGTAAGAATAGTGTTATCCTGCCATGATATTAAACCTAAAAGAGAAACTCGTACCAGACATAGGGTAAATTAATCTTCCACTAATACTTGTCAACGGGTTCTCTCGCCATTTCAAGAATTCGGTCGAAATATCGGCAGAGAAAAAACCGCATATCGTATAACCGTTATATAATAAAACTAGCTGACCCGGCGAACTTCTTTCCGCCTAAAAATAAAAAAATATCAGTGATTCTCCACTATATTATACATGTATTATACAAGAAAGCCTTGAATCACTCTATCTATTAAAATAAAAACGGTATTAAAATCCGTAGCGTAGTTTTAAAGATCTAAGCATACACACCTATTTCTAGCGTGAAGCAGTTTTTGCGTTTTGATTGAAGTGTGTGGTTGCTGGCACACTTTTATATGAGGCGACCATCTTAGTCCTCGGGAGTAGCGACGCAACGGTGATTGACTTCAGATAGAAACCCATGTTCTATATGAAGTTGCTTACAGATGTCCATGGGTGGCAGTGACCACTGACCATCAGATGGCCTGCATGCTCGTTTACTACTTCAATCTTATAAAAAGAAAAGTATAGGGATACACAGCGGAAAGATACTTTGTTTTATGTAGTGATGGATCATTCTGCAACGATGTTAGTCTAAAATCAAGCACTAACTCTGCTTGATTTTAGACTAACTTAAATAATTTTAATTTCTAACAATTTTCGCCTGGCTGTCAAAATTCGACTTTAATTATAATGCAAAATTTGAGGATATACTTATTGACTGATAACTCGAAAGCCTATCAACAGCCACCGGCGTCGATAGCCCGCGGCTTGTGATGTTCTCAAACAAATTAAGCAGTGTTGAGCGGGATGGATGACAGAATCATACATTTATTGCTTTTTTTATTGTTCACGTGATCGCTAATAATTAAGCGGCTACTGACGATCCCGTTTTTTCGCGTAATCTTTAAAAGAAGGAATGATATAAAATGTTTTAACTGTTATTCTTTGTGTAGATAAAACTGACAATGGATTTTTAATAAAAAAATCACTATAAATAATTGTTTCACTTCACTTTGAAAAACGCTAGATAAATAAAAATCCTTCGGGTACGTTACATAAGCGTATTACGGAACCTTAATATATTTTATACGTGTTTCGTCGTAAAATTCAATTTTCCCTCGCTGACCGTTTAATCCGTTCACTGGTGCCTTTCTCCTTTATAACATTGATCTAAATTCTCTCCTTTTTTGCTTTTGTATTAAAGGATTAACATCGTCTCAGTGAAGTTTTTATATTAATATTATAACTTTAACATTAGAATCCCGATATCATGCGTATAATTTTATTATAAATATATAACAGTAAATACAATCTGCATTAACTGATATTTATAATAAAGTCTACATTTTTTCTTCAAACACAATTATTTCGACAAAATAATTTCTTACCAGGACATTGCACGTAACACTTACATACAAACATGTTATGTTTTAATGAATTTAACACCCGTCGCAATGATCGAAATTCGACCTTAATACAACTCAAAAACTAAACTTCATATTGTCCAAAGCAGCACAAATATTAATTTCTCGAATTCAAATATATATTTTATGCCTAATTAAAAATATATATATTCCGCAATCCTTCTCTATATCAACTATAACCGTGCGAAATTTCATACTTCTCCGTCCGCGGCAACTATCTTAAACGAAGCCCAAGATTTTGCTTAACGTATTAATATATAGAGATATTTTTTTATGAAAAATTCATATTTAATTCACGATAGCTTATAACTATGTATGCGATTTTGAAACCAAACATGCAACCTAATTTACAAGTAATGCAAGAAATGCAAAGTACATAATAAGCGAACGGGGGTCAAATTCGGATTTAGTGATTTCTTTCGTCATTTTAAACAAAAGTCACTCGATAAAACCTTCCAGCCGAGCGGTCGTCAATAGTTTACTTGCCTCTCGGTTTCTTCGGGCCATTTCAATTCTATAGACGGGGAATTTTCTGACCGATTGAAATATTGGCTGTATCTTGAAAAGCCCGCGACACAATGGAGTGTTGTCCCAGTCGTGTTCAACGGACATTCAATTTGTACGATCGGTCAATCTCTGTATAACCCATGTGCGCCTGGTACCCGAGCCTTTTGTATTCGTCAACAATGGAGTCAGCAAGGAAACATGAAAAATAACTAACAAGCTTCGTATATTCTCCACGAGTACGCCAAGTTTTTTTACTGGCCATTTCCAAGTATTCGATGCATTGTAGGCACGTTCCTTTAACTAAAGCAGGCAGTACGATGTTTTCAAACAACGTGGAATTAACATTTATGATTTCAATTCTAACAAATTATTTCAATGCCTATTCATATAATACAATATTTATTTGGCGTGCCGTATTTTTTACAGCATCAATAGAATTTTATTAACATATACCTAATTTGTGTGTGTGTGTGTTAATTATTTTGCAACTTCATTGGTGTTTTATGGACTAAGTTAACTTTCAAAGTACTAGGAGTTCATAACAAACAAGAGATTAAACCCCATAGAATGCCCTTCAAACACCATGCCTGATGGGCGGTGCTTCCACACCCTTTTAAAAAACGACACTTGTGCATGATATGAGTATTGTAGAAAGAGACGGACATAATTCGTTCCTCTCACTTCCTCACGGTCACAATGCCGCTAACAATTTCTAACAACCCTCAAACGAAAGCTTTGCAAACAATAGCTTTGCTACCCCTATGGTGTAAGTATACTAGGCGATGATAAAAATAGAAGCGTTAGACAAGGGATGGTCGGATCGTTTTATGGTGTGTGACTTTGTGAAGGGTGACCGACCCGGCTTAACTTGTTACCTCAAAAATTATACTCAAGTACTATTTAGCATAGTAACAGTTTATCGTTACATAACCGACACATCATTTTGAAGGTTTATGCGTTCATTCACACTTTGTCATCATAACAGAGTAACATTGTAACCGTTGTAACATTTGTAAAATAATTAATTCTATTTACATTTTACTTAGTTCATGTTTTTCCAACATGGTAGACGTTTTTGTTAAAGTTTGTTCTGAATAGATCGTTTCACCAGAAAAAGGATAGGATAAATGCTTCTAACGTTAACGAACAATCCCCACAAAAGTAATCTTAATAAGAACAAAGTGGAAGATTTCATACTCATAAGGTGAACGAACAATAAACGTATCATACTCTTGGTACTAGGAATACATAAACCAATAGAGCTCACAAATTGTCGTGGTTATGGGTAGAGCCACAAAAACGGAACCCTTGTCTATCAAAAGGTACAGTTAGTGTCTTTCCCTTCCCTGTTTAATTTTTTGTTTCATTTTTCTATCACAATTGTACTGTGTTAGAATAGTGAACGTTGATATAATACTAAAAAGGGTAGCAGAAATAATGAGTATAGAGGGAATGTTTGTTTATCGTCAGAAACTAGTTACACGTTATACATAAGCAGTAAGTTAAAAGGTGCGAAATGTTTTGGCAATGACACATGTTACGTAAACAATTGCATTCAGATTTATAGAGTCTTCTACCTCCTTAAAACATGTAAAGCCGAAAGATTAAAAGACTCAAAATATTTTGTAAATGAATGGAATGCCGAGGAAAAATGCGACCATTTTTCATAAAAGTTTCAAGAGGCTCTCGGTATAACCTTAATGCATGCTTCATTTTTATTGAGTTTTCCTCTTAAAGGCTACGCAGCGGTGGAACAGTCGTAACTCGGCGGATCCGGGCGGCTCTCTTGTAATCTGATAGGACTATGTTTTTATCTAAATAGATACTTATCACTTTTTTTACAGGCTGAAATCATATCAGTGTAAAATCTTTTTGTATTTAGTGTAAATTGATTTGTTTCTTAGTATAACAAATGTTAAATGTATTAGTCCAAATAAAGTAATATTGCGTGCTCTCGAAAAAAAAATCTTTATAATATTATAATTACGAAAGTTGGCAAGGATACAAGTGAGTTTGTTATTCTTTCACACAAAAACTACAGGTCGGATTTCGCTAAAACTAAATTTATAATCTAGTAAAATTTGTAATTTACATTTTATATAATTACATTGGGTTTTAGGTGTATCCAAAAGCTGCCTTAGCATATGTTGACTGATATCATGAAATATAATATTCAAAACCTTGAAATAAAACGCACACTAATATGTAAATACGGTCTAAGGGTTTACATTTTTGCCTCACTGTTTTCTGGATGTTTAATAATGTAATAAATGTGGTCGAGTGCGCGTTAAACTTCCACATGGAGTGTTCTGTGCATACAGACTTTTAACTTTTTCATTTGTAGTAATTATTACTTTATAGTCCAATTCATAAATCAAAAAAATCGATTCATAAATTCGAGGCCCGTGGCGAATTCGTCAGATAGGCCCCCTCCACTAATATAAAAACCAATATAACTACTAACCAATATAATACAACTTTATTTACAAATGGTTTGAATTTTTACCAAAAATAAATCAAAGACAAAACATTCTTTGCTAAACATGTATAATAAAATGTATGTTGGTAGTTGATATTCTCCTCAGACCGGGGGCCCCTTCCGGCTAGGGGCCCGTGGCATTCTGCCGACTTGCCACCTTGTAGTTATGCCACTGCTTGTATGGGAATCACTATTTTATTGTTTACTTTTTTCTTAATCTTATTTTTCGTTACAGCGGCCGTTGGAATATGCTTTTTATAGAAAATTTTAAGTTCATGAAGTTGATGTTCATTTATTTATTGAAGTTCAAGGAATAAAACTCTGTGACAAACGTATATACAGGTGGCCAAAAAGTCGTGGATCAGCAGCAAAAAAATGTTCTACGGGAGGTTCTTTAGTTCAACCCCTGCAGAGTTATAATTAATTTTGTGTTATAATAAGAAAATTGACTTTTTAAACTAATTATTATCATAATTCGAAAGATTCAACATCCTGATCACTTTCATAATTTTCACCAGATTGCTACTAATGTGTCCTTGCGTTGGACATGCTATTTATGGTTGTTTATTGAGTTAATTAAAGATAATGTTAAGTTTTAGGACAAATTATTTTCTCAAATGATAACTTTCTGTTCACTTCGGACCCTATGGTGAAAATAAAATACTCTACCGAAAAGTGACCCTGTTTTACAAGTTTTGGCACATTAAACGCTTAGTAGTAAGGTTCCACTTTTACTGTCGGTGTACAAAAACAGTGTATTGTCTCCTTAACTTATCAATATATTTTTATGTATAATTCTATTGTGGCTTTTATTATTTTGATGCATAATAGTTACATACAAAATTCGCTTACGATAAAAAGACTGAAAGCTGTCCTCCTAACGACATAATCACATCGTCTCGACCGGCCGCCTGTGGCACTAGTAAACCCGATTATGCCGACTAGAACAGGGCTGCCAATCTGTTAATAGCAACGTACTATTTTTTCAATTTTCATTAAAAGGGACCTCCTGTGAAACTAGCCGTTTATAATGCCGTTAGAATTATGTCGGTCGGTTGCGGCGTCCCGACATAATCGCCAAACATACACATAAAATTTACGTACATAAATATACGTACGACTCTTTCGTCTGGGAAGTCGGTAGTAATATTTCACATTTATAGCAACTATGCATACTTCTGCTGCACACTATTTTGGTCCGACAACTGCGAATTTGTCCTACATCTGAGGTAAGCTTACAGCGCACTATACCACGCTAGTATAATGCGTATTAATGGGAGGTGGTAGTGGCCAACCCGTATTTTATTTAAGTTTTTACACAGTCCTAAGATAATTATAACAACTAAAACCGAAAGCACAATGTGAAAACATAAAAACATAAAACCGCAATGGAGAATGTGCCCGATTGGCTCACCCATCATCTTGCGATCAACTACTGCATTCAGAATTTTTAATAGTTGTTTACCAATATTACCATTATGTTTTTCGCGATATAATTCTTCATTTTTTTACTGCTACTTGAATCAGCACTGTTTAGTATACATCACATACAATGTGATATATGCCCTACCTTACCAGTGTTAGCCCTAATGCTGACAGGGCCGGTAATTAGATTTGGCGGGCGGTTATCACCGGCGGCTATATCCGCTCGGATCCGGTTATGGGCTAATGGTGTTGTTGCGATCCGATGGCCGAAGCCCGAATCGATAGACGAAAACTTTAAATACTGTCTACTTATAATTAGTCACACAAACTGATATGTGGACTGCTTATTCGTATAGTAAATAACATTATCCCCGCAAAGAAACAATAAACATATTGGAAACAGAACTTTAAATCAAATAATTTTAATTAATAAATGACGCATAATTCGACTAATTATCCACAGTATGATAAAAAATAAAATGCATAAATAATTTTGAAAATAAGTTAATTACAGCAAAAACAAACGTAAATGTAGAACCATTTCTAAAAGCAGCATTAATTTTCAACAGAATTATAAAAAACTTTCAGCTGTAAAAGATGTGTGGGAATAAAAAGTCTATAAGCTCTACAAATTAAAATGCCTAGTTGCACTCGTTTGCTTAATTTAATGGCGTCCGGTTCCAAATTAAAATGTTAAAGAGCTCTGCAATCCATGAAATTACCAGGCGGTCGCCATTTTTATTCGAGCGAAAGTACCAGGCGCGCATGGAGCTATGAAGCTTTCCGGTTTTTGCATTTTTCATCATTTTACCGCAATTAATCATTGACGATTTGTTAACTGTTAACAAAAGATGATGATTGATCAATACTGAAAAAGCAACAACACTAAAGCACAAAAGGTCATTTGACAAAAAGAAAAAACAAATTTAGATTTATTAATTTTCCGAAAAAAAATACTACTCTATGTAATAAACAGGAAAAACTACTTATTAATCTGTAAAATAATTGAAACATTTTTTTATTTCGACTAAATGAATTTAATAGGTGCCGCGGCGGTCAGTAGTGTCTTTAACGAAGACGTTGTCATTAATATTTTAAGATTAACATTTATTTAGAAAAAATACTATCAAAGTAAGATACAACTCAAATATAATTAAAATAAAATTTTGGTTAAAGGCATTTAGCGCTCTGACAGTCTGAATTCAGCGCTTGACATTTTGTTTTACGTAATTTAATAAGGGCGTAAGCTGGATCCCGATTCCTAAATCATGTACCGACGAAAACTACATTTAAATATTTTTTGCTTCGGAGTGATACCGAAGTCATGAGGTAGTAGATAAGTTTTGTGAATAAAGAAGCACGTATTTAGGTTTCCCAGTGACACCTCGCCCGTACTTTGAATTTAAAAGCTAAGCCTTTTCATACAACTCATATACACTTTTTATATTATATATATAAAAAGCTTGAAGTAGGAAAGGAGCATGCACGCAGGAGCAGCAAGTTTCTTACAGATGTCCACCTACCATTAGGTGGACCCTTATGGTAGGTGGACATCTGTAAGAAACTTAATATAGAACGGAGATTTTCACAAAATTCAATCACAGATGTGTTGCTACTCCCGACTTCTAAGATGGAACCTCATATGAAAATGTATGTTCACGCTAGCAATCGGTGTGGCGGTAGTAGCTTCCCGGTTGAACCACATTCATAGTACCATCTAACAAACTCACAAATATTTCAAAAAATACTGACCCAATTTGGATAAACTTGCATTGTTAACTAACGTGAAGTAAAAGTAAATCATTAATAATCAATCAAAGAGAAATACGTGTGCAAAACGAAATAAGTGTTCTTATAAACTTATATCACATGTATTAAAATAGCAGTTTCAATAATGATAGTTCCATAAATGTTAAATTGAAATCGTCCTTATTTAAAGTATTTAATTCTATTTTGCATTTGAATATTGTTTTAATTATTATTTTCCAAAAGAAAAATTACGTAAATCATTTCATCGAAAAGTTACACGAACAATTTCATCGAATATACAAGATACATGTCTAAGATCTATCCAGCTTGGTCGCCGACAGTGAGATTATAGTCTAATATTTTGTATTTGATAATGTCTCTTTATTAAAATTACACAAAAAAAATATACGAACATACCAGATTCCGAAGAATTCGTTGCTATGATCTCGCCAGCTTGGTCGCCGACAGTGAGTTTACAGTCTAATATTCGCAGTGTAATTACAGCGAGCTGCCCGCCTGGGAAATGTGCTTGTGGTCATACTAAAACGCGATGACACCGTACCAACTACCGTCCGTAGTCGTTGTCTCATTTTATAAAACCGACGGTCGTTAGTGGCGGCATATTTTAATTATACTACACTTTAGTATAATTATTTTAAGAGGTGATTAGTGTTTATTTTATTACATGAGGAATGTAAGTGATGTTATTCTTAAACTATAATAATGGTGTGGACATCGGTGTTGCAGTCAATATAGTCATCAAGAAACCTACATCTATTATGTACATGTACATGGAACAGTAATTAATTAATGAAATGATAGAGATATCATTTTAAAATTTGATAGAGCTATGTCGTGTGTCTTAAATAGCTGTATTCTCTCTCTCTCTCTCTTCCCTGAATATCTTTTGAAGCGACTAAGAGACAAATTGCTACAGCACCCTGTATATCGGAATCTACTGGGGTCATTAACACGACGACGCGGCGTCTATCCAGCAGGACTTAAAAGGGTTGATGGATGTATATTATCGAAAGACGAGTGCCTATAATGCATATAAGCTAGGGTAGCTACTACTAATGTAAGCCGCGGCGGAACGGCGAGCGTTCGGCACGCTCTGTTAATCTCGCGATTATGCGCGGACCGCCATTCCGCCGGGGTGCTTTATCCGCGTAAACTCCCTCATTACACCCCGCGATTAACTGCCGACACAATCTGCACTGCTATTTAAAACGTAATTGGAAGTTATTTTATACGGAGCGAATATTTTTTGTGAGCTAATTACTTACGCGTAGCGTGTAATTAATCCTTTTGCGTCGGAATTTTATTAAGGTACACCGGACCCTAAATTCCGGTAAACAATAAATGATAAAATCTTTTCAACGGTCTATAAATTATGTTTATTTTCATGCTATATTAATCGTCGATGGTACTTAATATTTTTCAATATTTATAAATTGATGATTCATTACTAATATTGAAAAGGTATACAAAATAGCGAGAAACCAGTCCAAAATATTCGAAGATATCAAATTTGAGAACCACATTAAAATAAGGGTTAAGAAATCATAATGTACATAAAATTATTTCTATTGGCACCAATAAGTGCCAAAAGGCGTGCTCAATTAGACATAAATCAAGCGCGACGACACGGAGGGGTCGTAAAATCGCATGCAGACGTGTCGCATTGATAAATCGCGCATCTACTTGTTTAGCTTTCGACTTGTATTCAGTGAAATAAAGTACTCTGATAAACCTCCTTATTTATTTCAAATGCGTAAGTAGATATGCTTCTTTTTCTACTGACGTTATTTTCGCTAGACACATTTAAATATAAATTGTTCTGACGGACGTGAACGGAGATTACCGATTAACTCGTAGAAATATATTATTCTGTAAAAATATGTTATTACTATTTTAAATAATCTATATATTAATACGTGAAGCAAAAACTTAGGATGAGTTTTTAAGATACTTGCCGGAGGAGTACAAAATTCCGCATTATTAAAGTTAATTTATAGAAGGATTACGGAATGCTAAAATGTTTTTCAAATAATGCATAAAACATACACAAAATCAACTAAAACATTACACACACTACCTTGCATTTGACATAAACATAATAAACGAAATAAAACATTCAACATCTTACTATAAAAACACATAACGTCAAAAATATCACATCTCTTTGTCAAAATACCCGATATTGCTTTTAAATGCAGCTTAGTTCATTGAAATCTTTAGATTAACTTAAGAATTAATACAATTTTATTGAATTTGAGAAATATTTGTGCTACTTTAAGAAATATCTAGTTCAGTTTATGAGTTGAATTAAGGTCGAATTTCGACCGTTGCAACGGGCGAGAAGTTTGTAGAAAGACAGTGTGCTTATTTTAATACGTTATTTTTAAAGCTATACAACAAAGACTGACCTGTATTGGAATAATATTATTTTAATATGTATTATGTACATATAATATCATATACCTATATAAAATTGAACAACACGTAAATACAATACGATTATAATAAAAGTTTTACCCATTATTGATTTTTTTGTTAACACGTTTCAAATGTAAAGAATAGGCCCCACGAACAGTTTGTACACGATATACAATAAAATAACAAGTGGAATAGAATCCAACAAGTAAATATTTAATCTGTGCGCAAGCTCTCAAAAGTTTTATGGTTTCTCCTTTGTATGTGAATCGCGAACTAAAAGTAAAACAGCTACCTACAATATGCATTATTTAACGAGAGGTCGGCAAGGGTGTCTATTGTGGGACCCTTTTTTATATCCCCCAGTTAAATAAAACGTTTCTTGACCCTTTTTTATTTCTTGCTCAGCCATGACCTCCTGGTACTGACGATTAGATATTCCTTTAGTTCTTTCTACGTTTCTTTTAGTGTGAGTGACAAAGTAGCAAAAAATCCTTGCAAAAATCTAACAGGCATCAAATGTATTTAAAAGTTTTGGTAATTTTAGCTTTGACACAGAAATAAGTGTTATTGTAGATTTAATCGACACTTACGTTTTAGTAATTTTAAAGGGATATTATCTTAGTATGCCCAAAAGGGTTATTTTGCTAACTTTGGTACTAGGATTACATTAGTACAAGAAGAGTTATTATACGAATAAACATCCAACAAGCCGTGAAAGAGTGGTTAAGTGGTGGTGGAACATTAGCTTAGGGGAATATATGATCACAAAAGCAATAGGAGACCAGTTACGTTAAGAAATTCAACTTTACACGACAAACTCGAGTGTAAGGCTTCCAAGTTTTACTTAAAACGTGAAAAAAATATATATTGCATACATTTAATGTTACATGAATGGAAAATCATGTTTTTTACTATAATTCTCTATTCTACTTTACCCTCATCACGATATATCTAATAATCATGTATGACAGCGCCACATGTAAAGTCGATGCATGCTATCAAAAATCACGTAAGTTTGCGAAAACTTAAACGAGCATGAATATGCAATAAATGTACCAGGGTGACATAGGATGTAGACGCTAGTTCGCACATCCCGCGTGGGGATGCTGCAACCCCCTGCGGTCGGGGAGAACCCGTAGGGTGCGGGTTTAAAGCCGGGCGACAGTGAATCAGTTAAATATTTGCTGCGGTCTGTACACTACGTCTGCTAAATGTTTGCTTGTTTGGTTAAAAGTGTAGTTATCTCTCGTATTTTGTTATTTATGCTCATTGGATGTAAAATTCGTTTTTGAGGTTTTTTACTAAGCTTATGATCCCATCGAACCATCAGATAAATAGTCGAATGAAATTTACACAGAATATGTGGTCACTTTGACAAATATCCTAACAAATTGCGAGTGAATGATAATCGTAGTCCATATCAAACATAGACCTCATATTTTTTTATAAAACAAAAATGGTAAACAAGCATGCTGTTTATCTGATGGTAAGTGACCGCTGCCCAAGTCTGTGATCAACTCCCAAAAGATTTAAAAAAAAAACACGTTTTCTACAGCACGTTTTCATAGCCCCACACTATGATTTTCTCCTGTATCGTGGGTACCATGGACACACAAGACGAATACACAAACGCCCAGACCCAGAACATGAATCTAAACTCATCATTCAGGTACCTGTCTGGCCGGGAATCGAACCCGGAATCCATTGCGCGTCAGAGCGGTATGGTAACCGATCTTCCACGCGGGTCGACAGATCTAGAATAGATAAAGCTCTATTATTTTATGGACGTATTTGCGGCCAATGTCAGGTGGTCCCGACGGTGGCCACAGATACGTTGCTACCCGTGAAAACTAAATTATAGCAACTCAGATAGACTCTCTTAGCTCGCTCAACTCAGATATTTCCCATATGCCTCGTACGTATATGAAAAGAAAAAATATCCATCGATCCATCCATCCATTAGCCTTTTGACATCCACTGCTGAACATAGGCCTCCCCTAAATGGCACCACTCCAATCGCTAATGTGTCCTCTACATCCAACGGTTTCACCCTGTCTTCTTCGGGTCATCGGTCCTCCTGATAGGGGGGCGAAATGTACTCCTTTTGCCTAAACGTGAAAAAATAAGAAAAAAATGGAAATGTTCTAAATTATAAAACTGTAACTTATGTTTATAAGCGCAAACAAACTTACGAAATGATTAATCACTTTCTAAAACTTTACTACAAAATCTAGAAAGAACACTCGAGAGCCTTAAATGAATGATTTGTTTTCAAACTTGTCAAAAGAGTCGATTCTACTAAGCAAAGAAACTTCTTGAAAAACACACGTATAAAACAAAGTTAACAAAGTTTGTACAGTTGAAGTTGAAAATCAATCAACCCCAATACAACATAGTAGTACAAGATGTAAGTTTTTTTGCCTGTGTTAAAAAATATTTAATTAGCAAAGCATGTCTATGAAAGTATGTAGTTTCGGATAATTAAGCTCTTATTCCGAAAACTGGATTGTAGAAGGACTGCAATTATCACTAGCGTGCAGTACATCCGGTGCTACTTGGCCACTGCCGCTCATTGACATCTATAAATAAACCACCCTATAAAGATACACGCCATAGATACGCTAACACTACTGAATAAGTTGGAATGCCTTGTAGAAGTTTCTTTTCCTTACCACTTACCTCACCCTTTAAATGAGAAAATATCAGCGCTTAACATCTATTATTCGGCCAGAAAGTACATAGGACATGTATTTTAGAGTATAATTAATAAATTTGATAGTACTAATAAAACAGTACTTAATGTAAATTATGAGTTGGGTACTTTTTGTCCCACCTCGTTAACATTTTCAATCCACATTCGAAGAATTCAAGAAGCCTCGATCATGTCCATCCGTTCGTCCATTTAAAACATAAAACGCGGGATAAATCGAGACGCCAATCAACCGGAGGCGACTTAAGCTTTCGAACAAAATCACGGACCCTCCGGCACAAAGAGAACCAATTACTCGTACACAAATAAATAATTACCGCGCAAGAGCGGAGTGGTTATTTCGATTTATTCGAGCTCATTACAGGGTCGGGGTTAGAGCCGGGGTCGAGTGGGTCATTGTGGCGGCATAATGGGACCTCCCGACCCGTATATGGGACGGACTCGTTACGGCCGATGTCGTGTTATGTGGGATATGTGGAGTACGTTCATGTCGAAAGTTGAGTGGAAAACACGACGGTTATTATGACCGAACTGTTACGATGAGTATTTGCGTATGGGATATTGTAATATAAACAAGTTATAGACGAGGATGCTATTTACACAATAACGTTTTATTCTTTTGTTCTGATATGAAAAGTGTATGAAGTGTAAATAAACATATACCAAATTTAGTGTTGCCCAAATGCAAGAACAAGACGAGACTTAGCCAGTCTTGGTCTTGGTCTTGCGCCAATACACCTGATCTTGGTCTTGGTCTTGGTCTTGCGCTCCCAGTCTTGGTCTTGGTCTTGGTCTTGCAGCAAGAGTCTTGCAAGTCTTGCAAGTCTTGCAATTACCTATTAGTCTATTACTATTTATTAAAGTTTACTTTAAATCTTAGAAAAACGTATTAGAATTGGAACATTGTGAGCTTGAATTAACATAGCCATAGTAAAGATCAAGCAGATTAATAAATAACTGAAGATTCATCAACTGACCTATATGTCGTTTTCCATGGAAGTAACTGTTTCTTAATAAACATTTATGATTTATAAGCTTACATTTGCTAAAACATGTAAAAAAAACAAATTAATTACAATAACTTGACTGTATTTTAAAGAACAATACTTACTCGTATCTGTCTAGAAAGAGATTGAACCCTCAACTTATAAGAAATTTAATAAAAGAGTTTTACAATTTATCATTTATTTGAATAAAAAATAAAATACAACACTAATCAACAGCTTTATCATTAGGTTATGATACTTTATATCATTTTTTTTGACGATGGTTAAAACATAACTATGCATGCACTCAGTTTGATTTTAATAGATATTTTTTTATTCGCTATGTTTATGGTATTAGTCGTAATGCGCATAGGTCCAGTTTTTCATATTCTTTGATACTGTTTTTTGCGTCTCATAGAATTCCTAAGCGTACCTACCTATACACCGAACTGTTACACCTAACTACTCAGTGAAATAGCGCTAAGTCCTAGCTGCAAGACGCAAGAGTCTTGCAGGCTATGTCTTGTTCTTGCTCAAGTCTTGCACGGTCAGTCTTGGTCTTGGTCTTGCTAAAAATACGCGGTCTTGTTCTTGGTCTTGGTCTTGCAAAAACGCAAGAACAAGACCAAGACTGCAAGACCAAGACTGAATTTGGGCAACACTAACCAAATTGTTTTCAAAAATATTTTTTTTGTTAATGGTTTGCATAACAGAATATTTTAAGTATTAATATTTAAAATGAATAGCTCCTTTGAAGCCCTGCGCTTTTCGAAAAAATATCAGCTGCCATATTATGATCTAATCTATTTAGGACAGTACTAACTGAACCCCGCATCTTCGCCCGAGTTATAAAAATCGATGTAGCGATTGTCCCGTAGGAATAAGATATTTTTCTGCAATAAAAAGTAGCCTATATATAAATCCAGAGTGTCAGCTAACTTCCTACCAAATTTTATGAAAATCACTACAGCCGTCTAGACGTAATGAAGTAACAAACATACACACTCACAAACTTTCGCCTTTGTAGTGTTAGTATGAAGTATGATTACATCTACTACAGTAAATGTGCAATCAAAATTCACTTTATAACTACCAAGTTGCTTAGTTTTACACAGTGTTTCTCTTAATCATTAGGAGATGTCGAACACACGACTGTAAATATAATGTTAACATTCAGCGACTAATTAATTAGTCTCTGAAAACATTTCGTTTACTTTCTGCAATTTGATGTATTGAGAACAATTTGTACTAGCCAGTTAAACGCAGCTCGGCTGTGCCAACTTTTAATGGGAGCTCCTCTTCACTTTTGAAAGGGATTGCAAAAGGCTGTTCAACTCTAGAGCCATTCAACTGTGGAGGCTTAAGGAATGATTCCCTATAAAGAAGCACGCTTTATAAACTACTGGAACTACCACGGACACATGCAACTAGCGAACAACAACTTGAACAACAAAAGATTGGTAAACAAAGTCGACACTTAATGAGCCTATAGAAATATGTTTCTATAGGGTCATTAAGAGAATGATGAAAGCGTTTGATGATGCGCACACACCGTCACACAAAAATGACATGAGCTAAAGATTACAATGATCAACGCATTACACCGTATAGCAAAATCATTTATCGTCATAATTTTTTCTAAGAAGTAATATCTTTTCAAGAAAAAATAATAAATTTATGATTATAAATATATTACAGAATGAACATACAATTATTTAGTGAACACTGTGGCTCCTTACTTCTATATTTATTAATACTTGCTAATGCTTATTATTATATCACCTAATATTTATTAAGGAACAACAAGATATTTTAATAAATTCATGTCAACTTCAGTAAAGCGCACTGCAGTTATTGCGCCAAAACACGTGAAAAGTATCTGACAAAAGTCCACATTCGAAATTGTGAACGGCAATAAATAATACAAATAAGCTGTTTAGTGCATTCCGGGCCATGAGTGTCGCTGCCACATAAGGCAATAAAGTGGCCGTAAAATTTCGCAGACGACACGCTTACGTAACGATTCCGTGAGACCACGAGATGTTCCTAGAAACGATAGTTTCTGCGGTAATTTTATAAGGACGATGGTATTTACAAATTATATTTTGGTTGTTATTGAATACATTAAACTAACTTCTTCTCGCTAAAATAACACTTTTTGTTTTACAAGATACTAACAATTTCAGTTCAATTTTAGAGGACGGACCTTTACATATTTTACAAGCCCTTGAAAATAGCTTTACCACTACATAGTATAAAACAAAGTAGCTTCCCGCTGTCTGCCCCTACGTATGCTTAGATCTTTAAAATTACGCTACGGATTTTAATGCAGTTTTTTTTAATAGAAAGAGTGATTTGACAGGAACTTTTACATATAGGTTAGATACAATATCAAATTCAATTTCTATTAATATTCCTACAATAATATTATGTAAGCTACATAAATCGTCTCTTTGGTACTTTTTTCCTTTATTTTATATGATTTGAATATCAAACGAGCATACATACTATCCGCCTGATTGTAAGTAGCTATTGCCATTGACATCTGCAACAAACTTCATACAGAGCACGGGGAACCTCAATGTGAAACTGGTACCCGGCTATCCGGACACTTCCACCGAAAAGCCAGAACTGCTTCGTGCTAGAAATAGGCGAAGCGGGTACCTCGTTCATACACTGGTTCTACTGCATCATCTGCATTCACTCGTCTTCTTTTCATGAGTGCATTGCATTGGCAGTCAAACGTGTTCACTTCATATGCAATTTATACATTTTATGTGTCATACCATTTTAGATTTGTACTAAACCAAAAATGTACTGGGACATTATTATAAGTTTGAACTCGGGCAATCCCACACGAGTTAGACTGATAGCGGGACGGAGTGCGCTTGACGTAAATGGGTCATACGCGAACGCGAACGAACATTATTCAATTTAACTTTGAACAATTTTCACAAATTTACGACACAGAGAGATTATTAATTCTGATTAAATGTTAAATAATGAATCATTTAGTAACCTAATTTCTTATTTGAAATGATTCAATTAGAATATGTACGAGTATATATGAGATAGAATGTAATATGCATATGAGAAATATATTTAAAGTACAGCATCACAAAGAAATATATTAAAAGAACAAAGTCTCTATCATAAAATAAACATACAACAACTTCATAGCAAGTAATTATTATGAAAACCGACTGCTAACTTCTAATATTTTTTTAATTGAACCCTTTATAGGAGTTCGTGTTCTCTCCCCCCTTTTCTTTAATAGCAGGCGCTATAATTAATAATTATATAACCTATTTCACTTCTTAAACTAAGTCATTTCCAATGATTAAGTCATATGTTATCCATCAAGCCGTTTGGCCTGAAGTCCGTTCAAAAAATGGGCATGCATACAAACATGCCTATATTGATATATACGTTAAGAATACATTGAATTCCTTTTGTAGTCGGGTAGAAAGGAACAAAATACTATTTTCGCTGTATACAAATTAAAAGAAAGGGAAAAAAAATATTTTAACATGAAAGAAACTTTAAAAGATTTTCATTCGTTTATTTATACAAAATGTATCCGAGATACCAGGAGAGCAGAAGTTGGCGGTGCTGCACGACGCTACGTCGATAAATATCTCATGAATAAGAATATTGCATTACGTATTCGCGAGTGTCATAGCGGCGCCGGTTGCCACTCCGGCTAATACGCTATAAGCGCCTGTAGCGAACTTATTCGAGTGCAGATGAAATATTAAACTTCGTCGCGAAGTTTGTTTGTAAGTGAACTTCGTTATTAGATAGATGCATTATGTTAGTTTATGAATCTAGCGCTACATTTGAATGCAACTTGGTAATTAATTTATGCTCTATCTTTACTAATTAACCAAAATACATTTGATAACTGTCATTTTTTTAATATAAGTGGCAAACGAGTTTTCGGTCTATAGGATAGTAAATGGCCACTACTACCCAAGTAATAAATATCCAAATTAGATTAGAACCTTAGCGAATGTCGGCAACAGTGGAGTAAATTGGAAAATCGCGACTAATTATGTCTACCTCACCACTCTCTTTAGACCAGACCATAATAGTTCTTGCATAGTAGTACGAGAAAAAAAGGTGAGACGGTGGTGCCACCATGAACGATTCAGAAAATAAATGAATCGTAGTGAATCAAGATTTACTTCACCGAAATTAGTGCCCTTGGACAGTTATCAACCTAGAACTGGCTCACAGCTAAGCATGTCCCTGTAGTTCCGGGATCAGAATAGGGCTACGGTATCCTCTGCCTGTCGTAAGAGGCGACTAAAAGGGGCTTCCGGGGTTGCGGGCGGCTAGAGTGGGAGCTTGAACCGTCCAGCCAGGCGATCCCGGGAAGGACGGCGGTATGTGTGGTCGCATATCGTCGTATAGACTAGACGGAGCGGTGGGCCCAGCCGCCCATCTGGGAGGAGCCCGATGGGGCAACACGCTTAGAGGATTCCGGTGGTGTTTGTTGGAGATCCCTGAGTCCTCTTTTTAGCGCCGAGGATGGCCACCTCGGATGGGGTTTTAGTGCGGTAAAAATCCCACATAACCCTTCGTCGCTCCCACGGCGTCGGGTACCTTTTGAAGGTTTCCCCCTCGAAAACAAAAAAAAAAGCTAAGCTAGGACCTCCTTCAGAGAGAAAGGGGTTTGAGTCCTACTCAACTGCGCTGGCTAAGTGAGCCTTGGTAGAACTCATTCAGTAGACAGTACACTATGGATGTGAATCTAAACGAATTAATATAAAGCTATTATATATTATATATTATATGTACATTAAGGATATTAACGAAAAGTGTAATAGTTCAAGGACATTAATAAAAAGTATGACACCTAAAAGGGAAAGTCCCATTAAGTAACAGGTGCTACAGAACTGGCGTCCAGTTCTCCATCCTATCGCCACTACCAGATGTCAATAGGAAAATACGTATTTTCCCGTTTGTATCCAAGTGTGGTTATAGAGAACCATAAGTGCTTTCGAGACGGATCCTTTCAGTTGCTTTTATCGTCATACGCCTCTGGAGATCATCTAAAAGCTCAAATAAAGCTTTGATTTATACCTTTAATATTTTAGCACGTCCATTTGAGGCACCTTTTAAGTAATATTGACGATAATGTAATATGTCAAGTTTTGTGGTAAATATTTAAGTTATCATAAAGCAAAAAGCTCGTTCAGATTATACATTTAAGAAATAAATATGTTAAATTATTACATGATGATTCATGTTTATATTTTAGTATACAACACAAATGCATGTTATTTATGTTATTTCATGCAAAAACGAGCAATAAATCGTAATAATAAGTTAAAACACATCCGTCCGTTCGTTTAAATAATATACAAACGCAAACCTATAACGAAGTTATCATTCTGTTGTAGAAGTAGGTAATAATACGGCATTTTATTGATTTAATGAAGCAAATTAACTATGATAACATTTTTGATACGATAACGTAATACGAGTAGACTGGTCTTCCACCCGCATAAAAAACGAATACGAATTTAATATTCATAGAACCAAAAAGCTCTCGGAGTAATTTACTAAATTAATAGCAAAGAAGCATACAAGAAGATTAGAATCTACGTATAAAAATATATAAAAGTATACATTTATACTGAGAATAATTAAGATAAACTGAATTAGGTACCTTCGTTTTTGTGGGTGCCTATTACCTAAGCCTAAGGCTTATCCTAAGGCTCGTGTAGTTCACGATTATCCTTTTAAAACTTATTAATGTCGTTATAATAAAAGGAACATAAGGGAGAAATAAGACCATTTTATATGTTTGCCTTCTATTCTCTTTATTTCATTTTTGTCTAAATATTCATTTACAACAAATATAATATGTTTCCTTCACATATACACAATTATACACGGGAGGTTACGTTTGAGTGGAACTTGTCCTACATTTCCAAAATAATTAACCTAACTAATGATATATGTGGCATAATCCATAACAGATATAAAGTATGTAAATTATAAACAATTTGTAAAGTACGCTACTTCGTACTTTACATAGTTATTACGTTACTGTTAAAAATGTGACCAAGAACCGTCTTGCGTAAATCATACTTTTTTATTCAGGAAATTGCAAGAGAGCACATTTGATAGTAAGTAGTCACTACTGTCCGTGGACTTAGATGTCCTATCATTCATAACAATGTTTCTATCTGAAGTCCCACAGTCACACTTTTCCATCGCTGGTAGGTGTGGCTGTAATACCTCCCCGATCAGAGCATGTAAGTTCTACTAGCTTGCAAATTACTTAATGTAATTTCAAGAATGATAGCCTAATGGTTGAAACTTGCCCACTCAATTGGGAGGTCCGCGATTCAAACCCAGGCACGCACCACTGATTTATGTGCGTATTAGAAATTAATTATCACTGCATTCCGGTGAAGGAAAACATCGTGAGGAAACCTACACACTCGAGAGATCTTTAAAACAAATTCTCGGAGGTGTGTGAGTCCACAAATTCGCACTTGCCCAGCGCTGTGAACTACAAAAAATTCTCTCATTCTGAGAGAAGACCCGTGCCCAGTAGTGGGACAATATGACTTGACGACGATTTCAAGAATTGTCGCCATACACTCATCAAAAATAAAAAATAAAGTAGTACATTCTACTAATGTATTTAGCGAAACATTAATTTGGGTACTTCAAAACAAATCATGACTCTACCATTCTCGTGAATGAACGAATGAGGAATGGCACCGTAATTTTTGCGAGAAACTTAGGGCGTTGATCAATAGGGGGTGGTTAGCGCAGGCCCGATGTTTGCACCCCAAACGGGGTTTATCGTTTTGTCGGAAACCAATTATCGATAAATGATTGTTTTTCCGTTCTAACACCTCGTTAAGTAACTTCTGGGGCGGGAAAATTAACGAGGTCGGTTACAGGTATCCGTCCTGTTTTATGGGGTTTCCTGAAAGATTTCTTTATTAGAAGATTCACTTCACATTTTATGTACGTTGTATATTTTATGGCATACTTCCGCAGATTTCCTAAAGGTTTTACAGTCCAATTACAACTCGAAACAAAAATAAAATAATTAAGTAATCAAAGTCAAATTGAAACTAAAATATCTTTAAGCATTTCGAGAAAAGTATAACTAGGGTTTAAAATTATTAAAAAAAGCGCATACGTCTTTATGCAATGTCTAATTGGATAATTCCCTCGATTCTCTTGGACAAGATTCCCTCGTAAGTCTTTTATTTAAAAATAGTAAACCTTAAGTTATATTGCGTATTTGGAGTAAAGATACTTTTTGATTTAAGTATTTATTGCTGACTTGTTGAGTCCGTATGTTGAATAATTAATTGTTAAAAACTAATTCTAGGAGCGAAATTTCTATCGATTCTGAATACTTCGACCGGTACTATCTTTTTTCACTTTAATGTTTGCTGAAATATAACACTACAGAAGGTAGCCTATTCAAGAGGGATTAAGGGACCTTGTGAAATTGACGCCGCAAACTCAAAAGGTACGTTTAAACAAGCCTTTATATGTATTCATAAAAAATCATTAGTTGAAGTCTTATCATTTAAATAATATAAGTTATAGTACACGTTAACTCTGATTTGAGTAATTACATCCATAATAACAGAGACGTCAATATTACAATAAAATTAACCAAATCACGGTACGGTAACTAAATTAATACACGTAATTTCTATTACATCAGAACAATGTAAAATCAGATAGATACATCTACTGTTTGTGTTATGATTAAATTTGTGGAAGTTCGTATTAATTTCGTGTTTATTGGTTTAGGAAATCTAGTTACAATATATTATATGGGAACACATGAGTATATTAATATAACAAATTATTATTATGTTGAAGTCACAGCCGGCAACTGGTCGCCATAACAATGTAGAGCACACGCCGCGACATTATAAAATTAATTAATTAAATTTGATTAATGACAACGGACATGGTTCATCAACTCCGTTGATAATTTCATCACGAAATTAATGTTCGGGAGCTAAAACACGAAACGAACACTTGAAATCACATTATAAGTTCTGTCTCTTCTGTCTCTTCTATACTGTATATTATTTAATCCGACCTCTCCACCCTACCTCAAGGAACGTTTCCTCTTTCTCCACCTATCCCATGATAGATCCCTTCGCTCCACTCAAAACCTCAGTCTTTACACTCCTTCCCACTCAACTTCGTTTTACAAAAAGTCGTTCACTGTTTCAGCTATTCATTTGTGGAACTCCCTTCCTGTATCAATTCGTTATGCCCAATCCCTATATTCGTTTAAAAATCTTGTCAAGTCCTATTACTTAAACCTCTAATTCCCCAATCTTTTCCTTACGCTGTTGCTATCTTTAAACTTATTCTTTCTACAATTGTTGTTAAGTTAAATTTTTAAAAAACTAGTTTCTCTGTAACTAACTTTCTTAATTAATATGTTGCACTATTTTCTTTATCCTGATTATTGCACCCTACCTTTTCTTCATTGTCCCTTAAATCTAAATTCCGAACCGTGGGGTTGCCTGGAAGAAATCGCTGTTGAGCGATAAGGCCGCCTTTTGTATTTTTATATTGTGATTTCACTGTATTATTTTTCTCTTTTCTGGGTACAATAAAGTATATATTATTATTATATTATAAGGTAAGCTTAATGACTATAGCTAAGCAGTAGATAAAACATTATTTTTTTTAAAAGAGGATGAATTTGAAACCTTGTACCGAAATGCAGTAAAATGTCTGGGTCATAGTGCTATGATAAATAAAATGTCGATTTGTGTTATACTAGTCAACCGTGGCAACGGTCGAAATTCGAACATAATTCAACTCAAAAATTAATTAATATTGTCCAATTATTTCTAAATTCAATTTTGATTAATTTTAAATTACTTCAATACACCCAAATAGTAAAAAGAAGTTTAAGTGACAAAGCTGCATTTAAAATCAATAACGGGTATTTTGACAAAGACATCTAACATTTTTGACGTTCTGTGTTTTCATATTATGTTGAATGTTTTATTTCGTTTATTATACATAAGCCTTTGTGACAAATGCACGGTAGTGTGTGTAATGTGTATTAGTTGATTTTATGTATGTTATATGCTTTATTTGAAAATAATATATAGATTATTGAAGAAGATACGTAGTGTAGGAAATAATATTAAAATTTTTAGAAGTGACTCTAGCCAATATAAAATTTATACAAAATATACCCACAATTAGTAAAATCAAAAAGAAGAGAAAATTATTTCTATATCATTAATTATTCCATAAATTCAAGTGCCGTACTAATGAACCAATAGAGGTGAAGAGGTTTACAGCAGCGTTTCGGTTTCAAAAAGAGTTTAAAACAGTTTAAAAACCAAAAACCATTTAATCCCAACCTTTTCATTCCACTTACAATTCACATCATTTATGTTCTTTTGGAAAGAAGCGCTTTAGAAAATTAAGAGTCATTGAATAGAGAGCGGCTAAACGTTAGTCGATAACCCCAGACCACAGTTTTTGTCGGGCCGAGATCCGCCCCACTTCATAATTACGGCTCCATACCCTACTCTGAAAGAAGCCTCCTCAAAAAGCCTTTGACGGCGAGAGGGGTATGATTTCACCACAGAATATTCTTGTTTACGGGGGAAAAATTTGAAAGGGACTTCCGAGCGGGAGGATATCCGTCGGTTTTTAACCGCCGGCATTTTGTAATTAAACGATTTTCAGCCGAAGCGGGGCTCTAATTGATTTTTCACTTACACGAAATTAACTCAGTTGTCATTTTTGTAGATTAGAATTTTTCGGAGTGACAGTGTAATAGACGCAGCTTTTAAGAATAAATGAAGGGGTATTCGAAATACCTACTTCATTTAAGACCACAGAAGAACGCACAATGGGTCTATTTAGGAATCTTTTAGCATTTGATACCAAAATAACATCTTATTGTATTTTTGGTGTAAAAAGCAGTCACATTAAAAAATTTTGTACAGTTACATTGTGTATATCACTGTCTGAGAGACGTGTATAAAGTCATAATATAGTCACATACAATATAAAAACATGCTTGACTTGCTAGGACAGAAGAACATTTTGACGACCCGCGTGGCGGAGCGGTTACCAAACCGGTCTGACGCGCAATGGGTCCCGAGTCCGATTCCCGTCCAGAATGATGAGTTTAGATTCATCTTCTGGGTTCTGTTTGCGTATTCGTCTTATATGTGTCCATGGTACCCACGACACAGGAGAAAATCCTACTGTGGGGCTATGAATGTAGAAAGCATGTTTTACCTAAACCATCTTCTATTTAAAAATATTGAAAACCGTAGTAAATTGAAAAACGTAGTTTGTCATAAATTATATCATTTTACATATGAATGCACACTCCGTTATATAAAAGACGCGTGCAGTAACAATACCTGTCGCCACCACGCCGCCGGCAAATATTATACCGAACTTACGAACCCAATCATAAGCAGACAAAGTGGGTGTTACTCTAACAATGGATGCCTTTGGCGCGTACATAACATATCGAGTTACTTAGATATCTCTTAACCTAAAATAAGGTGTCAGGAGACGGGAATAATGGGTTGTCATGTTATTTCAGTCTTATTAAATCATCTAATAATAGCTTCATATTTTTGTATTTTAATCATAGAAATGGTTTTAAGTGGTAAATATGGTCTCTGGCATATGGAACTGATAACTTAAAATTGGAAAACCGCCAGACATAGAAAGAAGACGTCACGTCACGAGGTCAGTTTTATCAGTCCTATGATTGGTTTTAAATGTTGTAGCTGATGGGTGGAAGGACATAAATCAAGTGCTAAATACTTATTATAATAATAATATTATAATAACTATTTAGCACTGGTATAAACCAACGCGTAACCAAATCAAGAACTTAGCAAAATAGTATCGTTTTGTAATAATCAAAACAGGCAAGAGTATTCCTTTTTTACTATAATAACATTTGACCCATGACATTTGCTATTAAAAAATGAAGTCCGTTTACGATTTTTTAACAATGTTGTTCCTGCAAACTGTATCACAAGTACCAAAGTACCAGAGGCGCACAGGAGTCCAATATCATTGGCGTTAACAATAGCAATGTCTTGGCAAATAGAATCCAACTGCATGGTACAGTTTAAACTCAATGTATCGCGAGTCGAATATGTATTTTTCCTCGTCAAACTATTTATTTATTAAATACGCTACTTTCTTTATGTTGATAATAACAGTACTCACATGAGTGATTATACGTTATTAAAGCGTGTTTTTTATATTTAGTTAATATTTTGTAGCATATACCCTTTTCCCGAAAAGTTCTCAAACCAATTTCTGTTAATACAATATTTAATAACTTTAATTTAATAAATTAAAGCTTCAATTCCGAATTCTCATAACTTAGCCGAAAGCGGGAGCCGCAACCGAAATCCTAATTTGACTAGATTAGGAAAATTAACGCGAAAGCAAAATTTAAGTAATAAAACTTTTCAAAGATAATTTACGGCCTGTCAATTATCCGTTTGATAATTATTGTACAACGGATCAGAAATACGTCATGTTGAAAATTTTGATGTCAGTAAAGGTGTAGGTAGTCTATGGAATGGTCTACAAATGATTTAAGTCTTTTTCTATTCTGCATGGTGGTAGAACCAGTGTGTTTCGACCGTTTAGGTACACCATCGCAACACCTATTTATAGTGTGTATCATCAAATGTTGGTTATTATTAACTTTTAGACCGAATTGGTCTCAAAATAATAAATCACTGATAATAAAAAAGAAAAACAATAATATAAATCCTATTTTTTATAAAAAAATTAAGAACTGTAAATTTTGTTTGTTCCCGTGGGAATTTGAGTCATGAAATATATATTGAGTGTACTAGGAGAGAATGAATGCTGCGAAGTTTCATCAAGCCGGGTTCATAAACCTGTTTTTAGTAGACGCTACGTCTCCAGCAGTATTTTCTTAAGAAACAGATTAACAAAAGGATTATAAAGACTTTTCTCAGAAAGACTGGGAGAACAGAAATGAAAAGGTTCTTCGGGCGTATTTTACTTATATAGGTAAAGAAAAAATACGGACAACTAGCACGTACAAATATCAACGTTCTAAGATGAACAAGTGTCTAAACTAAATCTTAATAAATTTGATAAAATTTCTTAAAGCAACTATGTAGAACAAAAGAACCACGTTGATATTCCTTGGCTAGTATTAGGGCCGCAGAGGCTAACAGGAGTACAAGTAAAACGTTATGCACGTACTAAGGAACTTCGACATGGGATCGTTCCACGCAGTAAAAGATGGTTGAAATAGGATAGAAAGAGACGGCGACTAATATTGTTACACGCCCCACCAAATGCCGCCGCTTCAAAAAAGGGTCGAGAATGCATTTTATTCATAAAGATGCTAATGGAAATAGCAGTAAAAATTGTAAACAAAACAGGAAACACTACAACGAGAAGGAAGAATATAGATAACAAGTAAGGAAATATAATTTTTAAATGAAATAGTGCTTATTAAAAGCTAAAATTTTTGGATATTGATTTTTTTTATGATAAGAAAGGTACGATCGGTTGGTACTAGGCACATGTTGCAAAGTTATTAATGCACATAAGCGACAAAGTTATATTAAAATTCAGCGGTGGCTTGAACGTCTCAGCGTAGGTGCGCACTACGACGGCCACTTTAAACGCATCCCTCACAACTCACAGACGAGTGGTATATAAAACGTCTGCCTCCGTAAAACACTCTCCACAAGCGCGGAAGCTACAAAATTACTCAGCAGTTTTATAACGTACTCTGTATTTTTGTTCCTTAAAATATTCTCATATTTTTAAGCGGTTACACAAGATTCACCTTTTGTTTCGGGTACGAGTAATGTACCTTCTGTACCTTTTCATTTTTCATTCAATGTTTCTCTTTCCCTTCCGTTATTATTCTCAAAGTCAGAAACGCAGAAAGTGTCACAATAATTTTACACGTCGACAATAAAAGGAAGCAGCGACAGGCATATAAAATATTTTCTGACGTGTTTGGCGCAAATAAGAGTGGAATAAAAAATGGAAATACCAGGGGTGCAGTAACAAGAGCAGCTTGCGGCTTGCGGGCGGCGTGGTGCAATATTGATGGGGCGGGCCCGGAACGAATAGCCGGTGGCGAGAGTGGTTGGCTAAATAGACGACTTAGCGACGACCAATCCACCCATAGCCACAATTCTATAATACATTTTGAGATCGAAATAACATATATTATATAGTGAAGTGGGTGAGGTAAGAACCCCCAGGAGTTCTAAGGGGGTGAAATAATTTTTATATAACCTACGGGATTATGTTTCTTAAACTCTTAATTACATGTTCTACCAATATTATATTGTAAAATATTTTTTTATTTATTATTTCAACAAAAAATAATATGAGAGCGTAATAGCTTTTATGAAAGCCTATATTTTTTTAGTTATACATTAAACTTTACATAAATAGGTAAAGACGAACACTATCCAACGTTGTTTAGTACGGGTTTATTTTAAGGATCATAGAGCTTTGTGCAGACAGCATGGACTGCGTATCGTTTATCAATCGGAGGAACTTGAAAACCTTACATATTTATTATGCAAGTTTCATAAAAAAAGGGTTTTGTTCACAACGCGAATTTTATTGTATCGTTTGGTAAGTACTACAATTCAAAAAACTAGTTAATTGTTAGATGATTGATTAAAAAATATAAAAATTAAAGGTGCTTTAAACGCAATTGGATTAATTGCTTACCATAAGAATGTTCTATTCCAGCTTTCGAATAATGGATCAACCAACAAGCCTTTTTTTTGTTTTCGAGGGGGAAACCTTCAAAAGGTACCCGACGCTGTGGGAGCGACGCAGGGTTATGTGGGATTTTTACCGCACTAAAACCCCCCCGGTGGCCGTCCTAGGCGCTATAAAGAGGACTCCGGGAACTCGGTACGACCTCAACCGGAATCCTCTGAGCGCGTTGCCCCATCGGGCTCCACCCAGATGGCTGGGCCCACCACTCCGTCTAGTCTTTACGATGGTATGCGACCACATATACCGCCATCCTTCCCGGGATCGCCTGATCGAACGGTTCGAGCTCCCACTCTAGCCGCCTGCAACCCCGGAAGCCCCTTTTAGTCGCCTCTTACGGCATCCCCTGTCTGTCGAGACAGGGAATGCCGTAGCCCTATTCTGATCCCGGAATTACAGGGACGAACCAACAAGCCTGTAGGATTTCTGTTAAAAATAGTTATATAATTTGCGAAAAATTGGTTTCATCTTCCGGAAAACGTATAAAGTACAGGAATAGTAACTCTGTCTCATTGATAAGCTGAATATGTATTAGCTCATACAAGTTGTCGTGAGAAATATACATATACGAGTATATTGCATTGCTGCCTATTTTAGTTATTTATAACTTTTGTGACACTTTTTTTTTTTTTTTTTGTTTTCGAGGGGGAAACCTTCCAAAGGTACCCGACGCCGTGGGAGCGACGCAGGGTTATGTGGGATTTTTACCGCACTAAAACCCCCCCGGTGGCCGTCCTCGGCGCTGAAAAGGAGGACTCCTGGATCTCGAAACGACTTCAACCGGAATCCTCGAGCGCGCTGCCCCATCGGGCTCCTCCCAGATGGGTGGCTGGGCCCACCGCTCCGTCTAATCTTTACAACGGTATGCGACCACACATACCGCCGTCCTTCCCGGGATTGCCTGACCGAACGGTTCGAGCTCCCACTCTAACCGTCTGCAACCCCGGAAGCCCCTTTTAGTCGCCTCTTACGACAGGCAGGGGATACCGTAGCCCTATTCTGACCCCGAGGCTACAGGGACGAACTTTTGTGACACTACTAAAAGTATTTATTATATATATATACTTACACGTATATTGGGTCTGTAGGGTGCTCCAGCAAAAATTACAGATTTTAATATATTTACGTTAAATTCTTTCAACAATGCAACTGCGAAATACAAGTTTACAAACCTTAACTCCTACACTAATGCAATATTTGAGCACTTACAACGAGTTTATCTGCAAATCCAGATATGGTTAGAGAATGATTAATCATTGAAAATTGGAGATTGAATGGAGATATGTTAATAATATCCATCATCCAATAACTATAAACAATTACCTGCTCAAGAAAATTTATTAGAAAATTTAGTTTTACTTGCAAAAAGGGAAGTGGAACTGCATGCGACTGTCGAAAAAGTGAATAATAATGTATTGTAGACCTCCTACAATAATAACTAGCTGAACCCAGTGGGCGGAGTAACCGGAGTGACTGAAATGATTGGATTGGGAGGATTGAGCGGAAGAACCGGAGTAAGCGGAGTGACCGGAGAGCCCAGGGTGACTGGAATGACCGGAGTGTCCCAGAGTGACAGGAGTGACCGAAATGACCAGAGCGACCGAAGTGCCTAGAGTGACCAGATTGCCCAGAGTGACAGAATTGCCTGGAGTGACCGGAGTGTTCAGAGTGACCGGAGTGACTGGAATGCTCGGAGTGCCCGGAGTGACCAAATTGTCCAAAGTGACCAGATTTCCCGGAGTGACGGAATTGCCCGGACTGACCGGATTGCCCGGAGTGACCGGATTGCCCTAAGTGACGAAATTGCCCGGAGTGACCGAAGTGCCCGGATTGACCGGATTGCTCGAAGTGACCGAAGTGCCCGGAGTGACCGGATTGCCCGGAGTGACCGGATTGCCCGGAGTGACCAGATTGCCCGGAGTGACCGAATTGCCCGGAGTGACGAAATTGCCCGGATTGCCCGGAGTGACCAGATTGCCCAGAGTGACCACATTTCCCGGAGTGACCGGATTGACCGGATTGCCCGGAGTGACCGAAGTGCCCGGAGTGACCGAATTGCCCGGAGTGACCGAAGTGGCCGGAGTGACCAGATTGTCCGGAGTGACCAGATTGCCCGGAGTGACCAGATTGCCCGGAGTGACCGAATTGCCCGGAGTGACCAGATTGCCGGAGTGACCGGATTGCCCAGAGTGATCGAATTGCCCGGAGTGACCGAATTGCCCGGAGTGACCGGATTGCCCGAAGTGACCGGATTGACCGGATTGCCCGGAGTGACGAAATTGCCCGGAATGCCCGGAGTGACCGGATTGCCCGGAGTGACCAGATTGCCCGGAGTGACCGAATTGCCCGGAGTGACGAAATTGCCCGGAGTGACCGGATTGCCCGGAGTGACCAGATTGCCCGGAGTGACCACATTTCCCGGAGTGACCGGATTGATCGGATTGCCCGGAGTGACCGAAGTGCCCGGAGTGACCGAATTGCCCGGAGTGACCGAATTGCCCGGAGTGACCGAAGTGGTCGGAGTGACCGAATTGCCCGGAGTGACGAAATTGTCCGGAGTGACCGGATTGCCTGGAGTGACCAGATTGCCCAGAGTGACCAGATTGCCCGGAGTGACCAGATTGCCCGGAGTGACCGGATTGCCCAGAGTGACCAGATTGCCCGGAGTGACCAGATTGCCCGGAGTGACCGAATTGCCCGGAGTGACCGGATTGCCCGGAGTGACCAGATTGCCCGGAGTGACTACATTGCCCGGAGTGACCGGATTGACCGGATTGCCCGGAGTGACCGAAGTGCCCGGAGTGACCGAATTGCCCTGAGTGACCGAAGTGCTCGGAGTGACCGAAGTGGCCGGAGTGACTTGATTGCCCGGAGTGACCAGATTGCCCGGAGTGACCAGATTGCCCGGAGTGACCGAATTGCCCGGAGTGACCGGATTGCCCGGAGTGACTGGATTGCCCAGAGTGATCGAATTGCCCGGAGTGAGGAGATTGCCCAGAGTGACCGATTTGCCCGGAATGACCGGAACGCTCAGTGTCCAGTAACTGGAGTGCCCAGAGTGACCGGAGTAATTAGAGGGCCCGATGTAACCGGAATTGGCGTATTGACCAGAATGAGCGGGATAAGCGGAGTGCCCGGAGTGAGTGAGCGGAATGACCGGATTGACCAAAATGAGTGGAAGGACAGGAATGAGCGAACTGAGCGGAGTGACTGGAGTGACCGTAGTGGACCGTACTTGATTCTGCATACTAGTTTTAATTAAATCCCCATTGTTATGATAATTTAAAAAATCGTCCCTCCCCTCACCCCTTTTCTCTGACCGTATGCGCCGTATTTAAAGTTATATAGTCTACTAGTTGACCCGGCGAACATGTTTTCATAAAAACCTTCCTCTTGAATCACTCAATCAATAAAAAATGCGTTAAAATCCGTAACATAGTTTTAAAGATCTAAGCATACATAGGGACAGACAGGAAGCGACTTTCGTCTTACACTATGTAGTTATAGTTGTATAAATACTGAGCCTATGATTCAAATACTCGAAATACATAGAATACGATTAAATATTTTAAAATGTTAAAATTTTTAATGTATCAATACTTCCTAAATATTTTTTTCTTTATATATAAGGGAACTTTTTCTTATTATAAGACTATTAAATATAGGTACATAATATGCTTATTTTTATAAGTACTTGTATGCTACTTTAACAGTAACAGAAAACATATTTTTCCTAATATAAAATGTTTAAATAGAGAAATATTTTATAAATATATATTTTATTCCTTTACTTTTAATTTATTTATTAATATTCATTTTATTTTGTGTACAAAAACTTTGAATTTTTGACAGAAAAGTAACAACTGAAATGAACCTTTTTTTCTATTAAAAATTAAATGAACATGTTTCTAACAGGTAGCGATTATTATATATATTATTCGTAACACTTTCCCGCAAAAATTATTTCATCTTCCCCTGAGGAATCCGACGTTTAAGCGTTTTTAAGGCCCCAGGTGCTCCAATAATATATCATGCTACAATAGTACATAATTTTAGATAAAATACACGTGTCCGTGCTTTCCGTATAATGTAGTGATGAACGATATTCGCATATTTTTAGATATTCGCATTAGCAACAATTGTGCGAATGTTTTGCGAATATTTAATTGCTAAAAGATGTTGAAAATCTATAAAAATTTAAGTCGAACAGAATTAGTCAACCAAAAAAAAAGATCGCCAAATCTACATCCTCCGTGTGTAGGGGTCACCAAAACTGAAAAAAATATATATTCGCAAATATTAACATTGGGCTACATCTTAATGTCAATATCAGGGTGCATTGTTATAGCCAGAAATTTGACAGAAATCGCACAGTTAATAAACATGCCGTCAAACCAGACAAAAACTAGCAAAATTAACAGAAAAGGCAAAGTAAAATAAACTCACCCGAATAAACTCAAAAATAAAAGCGTATTTTAAAAGCTTTTTATTTTAGACATACGATAATAGATCCCCGAATAGTTTAGACAGCCGAGATGGAATTTCTCAGAGTCGATCAATATGCAGCCGAGTATCCCGGGGTCCAATTCCCGCGCAGTAAATAAACGAGCACAGAATATCTGTGCATTGTGCACGGCCGCCTATTGAAGGAATATGAAATGGGTTGCATCATTCAAGCCGAGTTGGGCTATTATAGCTGCCTTGTTATGAAATGGGGAACAAAGGCTGGGGAAATTATCTTATAAAGGCTGAAGTTCATTTTTAAACGGGCATGTGTTCGGATAATTAGAGTACAGTACTGCCCGTATATGTATTTCTCCATTCTTTGAAGGTACCGAGTCCTAGTGGTTACTTAAAAACATAATCATTGACTGTCATTTTATGGAATAATATGGGAAGTTTGGAATTATTGTTTCATGTATAAAACAATAATTGGAAGATTTATTTATTCCGCTGGAAAATGTTTACTAATAACTTTTTACTTTAAACTATAATATCTGGTCTTTTGACTGACTACTGCATCTAAGTCGATGGCGTATATTGTATTTTCCGTCGTATGTCATAAGCACCTCAGAAAATACACTCAGATAAAAGAACGATGACCAAAGAATTGAAACCACATTTCCGAGCTCGATTTCCGGCCTTCAATAAGGGCCTTGGTTTCCGGCACCTTCGCATTATTTTAACACACGCACGCTTCGAACTATTCCGTTATTAGGATATTTGTCACGTTGTAATACTTAGCTATGCAAGTACATAGTAACGCAAGAAACAGATTTTAATGAGTCCAAAAGATGCAATAAAATGTGATATTTCAGATACAAAATAAAAAAAATATGTCTCTTCTGTACTGCATACTATTTAATCCAACCTCTCCACCATACCTCAAGGAACGTTTCCTTTTTCTTCACCTTTCCCACGATAGATCCCTTCGCTCCATTCAAAACCTTACTCTCTATACTCCTTCCCACTCAACTTCGTTTTACTAACTAACTTTTACTAATTAGCTGTCCGTCTGTGGAGTTCCCTTCCTATATCTATTTGTAATGCCCAATCCCTATATTCTTTCAAAAACCTTGTCAAACCTCATTACTTACTTCTCTAACTCTGTTTTCGTCTTTCAGAGCGTCTTTGTTTCCTTCTTATACTTTTGCTATCTTTAATTTTTAATGTAATTCTCTTTATTGCTGTCTTTAATTCCTAGAATTATTATTATTAGTTTTACCTTTTCTATCAATCTGTACCTAACGCTAATCCTTAAACTGATATTTGCTCCTTACCTATTCCTTAAGTTTACACCCACTCTAACTCCGCACCCTAAGGTTGTCTGGAAGAAATCGCTGTTTAGTGATAAGACCGCCTTTTGTATTTTAATTGTTATTTTTTGTATTATCTCCTTCTTTTTGGGTACAATAAAGTATATTATTAATATTAATATTATTATATTAAATCCATAGATTATACTTGCACGAGAATTACTAAAATAATAGTAATCCCCTTTCATTGAGGGTGGCAGACATCTGTCTCTTATGCCGCAAGTTAATCTCTAGGCGCCTCCATTAACGTGATGTACTCGTATTACCTCACTTATTATATGCTTTTATTACCTTTTATACTACGGGGACTTAAACCACGTCAAAGGCTTTACGTCTATGTATTATGCCGAAAAATGATGACATTTCAAAAATAATTATGAAATATGCTTTCGATATTAAGTGAAACCTTCATTTTCGGTTCATTTCGATGCCAATATCATCCCTCTTATGAATCATAAATCTTATTGGTGTACAGGATTAAAATGATTCCATTATTAGATTTTCTACGGCGCTCGAAACGTAATGTAATCATTAATTCAATCTTAAACAGAAATCACAACGTAAGAATAGAGACATGTTTCAGTGTAGTGAGACTAATTTGAAGTGAACAGTTGTTTCGATAGTTAATACAAGTCGCTGAATGCTAATGGCTTAACCACTGAAACTGCCAAGTAGTTTTGTTGCGGGTGCAGATAATTTTGACATGGGTTATTTAATGTTTATATCCGAGTATACGAATATAAAGATTACTTAAAATGTTTAATTTTAAAAGTACACAAATTATACAGACACTTTGATTATCATATTAGCTAACAGACACTTAAAGTTTTTTATTCTGATTATAGTATTTCCTGTTTTTAATATTTGTAAATATTGTTTTTAATATTTGATAACAGGCGTAGCAGCCTGTTGTAACAACAAATATTAAAAACAGGAAGATACTTATTTTACTTACTACGTATCTAACGAGTACATTATACGTCTTTTTTCTTTTTTTCTTAGCCAAATCGTATTTTACGGCACTTATAAATAAATAAATAAAATAAAAATAAAAAAGCCTATATTTCTTACAGAAAATGGTAGTTGATTTGTTAGTTTTGTTAGTGACAAGAGTTAGTAATTACATGTTTACCATGTAATGGTTAGTATTTATGGTTAGTAGTTGTAGTTAGTAGTTGTAATAATATATATTTTTTTGTTTTATTTTTCTGTAAGAACCTTTCTGCTAACCCTTCTGAACTTCTTTACGGCACTTAAGTTACTGTATCTATTTAATAGCAATAGGTAGACACTATTTCACTATGAATACATTCTTAATGCGAGCGTCTGCAATAACCTTAACTACTAAAGAGAATCGCTGGTCCACTTCAGCCTTTACATCCTTAATTCCGTGACATATCGTCAACGCTGTGACCGTCGTTACAACTTTACGGTGGCCACAGCGTAATTGAAGCTCGTAAAACGGTACTTCACTGACGTCAATAAAATTTCCCAAAAATATAGAAGCCGACGAATGGCGACAGCTTCTGGCTTCCCCTTGGCATCGTAAAGGGATGACCGGCGAAGTTAAGGGCCGGAGTTAACGAAATAAGCGAATAAGTTAGCAACTTGTCACTGTTCCGGATCAAAAGCCCTTACTAGATTACTTACAGACAAATTTACATAAATAATTTATCTTACTTATTTTCTGACGACCTTGATACAAAACTTTTTACTGTTTCTCTCAGTTTGGCTAGTTTACGGTAAAAGTATTATATGTTGTCTTATATATATTGAAATAAACAAATGAGCTTTCAATTTAATTTTGTTACGAGTTTCTTAATTCCTATTGCTTAGTTTAAATAAAATTGTAAAAGATTTGTATGGACTTATCTACGCAAGAAGTTATTTTATATTGCAACATACTGTGTTTGTTCATTAACAGTACTCTAATGGTTCTTATTCAGCTAAATTTGTCTAGCACTCGTGGACCTGGTAATTTTTTTGGATAAATAAAACACGAAGTGACTAACGTTTGTAGCTTTTTTTGCTCAGTTGGTGTCTATAAACATATGTAATTTTTGCAAATTATAAAATATTCTTTGCAACGGTTTGTATAAATTGATAAATCGTATCGCCCAAGTTTGTAATCGAATACTAGTGATTTTTTGGAGTAAGAAATTTAAACTACTTCGAAAATTCTTGGTTAAACAATTGGGCGACATGGTATCATATGAGGCTAAGTCGTTAATATGCAAATTATTCAAATTTCTCGGTAACTGCTCGTAATTATTCGATGTTACTGGATTTGCGTTGCTAAATTAATAGAATATTCATACTATTAATTAGATGACTGTTGGTATGGACCTGTTTGTGAATGCCATATAATAGGCACATTTAGGTACTTGAATTATATCATAATTAATATGGACTACTACATTGATTTCTATAGCACATTGATATATTTCTATAGCAGAGCAGAGATAGCCTAATGGTTGAAACTTGCTTTCTCGATCGCGAGGTCCGAGGTTCAAACCCAGGCACGCATCACAGATTTTTCTAAAATTATGTCCATATTAGAAAGGGGCTTGTAAGTTTCGCATCTTTTTTTAACGATAAGAAGATTAAGAGTAACTAGTATCTAAAGGTGGTAGCTCCCTACGCGAATCATTTCAGGCACCACCACTACCCTATTTCTGGTTCCAATCTTAGGTAACACACTAATATTATTTGAGGTTGATAGAAGATGTCCATGGGTGTCATTCTTGATTATTACTTCAACATTTAAAAAGGCCTTTCCTCTCGGAATAAAATTTTAAAACAGTTGAATTCCCACATTACACTGATCGTCAAAGTAATATAATTAAAAACGCCCAAGATTCATTATTTTTTTCAAATTATTAATAACATTCTCGAGTAGTTTTAAAACCAGTGCAGTTGAGTAAACATTTTGTATTCCTCAGTGCATCTTTATAGTAACTTCGTTTATCTGCGTTCCTAACTCATGAATCTTTTTTCGCTTTTTTGAATTCGCTTTTTATGAGAAAGCCAGTCAGTTGCAATGGCTTCTGTATTCAGTCACTACATTTTTCTCTGTTTTTATTCGATCTGTCCAATATATTACTTGATACTATCGTATTAGAATAGGTTTATTTTACTTTAACTATTGAAAGGAACAAAACGAAATTATCGATCAAAAAACTTTTATTGGGTTGAGAGAAGTTTCTGGATCAAGACTATATTTTCTAAGAATATTTGAGTCCTCTCTTAGAATGAGAGATTTTGAGGCCAAAGTCCACGGATACTGGCTAAGCGATTTAGTAGGCCTATCACATATCTTTAAGGCCTTTTTTGTAAGAAAAAAAGAATTATTTCCTTTGCCGTAAAGCAGAGATAATTATTAACAGGCAAATAATATTAGAATAATCAATGGTGAATGGGCTTTGAATTTCGGGCTTCCAGATCGAGAGAGCAAGTTTCAACCATTACTAGGCAACCACTGCTCAATAGCAATCAATCATATATTTATTATTTACCATTTGTTAGTTATTTTTATATCAAGATATCATAACTTGTGTGAGTGAGAGTACCTTTTCCAAGCTACCTATGTACTCGTATACTTTGGCACAAGCACTGTAGTGTCTTTCTACTTCAGGTATGTCGCATACAAAAGTTCATACAAGGCAACTCTTAGCAACGATTGTGGCGCGAAAGCCATGCGCTAATGGAATACCAGACAAGAGGCTTTCAGACGCGTGCGTAGGGCCACGCGGGGCGACGACACGTGAAGAGCTTTTAAGTGAACTTACAAAACTTTCAATGTCACATGTGTAGCAAAAAGTTACCAATGTGCCTAGTTCGGGCGTATCTAACAAAAAAGGGATTAAAATAAGTTAAAAAAGCGTATCCTCAAGAATTGAATATGATAAATAATTGAAGGTGGTAGAGCCAGTGTAGTTCGACCAGGGAAGTACCACCGCCACACCTATTTCCAGTGTGAGTATTTCTTGCGGTTCAATGGAAGGGTGTGGTTGCCGGCACACTTTTATATGAGGCGACCATCATAGTCCTCGGAAGTAGCAAGGCATCTGTAATTGACTTCAGATAAAACCCATGTTCTATATGAAGTTGCTTACAGATGTCCATGGGCGGCAGTTACCACTTACCATCAGGTGGACTGCATTCTCGTTTGCTACTTTAATCAGATAAAAAAAATAACGACCCGCGTGGCAGATCGGTTACCATACCAGTCTGACGCGCAATGGGTTCCGGGTTCGATTACCTGCCAGACAGGTATCTGAATGATGAGTTTAGATTCATGTTCTGGGTCTGGATACAACACAGGGGAAAGTCCTAGTGTGGGGCTATGAGTGTAGAAAGCGTGTTTTTTTAATTCAATAATCCGCAATACAAATTTTACAATTTAATTGCTCCAGAAGAACGGAAAATCGGTGAAGAGATGATAAACAACTTTAAATAAACTATATGTATATGGACTTGTAACTAACACAGCTACAGGTACATAAACCGGATGAGACGTCAACATACAAACAAACCTAATTTAAATCCTCCTTCTCTATCACATATTTTCAATATTCTCAGAATCAATAATTATATTACGATATCTAATGCTTCAGGAATTAAAGTGGCAGCCACAATATTTCCCCGCGGGCCGATCTCAATATTCATTCCGAAATGAGCAGTAATTGGACAAAACAAAATGACGCTAACAGGGAAAAACCGATAGTGTGTGTGCGACCAGTAGCGTTTGGCTAAAAATTGATATTTCTTTCACGGCCAGGTTCATTTTTTTAAATTAACAGAGCCTAATAATTATCATATCACATTTAAAGCATGTATACTCTTTATAGCATTGTCAATGAAATTGAGAAATTTACGCAATTCATAACCTAGCTCCGCTTCAGAACCTTTAATGGACAAGTAGCAAAAAAAGCACATATTATGTAAATATACAATTCATATTCCTGTGAAAATGAATGAACGGTAAATACTACATTGATACCAAATGCGTCGGTAAAACGCTGAAAAAAAAACAACGAATAAAACAAATGGGTAAAATTAAAATTGTAATTCGTGAGTTAGGTTGCGGGTCGGAGGATGTAATTTTTAAAAAAGAATTTATTTTTCAAAAGAGAGCACGACCAATCGCTCTGGCGTTTAATACAGAACTGCTTACATCTAGGACATAATTTCTTAAGGCTAACTTATCATAAAAGTAACACTACACTTGTTTACTTCTAAGAACTGTTCGTTATGCTAACGTAACTCCTCCCCCCTTTAGAGAGAAGCGCGCCGAAGAATGCTGCTGGATCGGCTGCATGTCTGCTGGCGCTGCTGCTGCTGCTGCTGCTTGACGCCGTCTTATATACCATTTGATGCCAAGTCCAATACCAATTGCTGCTAGTATTAAATATAAGGTTATAGATGACCAGCTTGGCCGCGAAGAGACGGTTGGTACGTAGACTGGTTCTTGGATCTCCTTTGCTTTCTGAAGGATGTCTTCTAGGTTATCCAGCGGGACTTCATCCAATTTTATGTTCGTCGAGAAGTTATTAGGAATGTTGTAACTCTTTGGCAGCGGGATGCTCTCCTCGATGTGTAGAAATCTTTTGTGCGTTCTAAGTGTTCGCTCCGCTATCTTGATAGTGCATCTGTTGTTTATTGTCACGACAGCTACACCACTGGTTCGTTGGTACTGGACATCATCTCCACATGTTGACTTCACCACTTCTTCCCTTTTCAGAATTACAATCCAACTATTTTCTTTTATTTGTCTAATGATATTATTTTCAAAGTTTGCTCTTGCATAAGAGCAGTTATGCGGTTTTTCGTGTTGAATAAGTTGCCCGATGCAGTCTTCTGACTTCTTCAGGGCCTGCCATTCCACGTGTCGGCATATAACTTCAGAGTCTGTTACAGGTATACATCGCTCGCGAGGATACGCAAACTCGTTACTACCCAAGATAAGGTAAGGACTTTTTGGAATAAGGAGCGTGTTGTTTTCATTCGGGATTCCGTATAGGTGGAGCAGGGAATAAGGTTTGTTAGTAACTAGCGGTATCTCTAATATAAAGTTAAGAGACTCGTTTGTACTGTAGGCTTTAACAATAATTGATTTTATTAATAAGTGAATGTTTTCTATTATAGGTTTATACGGAATTTGTAAGTCTATTTCACCCTCTATGTCTTTCAACTCCTCTAATAGGTGTCCTGAGTCTACTACACTTGGATGCAACTGACCCAGATTGGAGAACGTCACAGCGTTTTCTAAGGTAAGTAAACGATCATATATTTGCTGTAAGCATACTGTAATTTGACTGTATATTGCTGCCGCATTAATGTAACCTTGCATGCGCTTTATTTCATTTATTGCTTCCTCTATTCTTTCCTGATTTTTCTTAATTTTTTCTAACTTATCATTATATTGCATAATAAATTCTTTCATTAACCCTACTGTTTGCCTATGCTTATTTTCACTAGCTATGGACCAGCTTTTAATCTCTTTTATTTGGCTTTCAAATCTCCTGGCATCTTCTTGGTCTAAGTTTCCAGTTATCGCTTTAACTACAGAGCCTAATCCGTCAATTAAACCTCTCCTTTTCCTACTGCTTACACCTGCTAATCCTATCCTTTCTGAACCTAAGTATACTAACTTATTTTCTATGTTTCCTACTAAATATTCTATCTGATGCTTACTAACTATGTTTCCCTTATAGCTAGAAATATTTTGATTGTTGTAATTAAATGTATAGTAACTTCTACATACTTCTATGAATATTTCACGCATACGTGAAGTGTTGTACGATACGATAAGATGGTAAGTATCCACTTGGTTCCGAACCATCGCTTCCTTGAGCACCAACACTCCATTATGGCTATCGATTGGTTCTACAATCGCGGTGACTCCGGTGAGTCCGAGGGCTGCGATGAAGATGAAGGTCCTGAAACATGTACGGGACGTCTCAGCATTCTGAAGTGAACCCTAATTGTCTTAGAATTTACATGCTTTCCTACTATCTCTGCGATTTGTTCCGGATGTATTCGTACAATTGTATACGGACCTATGTATCTCGGTTCTAATTTGTTGCTGCGAGCCGTTTTAGCTACCTGCTTATACACTTTATCGCATTGGTTAATAAATTTTTGAATTGATAGTAACATATTTGGCCAATGATAATTCCTGCGTAATTGCTTATACGTTTCTTGTATGCCTCTGTGAATTGTTTTGCCTTCATGATATTTTTTTATTAAATCTACTTGATCGTTCCTATTCTCCACAAATGTAACGCGTGATCTACAACATACTAATTTCGGGCCTCTATTTCCGAATATAGTTTTGAATACTTTACTAAAAATAGGGTACAATTCTTCGTCGTGAAAATAACAATGGAACGTACGATCAGCAATTGTATGCTCTTTAAGAAATTTAACTATTTGTGGTTCCGTATTATTTATTGGTATGAATACGTCTTTTATTATTACTTTGCCTTTTGACCTATCTTCCACCCTGTATTCCTTACCTGGTGATTTTTTAATTAGAAATTGTTTTAATTGTTTGTCTATTGCGTCAGGTATTTCGGGAATTTTGTAAGTTGTTTCGTCATTTTCTTGTGAAGTCGGGGTCTGAATTGGACTAAATAAATCTTCTATAATACTATCTCTATTATCTACCGGTATTACCGCTGTGTCTAACAATGACTCAATATCTATATTTTCCCAATCGGTTTCTAGAGCTTGCGATGGTCCTGGCTGATCATTTGTAGTATTTTCCCTGTCTTGTTCCGTACCTAAGATTAAATCTATAATTTCATTATCCTGCAAAATTCCTTTCTCCACCTCATTGTGGTAGACAATTTGAACACGGGATAGGGCGTCGGCATTAGTATTTATTTTGCCTTTCTTGTATACTACCTCGAAGTCATACTCGGCTAACTTTAAACGCCATCTTGTTAATTTTGAACTGGGATCTTTTAGTGACATGATCCATGTGAGGGGACGATGATCCGTATATATTATAAATTTTCTACCGTATAAATAAGGACGAAAGTATTTTATTGACCACACTATACTTAACAGTTCCTTTTCTATAGTCGAATACCTTTGTTCCGTGTCTGACAGAGTACGTGAGGCGTACGCTACTGGTTTGTCATCGCCTACCTTACCTTGTGACAATACCGAACCTATTGCTACATCCGATGCATCAGTTGTCAGAATAAACGGTTTTTCAAAATCCGGGTATTGTAAGATTGGTGCGTTTGTCAATATTTGTTTACATTTCTCGAAACAATTAACGAATTCTGCGGATGCTTCAACCTTTGCGTTCTTTTTTAAGCATTTTGTCATTGGTTTTGTGAGCTTAGCGAAATCTTTAATGAATTTTCTATAATACCCTACTAATCCGAGGAAGGCTTTGATTTCCTTCTGCGTTTTAGGTAACGGAAATTTTTGTACAGCTGCTATTTTATCCGAATTAGGTTTAAGGCCTTCATTTGTAAGAGTATGTCCTAAAAATTTTACTTGTTTTTGTAAAAATTCTGATTTATTTAATTGTATTTTTAAATTATGAATCCTAAATCTTTCGAAAACTTGCTTGCATCTCTCTAGGTGCTGTTCTAACGAAGTAGAATATATGATCACGTCATCTAGGTAAGTAAGCACGTTATCAAGTCCTCTTAAAACCGAATCCATTAACCTTTGAAAGGTGCTAGGTGCATTTTTCAAACCAAATGGCATTCTCAAAAATTCATAATGACCCCTTTCTGTACTGAACGCTGTTTTTTCTACGTCTGCTAAATCCATTTCAACCTGGTGATACCCTGATGCCAAATCTAACGTTGTAAAATATTGTGCGCGTCCTAATTTGTCTAAGATGTCGTTAATATTAGGTAGTGGATACTTGTCCTCTATAGTTCTTTCGTTTAGTCGTCTATAGTCGATTACTAGTCTCCATTTTTTTTCACCCGAAGCATCTATCTTTTTTGGGACGATATGCACGGGGCACGACCACGGAGAAATACTTTCCCTTATTATGTTTTGATGAAGTAGTTCGTCAACTTGTTTTTGTATTTCTATTTTTTGTGCGGGAGCTTGTCTGTAACTTCGGACAAAAATTGGGGTATCGTCTGTCAATCTAAGTTTATGTTTAATGTCGTGCGTAAACGTTAAAGGAATAGTGTCGCAGTAAAATAAGTCTCGGTAGTTATAACAGAGTTTTTGAATTTCACGTCTTTCCTCGAAGTTCATATGTTCCGTTCTAAGTCTATTTAAATTTTCTTTAAGTAATTGATCTATTTGTTTCGTAGACCGCATTGAGTTAACGTGAGTTACGTTTTGTTCTAGTTTAAACTGTTCTATGTTTGAGACTGCTTTTAATTTCACGGGATAACTCTTCTTTATTTTAATTATGTTTTCCGTTTCGTTTATAACTGTAGTAAGTAAACAACCGCGTTTAACCGTGACTAAAGCGTCAGGGAAAACTAAACCTAACTCATTATGTTGTCGTAATAACTCGTATTCACCTTCGCTATAATTGCATGATAAGCTAACTACTTGTTCACAGTTCGGATTAATTGTAACGTAAGTCTTAATGTCATCTCGTATGGGAATCGTTGTTGACTCGGTTCTCAGCATCATGTTCTTCATGTCTATCTGAGAACCTAATAACCCGAGTAAGTCAACACCTATCAAGCCTTTAAAGTCATCATCAAAGTTAAATATGAGAAATTTATGTGTCCGGTCGCAACGGAATAACTGCGGTAACTTAATATAGGCTACGTTATTGTGTTTTGTCACACCATGCGGGGTTTTAATGTAATTCGTCTCTTGTCTAATGTCCGGTTTTATCGCTAAGTTTCGTATCACGTCCGGGGCAATAAGAGATTGTGATGCGCCTGTATCTAATAAATATCTACCACCTAGTTCGCTAATATATATGTAAGGCAAACGTATGTTGTTATTTATATTTACATACACTAAGTTTCTTCTTTTATTTCCTGGGGGTAAATAAAATTTTCCTCCTCATTTTCCTGCGGGTAAAATAATTGCGATTCAGGTTCTAAATCGAAATTTTCGGTTTCCGCTTCGTTTGACTGAAAATTTAATTTATGTTGTGCCGGTTTAACATTCGGAGGTATGCCGGTACCTCGTTGCGCGAAACGTGGGCCGGTAGCACCTGGGGGCTGAATAACTCTTGGACCTACCTGCGGCGGCATGCTGCGTTGCATCTGATAATTCGGTGGAGCTACGGGGTACCTGTGATAATTACCCTGGCTAACACTCGGTCTGGGAGGCGCAATCTGCCTCATCCTATTTTCTAGCATCTTCCTATTTTTTAACTTTAACTCTTCCTGCTTAGCAATAGCTATCGCGGCTTCTAATTGTTCTGCTCCCCTAACACGAACACTAAGTGCGATCAGAGGATCTAATTGGTCCAAAAATACATTTAATGACATTTTTTCATAAAATTCTTTTTTACTATTGTCCAAGCTAATTAATGCGTAAGCAATTTCTCTAATTTTTTCTGCAAATAGGTCTATACCCGACCTATCCTTTGTTAATTGCATTAACTCCTGAACCAGTTGCACCTCATCTCTAAAATCTCCAAATCTATTTTTGAGGATTGTTTTAATATCCTCCCACGTTCGAAAATCACTATTTTGGGAAAGAGCCTCTACTGCTTTACCCGTTAATTTGTTTCTAATAATACTAGCTACTGCAGGTTCTTGCCTATTCTCAATATCTTCTAAAACACTTTCAACACCTTTAATAAAAAATTCTAAAGTCTTTTTATTGCCGTCGTATGATGGCAGTAAGATTGACAACGTTTTGAAATCAATGGTTGTTTTCTCATTTTTCTGTTCATGAGCCATTTTGAGCACAAACGAACTATTAATACACAATAAAACACGATACAAATAATACAATAACAATGAAATATTAAAACACTAAAACAATGTTAGTTTCAAGGTTTTAAGGATAAAATTTAGGAATCTCGGGAGTAATCAGAGTAAATGCTTACCCCACGAGCATTGCCGTTTCTGAGGCGTGAGTTCTGCAGAGCTGGAGCTGGATCGGCGTGTCTGGACCCGCTGAGGTTCTTCTCTGGATTCGCGTCGCGGATTTCCCGAAGTCACAATGCACTGATATCGTTCTTTCAGACTTTTTAGTCGCGATTATGCAGCAAATTCTAACACAGGAACCGTTTTACTTCAGATCGCGAATCCTACCGACTGCGCCAGTTAGGTTGCGGGTCGGAGGATGTAATTTTTAAAAAAGAATTTATTTTTCAAAAGAGAGCACGACCAATCGCTCTGGCGTTTAATACAGAACTGCTTACATCTAGGACATAATTTCTTAAGGCTAACTTATCATAAAAGTAACACTACACTTGTTTACTTCTAAGAACTGTTCGTTATGCTAACGTAACTCGTGCAATCAAGATAAAAATCAAAAGGATTTATTACTATTACAATACTTTTTTCAAATATCATCAGTACACGACAGATACTAGAGATTCTTCGAAATATCGCTTCGAAGGATATAAATTTACTTTATCATTAATAAGATCTCACAAAATGGACTCTGGAGACGAGACGGAGTACGTTGAAATTTTATAAAGCAATTCGAGAACGTCTTCTTCAAATTCTTTTAGAAATTCAAGAACAAGATACAATGAATAGACTAAATAATTCAAATTTATAAACATGATGACGCAGGGATGAGGCGAGCATCTTAGTTCCCGAGAGTAGCAACGAATCCTTGGTTAACTTCGTATAAAACCCCTGTTCTGATGTCCATGGGCGACAGTTATTACTTCTTATCAAACGGGCTGCATGCTAAGCAACAACAACTAAACTACATAACTATCATGATGGACTCTTCCAAATTTATGCTATCCTAATAGCTCGTGTTTGCTCAGAAGGCTTACTTCATAAGTTTTTTAACCACATGCCCGTATAAGACCGCCATATTGGACTGTTACTCAACTTTACTGATTGGCCGGTTGATTTACACCTCTATCTGACCGCCTTGCACACCTGCGGTATACGTCTGTCCCTTTTTGACAAGGGAAACACGGCAGCAACAACAAATCTTCTTCACAGCCATGTTACCCTAGTAATAAGTTTACTTTGGCTATAAATATAACACGTGTTCATTCCCTGTTCATACATTGTTGAGTACTGTCGTATTAATGAATTTATTATCCTCACAATTTAATAGGTCCAATTGTGGTATCATGGTAAACCTTTTTAGAATTATAATCCCTAAGTATCTCTTACGGTGACGGCGCACACTGGTGATTTTTGTCACCGTGACTTTGCGTCACTGTCACCATGTACGTTAGGTTGCCGTCCTCCGCACACAAATAGTCACCTAATTGTCACGCATCCAAATGCGCGCACCTTCCTTAAGGGTGATGTACATGGTGACGGTGACGCAACAGTTACGGTGACAAAATTCACCAGTGCGCGCTATCTCTTTTTAACCACAATTTATGCAAATAAAATATTCATTCATTCATTCAGTAATAAACCCATAAATTATTCAACTATCAAATATATAAGTGGTAAAAGTAGTATTTTTCTAAAAACTTATGGTTTGAACGAGAATTTCGATTTGTTTGCAAATTCTTTGCGGTAAAATTTTCAAAGGCCACCGGAGACCAATTAATTTATTAAGTAAACGGCGTACAGATTCCGGGAAAACATAGCGAAGGAATTTAATTTACTTCACACCAACATAATGAAGTAGCATGTTTAAAACAAGCGTTTAATTACGAGTAATTAAATATTGAAGTGTCTTTCAAATTATTACATTTATTTTGAATTCTACATTTTGTATGATATAATCGTTGAATACTGTTGTTTTTATAACCATGATTCTTATGAATCATACAGAAATCGTCGCCGTACAATGAATACAAAAGTATTTTTTTTTAATGAAGTCACACACTAGGATTTTATTCTGCGACGCGATTGCTATATACAGACGTACGCGAATACACAAACACAGAAATCCAAGTATCTAAAAAGATCATTCAGAAACTGTCTGGCCGGGGATCAAACCCGGCACCAATTGTTTGTCAGATCGATATGGCGACCACTAAGCCCCAGCCGGGGTCGTCGACGTAGTTTTGGCGTATATAGTTGAACATAATATAATTTATCTATCACTATCACTACATATGTGGTATAAAAGAAAGTCGCTTCTCGTTGTCTGTCCCTATGTTTGCTTAGATCTTTAAAACTAGGCTACGGATTTTAATGCAGTTGTTTTAATAGATAAAATGATTCAAGAGGATGGTTTTTATGTTTAATACGTGTATTATATAGTGGAGAAACACTGATAATTTTAAATTTTTGACTTTTAGGCAGAATGAAGTTCACCGGGTCAACTTCTAGTGGATCCGATAAAGTTCGCAGAAACGTTAACAGAACAATTGGTCCCGCAATCGACAAAGGCCGAACGATTGGACGCCTAACACGATCGATCGAAACTCATCAGGGACCAGAAATAGACTGACAAAAATTGTGAAACTTCTTTTTTGTAGGGTCTAAAGGCTGGAAAGCCTAGCAGTGATAATCTAGTAGTTAAAACTCAGCTTGCCAGGTGGAGGAACCAAGATTTGATTCTAAATATATAAACTGTTTATATTCCACTACTTCTAACTCTATATAATTATGTCTGTTAATCCTAATTAATTAAGCTCAAGCACGTCTTTTCCGAATTTTAGCAACTATTGTACACACCAGTAATTGGCATGCATACTGGGTCTATATTTAATATTAATTGTTAGTTTGTAAATGTTTTGTATGTAGTGCTGTTGATGTGTCAATAAATAAAAATAAATAAAAAATAAATAAACGCTAAGAGGAGATACGTGCCCAGAAGTTGAACAGTAAATGGTTGACAACAAAAGGCTGGATCAAGCTTTTTCAACGCTCAATAATTAACTTTAAATTTAGCGATAATACGACAAGTTACAGATACATTGATTCATCAGCTCCACAACCTACCATCAAAATACAATCTAATTATGTTCACTAACGACGTTTAGGTTAAACGAATTTACACAAAAATAGTACTAACACAAATAAGTTACTGCTAAACATTTATAAATCATGTTACGGCGAAATTATAAACCTATGTATATGCCTACATTAAAATTAACCCGTACTCTAATGTAACGAATTAAATTTATCGTTATTAACATCAACCGTAATATGTTAGAAGTCGGTTAAAAATAAACAAATTCTTTATGTTTAAAACATGCTTCGAAGCTATTTGTTAATTTTCTGGTAAATATGTAGCACAATATTTCAACAGTGTTAATTTATGTTTCAATCGTGTACAAATAACGTTAATTTACCTTTACAATTGTATATTTCGGGACTTTGTTCTAGGTTTACAATAAAAGACACAATAAACTAGCTTTTTCAATGATTAGGTGCTTTCAACAAAGAGCAATTTATTGTGACTAAAACATTGTAACAAATAAAATCAAAGCTATTGTGGAAGATAGGTTCGTGAGCGTCGGTCATCTTTAAATGATCACTATATACTACATACCCTGTATGTACCCTTAGTACCAGTTTATTATGTTTCGACAAACCGACAAGAAATACTTATCGTGTGTACTTCTTTTCGGTTTGTTTTGTGAGCGATTTACTTCGAACAATTAGATTTATGTTCGCGACTGAATTGGCACCAACGCACTCCTTTTAAAGAATGACTTAAACTGTGGTTTAAAGGAGTCATACTTTACCACTTTTTAACCGGCTCATATAGGACTTAGTTTTGTCACCATACTCCAGCGAAATATGGTGAGTGCTGACTTCGGATTTATCTACTAAGTACTGAGTATGTTCTAAACCAACACATATTTAAATTATTTTTTTCCCTTTTTGGGGGATGGAAGTCGGTGGATATTTTTGTTAAGTTTTTTATTTGCAAAGTATTCATTCATTCGCATGGAAGAAGCTGTAAAACCCGTGTGTGTTTGATTTAAAAACAAAAACAAAAACAGAGATGTGAGAGAACGTTTAAGTAGTTGGATAGAAAGTGATCAAAATGAGATATGACCAGTACCTAGGGTAGGTACCTACGATTTTATTATATTTCCTCGAGTCATACTTTCAAAGTAAATTGCAAGTTATGTCAGAAAACGTAAGCGTGCAATGTATTGCAATGTATGAGCGGAAACAAGAACAATGTTTGTTTTGAGATAACGTAATAAACTCTAATATTACCGCTGAATAGACAACCTGAAGCAAAATACACAGAGGATTCTAGGTTCCATTCTCGGCTTATTGGAGTGGAAAAAGCTTAGTATCAAATAAAAAAATCTGTTTTCAATCCGGTTGTTTAGGTCAAGGTAGTTCGAGCGGGGAAATACCACCGCCACACCTATTTCTAGCGTGAAGCATTTCTTGCGTTTCGATAAAAGGGTGTGGTTGTCGGCACACTTTTACATGAGACGAGTAGTCCTCGGAAGTAGCAGCGCATCTGTGATTGACTTCAAATGAAACCCCTGTTCTGTATGTAGTTGATTACAGTTGTCCATAGGCGGCAGTGACCACTTACCATTAGGTGGACTGCATGCTCGATTGCTACTTCAGTCAGATAAAAAAAATATGTCCTTGCATTTCTCGGTGCTATTCGCGACACAGCTGGATGGAAACAATTTCCTAAGCCGTTGCGATTTTTCGTACAGCATTCGTGTGCCGAGATTTCCAATAACAAATTTTGATTCTGAATGCACACTTGTATTTCGTGTTATTAAATTGCAAGGTAGCACGTTTATGGTTCGATGAGGTAACAATACCACACCTATCTTTAGAAGCAGTTTCTAAGTTTTGGTGGTGTAGGGACACAATTTGCACATTGCATGGCACTTGATACGTGGAACTGTTTGTGTTCCTACAAGTGAAAGGTGTGGTCGCGGCTCACGTTATTATGAGGCGACCGATTTACTTCTCGGGAGTAGCAACGCATCTGTGATTGACTTCAGATAAAACATATTTTCTATGTTGGATTGTTTACAAATGTCAATGAGCGATAGTGGTCACTTATCATTAGGTTCACTGCATCCCATTTTACTACTTCAATCTTATAAAAAAAATGGAAAAGATAGTCCTAACACGTATTAAATTACTATCAAAAACGATTAATATGTTCTTTTAACCAAACAAAAGCAAATAGCAAATGCTCAGAAAGCGTTCCGAACGGAACCGGGCAATAAGGACCGGACATAGGTTTCCGATTGAAGCGCAAACAATGACATCTCAATCCCCTTTAATAGAGTTCCCAAATGGACGCCGCCTCGGATTGTGATTTTGATAAATCCCCTATTTTGATGGTATCAACTGAAACTACTACGATAAGAAGTTGTTTTGAATTATATTACTCGCCAAGGATTTTTGTGTTTTAAAATAACTGTTTTCGAAAGCAGTAGACGTAATTAACTTAGATGGAACTTGGACTTCCGAAATTTTTGAAGCGCCCAAGACGGCCACCGGGGGAGTTTTTATGCGGTAAGAATCCCACATAACCATGCGTCGCTCTCACGACGTCGGGTACCTTTTGAAGGGTTTCCACTCGAAAACAAAAAAAAATGGACTCCCATAATACCTGGAGATACATAATGCTTCATACATATTTCCATGCTCTTCTGATACCGTATTGTACAGCTATGTTATTACTTGTCCTATTTTCATGATTGCCTACTATCTCAAATAGTTTAGATATCACCAAGAAATTTAGTTTGAATGACTCTCGCAAATTTGAAAACGAGCCTTGACGAACAATAATCAATTAGTGTTATTATTTATCAGATATCCTTAACAAATAAAACATAATGTACCTACTCATCGTCGTCATCAAATTATCAGTATCTTATCGCTGGGGCAAGGGTCTCCTTCTCCAAGAGAGAATGGCTCATCAAATGCTGATAGAGTCCATGAAACCATAACAACTTTATTTGAAATGAAATGAAGTTTATTCGTGCTATTTCCTTCAGCGTTAAATCATATACAATTTGTTTTGTAACGCGCAATTAACTTAAAAAATAGGTGAATGCGTGGGAGTTGAAGTAAGGACACGACAGACTCCTAGTTTGAGAATCAAATTTCAAAACAATAGGTTATCATAACAACCATGTGCTTAATGTAAGTATAATATTACAAGGAACGAATTCAAAAACCGGCTAAGTTTGATTTCGGCTCGCTCACGAGGAGTTCCGTACCATTATTTAGAAAAAAAAACAGCAAAAATATCATGTTTCTTGTATAAGAGCCCCCCTTAAATATAGCAGCAACAGAAATACATTATCTGTAAGAAATTTAATTGCCTAACTCTAGGTTTATGAGATACAGCCTGGTGACAAACATACAGATGGACAGCGGAATCTTAGTAATAGGGTTCCGCTTTTACCTTTTGGGCGCGGAACCCTTTAAACAAAATAATAGTTGTAAAGTCAACATTATTCGCTAACGGACGTAAAACGTTATAATACGACCAACAAGTTATCGAGTGGTACTTTCAGAACGCGTTTAGGCGCGCTCTAGTGGTCGGAAATGATTCGTTAGTTCTCTGAGCCAATGTTTTAAAGTGCTACGATCGCTTGGGGTTCGTCAAGCCTACTTAAAGGGGTTACGAAACCGTAAACAAGATATTGTACTTCAAAAGCTTGGGACGCAACAAATAAATAATTATAATAAATATCAATTTTGTATATATTTCATGTTTATGAAATAATAAAATATGACATACAAACAGCAGACAGAGTGCGGTAGAAGTCGTGAAAAATATTCGCGTACTACGGAGGTTGGTGGTTTGTACCGTGCATAAGATTGAAAAACACTGCTCTAAACAGTCGCTCACAGGGAGTTGCAATGACGTGCTCGCAACAATTGTTCATACTTCATTATTCGTTTCAGTCTAGTTGGCCAAATGTCTTAACATTTTCGTAATGTAGTCCACGATAATGAAGTATTTATTTTGAGACATCATACTTGAATGCACTTGCCTCCGGAGGCACCTATCTAATTGGTTCCTTATCAAATATACAAATAATAAAATACACAGAATAAAATACAAAGTACTTGAAGAAACTCTGAAGCCATGAAATAAATTATTTTTCTATCTCACCTATTTTATTTAGTAGCATCAATTAAACATACTTTATGCGCATAAAAATTTAATATTTGTTTTATGCTGAAATAACGCAAGTGGATGTGTTATAATTATAATCTATCAACGTTTTTCCCTGTTAAATAATGCTATTTGAGTTAAAAAATATACTGATTTAATGTACCAAATTTGTGTTTGATATCAATCACTCTATTGTCAAGTGCTATGTGTTAACTTTCAGTCGAATGTTCATTTGATTACAGACTTACTCCATGTTGCTGATGTACGACGATTTTAATATACACATACCTGAAACAAAAAATAAATAATGATTAAATACATACTACAAAACATATTTGGAATATTAAAAATCTTGATATATTTTTGCCGGATTCAGAATATAAAGTTTTCTACACTACTCTACTACTATATTGAAATGAAAATTTGGGAATAATTTTGAAATGGAATTTAATTTGAGCGAATGTATTTGAATGTGACTTAAAATATGAATTATTTAAGTTCTACATAAAAATAAGCCAAATAGTTATTTATAATAAGTAAGCGATAAAAGTAATTAAGTTAATTAAATAGATGTTTTTAATGTCCCTTTTTTACTCTTAGGGCACCGTAGGTCATACTTAACCTTGTAGTTCCGGGATCAGAATAGGGCTACGGCATCCCCTGCCTGTCGAAAGAGGCGACTAAAAGGGGCTTCCGGGGTTGCGGGCGGCTAGAGTGGAAGCTCGAACCGTTCTGTCAGGCGATCCCGGAAAGGAAGGCGGTATGTTTGGTCGCATACCGTCGTAAAAACTAGACAGGGCTGTGGGCCCAGCCGCCCATCTGGGAGGAGCCCGATGGGGCAACGCGTTCAGAGGATTCCGGTTGCGTTCCCTTGGAGATCCCGGAGTCCTCTTTATAGCGCCGAGGACGGCCACTGGGGAGTTTTAGTGCGGTAAAAATCCCACATAACCTTTTGAAGGTTTCCCCCTCGAGAATAAAACAAAACGTCATACTTTACACAGTCACAACTAGGGACACAAATAGAAAAGGTTTAATGTTATTCATTTAATAATTTTGAAAATAAATGCAGACATTTTAATTATCTAGTAGATAATTATTTTTTCAAAACACCGCATTGTTGTTGATGTTACAAAATGGAGCCGCTCGAATCATTTTTAATTAAAATGGTTTTGTGCTACGTTTGTTTATGAATTGTAAATGAACGGAGTAAATTAAATAGAATTCTAGTTAAAAGACTTCCATTTTATGTTTTTAACAATACAATTCAGCTTTGGCTCTGTTACAAATTGTAAAAAGTGTGCACAAAGAAAATATAAATATTTATGAATGAATGAATTGATAATTGAATGAATAATTGAGGTCGAGTCATTATGATGTAATTCAATTATATAACAAAATTATACATTTGCGAGTGATGAAACATATGTCAATCGCCTGAGTCTGTAATTGCAATCAAAATCCTGTATTCCAATTGGTTTAGTTAAACCATTCAGTTATCGGATATTTGACTTGTTTTGTCTACCTTGAAAAACGTAAGAAATAGCTTTTTTTTCAAAATACCAATTCTTTTTTTCAAAATAGCAATGATACGGTTCTCTACTCAGAATAAGATCTAAATTTTAAATCATAGTATACCTACCGCATTGGCCAAATGCAGATTGATAGATTTCAAACATCTATGAGTACCTTTTTAGAGAACTCTTAAGTGTGTAAGTTTCTTCGTTTGTACTCTTTCACAGTAAAACAGTGGTAATTATTTCTCTCACTTTTTGAGAAAAATCCGACCTGGCCTGAGCTTACATCTGTTATTCGAATCTCGAAAACCTTCGGTTAAAAGTTCAAGTTGCAACCATTAGGCTTTTACTGCTTTCATATATATTATGTCAGACTATTACATAGAGGTACATAGCGTGTTTAGCCAAACGATATAATCTGTTTATAGGCTACAAGTAGTATACTGAACGATATTAGCAATTCCCCCGCCGGCAATTACAGCGCGTTATCGAATTGACACCGTTATTATCAGAGTAATTGTCGCGGAGGACCTCCGGGAGGGCCCGCGACATACACGATCGTAATGAGGATTCGATAACTACAAATTACAGTTAGACATTTATTTATTGTTAGCCAAATAATAAAGAATGGCAAAACAAAGGTATGTAAACGAATGTGGTTTCAATGGTCCCGGAGGGATGAGTGGATTAAGTAATTCAAGTCGAAAACCGGTTTTAATACATATCTTGCCCGTTAGTCGACAATCATAGTAACAATAATGTTTTATTACTAAAAAGCCTACTTAAATCTAAATTATACAGATAAAAAAAATTGTGCGCAAAGTGGAAATCTCTGTTTCTGCTGGTACATATGTCCTCGGCCAGCATTGTTTTTCAAACTCTCTTTCTCAAAAAAGTTGATTATAAGAGTAATTATCAATAACCAATAAATAAAACAATATTATTTTTAAATGCAGTCTACTTGGCATTGGAAAGAGATTTAATTCCTTATTATGTACCAACTCAACAAACTTGGCAAAGTTAGCTTTTATCACAGTTACGTGCAATTACGTTAAAGTGGTGCTCATCAACGACACAAATACCCTCCATAAACCAAAAATATTTTAAGTAACAATAATCTGAAAAAAGCCTACACCATGCGATTGGGACCTAAACCAGCGAAGGAAGTGCCGACTCGGCGTCATCGTATTCCTAGTGGTGGTGAGAATGATAACGCTTGGTGCGTGGTGGTCAGCAGTTCGTACCGCGTGAGAGGTGGACAGTTCCCACCAGTGCCAGGAATAACGTACCTGGTAATTAAGGAACACTAGCTTTAGTTTTTACTTCAAATCTGTAATATTCAATTTGAAATATAATAATTTTATTTGAATTTCGGTTTTTCTTTGACGACCCGCGTGGCACAGCGGTTACCATACCGGTCTGACACGCAGTGGGTCCCGGGTTCGATTCCCGGCCAGACAGGTAGCTGAATGATGAGTTTAGATTCTTATTCTGGGTCTGGGTGTTTGTGTATTCGTCTTTGTGTGTGTCCATGGCACACACGACACAGGAGAAAATCCTACTGTGTGGGGCTATGAGCGTAGCAACCGTTTTCATGCATCCCCCTGCAGCCGCACGTATATAATTCATCAACAAAAATATGTTTTTAACGATGATGGTTCATTTATATTACCTCAAAAACATTTAACGCATCCACCGAGGCCGAAATGCGGCCAGGCGTGAACCCAGCTCATTTTCATAACAAAATAATTCATCCGCCGCGGCGCCGGTGCGTCAATACCAATTAAACCATTTAACCGGAAAACCACACGTTACATCATCGATTATGCTCTTTCATTAACCTTACTATCCTACTTATTTAACTATCATTAAATTTTGTTGGAGTTAAAAAAAATCTAAAACAAATGGAGATAGGTTATTCTGACAGTAAAAAGTTATTATTAGTTAATAAAATTCATTTAAATAAACATTCCGTTACAACGTAACAATGTTGTGTGCTATTGCTTTTAAATACAGCTGAGCTAATTAAACATCTTTTTACCTTTAACGGGTGCGTTTTACCTGTAACAGTTAAGGTCGTGTTCCGATCCGGTGGTAGTGCAAAAAATATATATACGTATATGTAACTGAGAATTTGTAAATGCCTCCGCAGACCTATGCAAAATAAAGACATTTCATTTCGTTCAAAATAACTTGAAAATTATAACAATTTATTTAAATTTCAGAAATATTCGTACTGCTTTGGACAATATGATATTTAGCTTTTTAATTTAAATTACGGTCGAATTTTGACCGTTGCGACGGATGACTAGTATTGATTATCATGTATGTTATACAAAAGGATCCAACGTCAAATCCCAGTCTAATAGATATCTAAGTTATTTTTTTTTCTTCTACGTGATAGAGGTAGTTGGTACATTTGCTTTTTGTTTTTATATACAAGTTATAAAAGAACCTGTTCATCTGATCCTGAGTGGCAACTGACACCCAAATACATATTTAACCTCAGATAAGATTCTAACTACCTGAGATCGGTGACACTTGACTAAGTTTTAACGACTTCTACTAATGTATCCATTAACGTACGTTTCATACCGTTCTGTTTTGCAAAGTGTAGTGATAAGACTATCATTAACACTATAGTTTTAAGGACTAGTAACACAAAGTATAAAGTAATATAAAGATTATGTAAATATAATATTATATTTATATTTGTTCACAGCATGTAGAAGATCAGTGACTTAGTGGGTGTAAAAATAGAAATTAGAATGTTTTGAACCACGGGTTCTGTTGCCTGCTCCATAAATTCAAAGTAGGTTACACTTAATAATTCACACAGAACATTAGCTGGAATAACTTCAAGAATCTTTAATTTACCAACTAGCAATTCATTTAACTGCCAACTAGCAATTCAAGCAATTGCGGTTACATAGAATTATGCTATTGCTATCCCCATATTATGCTTGCATAGGCACTAACATAATCGTCCCATATGTGTATCTTGGATATAAGCCACTTAAGTCTTTGAATCGTAACATAGGGGTATAGCGTTACAATTGTGTAGATTTATATAGCTACTATTATTTTAGCACCTAAATACACATTAGTACAATTTACCTATGATATAAAGAAGTTCGCGCGTCCCGCGTGGCGGAGCGATAGCCGTACCGATCTGATACGCAGCAGGTTCCTGGTTCGATCCTTGGCAAAACAGATATCTGAATGATGAATTTAGATTTATGTTCTGGGTCCGAGTGAATGCCAATTCGTCTTTGTGTTCTGACCTTTTTCACAAAAATCCTAGTATGGGCCACAAGTTTAGAAAGCAGTAGTCATTTATTAATTAAGCATTCTCTAAGTTAATAGTTTAAAGTTATGTGTAGTGTGGGACATATTCCATATTGAGAAAAGTTTTCATTGTCAGGCTAGTACAAACGGGTCCTAGTGAAATACCAAAATTATTAGAAATCCGGTGATATATACATAAATCTCATTTCAAAAAATCGTTGAGAAAACTTGTACATTTGATCACCATGTTTTCCATTACTGTTTAGGTGACTAGTTGACCCGGCGAACTTCGATCTGCCTAAAAGTCAAAAATCTCAAATTATCAGTGTTTCTCTACTATATTATACATTTTTTACATATAAAAACCTCATGGTTCACGCTATCTATTGAAAAAAATCCATATTGCATTAAAATCCCTAGCGTAGTTTTAAAGATCTAAACATACATAGGGACAGACAGCGAGAAGCGACTTTGTTTCACACTATGTAGTGATAATTAATACTCAGTACATGTACATGAAAAATCATCATGCACCGGATTCGAACCTCGGACCTACCGATTAAGAGAACGAGTTTCAACCACTGGGCTACCAATGCTTCATGCTTCTATCACTCCCATAAAACACTATTTATTATTCTTTTAACTTATTTTCAATTACCTTCATTAAATGTTCATTAACTCTCTACCCTCCTTTATATACTTTCACTACAATAATTATGCGGATCATAAAAACAATATGCTAGTATAATAAGCCTTTAATGGGGATTATATTACATCCTCCATTATGTACATAGCTCTATTAACATAAGCCCGGCTGTACATACAGTTTAGCAAGCGGGATCAATAAAGCTACACCAGTATAGCCGGCCTAATCGCTACTTAGTCCACAATGTAACCTAATTAAATGGCGAATACGTAGACGATTTCAGTGGGATCCTGCCTTATGGCAGCTGGGTGGCAGTCGGACGGCAGACGGGCGGTTTTTTCATACAAAATAACGGGGGAACGTGCAGTCGATCGCGGCGTCGTTAGGTAAACGTTATATTTGCAAATGTCACGCGCCATGAAACAAGTATCTGTACTTATACACGAAAGAAGTTATACTCCTTTGGCATACTAAAAAAATAGTATTTAAAATCCAAAAGTACACGCCTCATAACGTAAATCATAACATATAAAATATAAAGTAAATCGAAACTTCAATGTACGAATTGACATTTGACGAAATATTATAACAGAACACGTTAACCGTTGGGTTCAGAAGGCACAGAACCGGTTGGAAAGGCGTCATTTAGGGGGAGGCCTATGTCCAGCAGTGGGCCTCAAAGGGCTGATGGGTGGATGGAACAGAACACTCCAGCGTAAGCGCGCTCTTGTTGTTAAAACGAATTACACACTTGTTACTTTCAATAGTGTGCCTACTCAAGTATTATTATAAAACACAACTGTTCGTATAACAGTGCAGTTACCCGCCCGGCAACCGTCCGACTGCAGTACCGCGACGGTTTAACTCAAGTCGTCTAAATTGAAAGCGCCCTAAGAGATGCTATTAATATGGCCGTAACTCGTTACATTACAACTTCGGAGCCACCGTAAAATGAGCTCAAAACAATTAAGGTAAAGCCAAGCGTTACAAAACATTGTAATTGAAAGAAAGTTTAAATTCGTGTTGCCGGAGGTTCACCGCGGCCGAAATACTTTGTACGAAATAATTGTCTCATTACAGAAACAACGTTACATTAGAGAACGCTTCTAAGCAGATTAAGCTGCCGGCTTCAAGTTTGTAGGCAACTTTTTTTTCACCGGCGAGAGAGGAATCTTAATGAGTCTGTGAAACTTTTAATTAATTCAACGCGTTAAAGATGGGTACTTTAAACATTTTGATGAGAAAAATCACGGTGGGGGATTTTTTATTTTTATAACAGTATAATTTGTAATGAACTGTAGTAGCGCGTGGAGCTTAGCTTGGAGATATTTATAAATACCTACTATTTATCCGCCTTTAGTACAATTTATAGTTGATAGTTGTACAACTAACCCCTAATCATCATTGTATGTCATCATCATAGTAAGGGAGTCATCATAATATGTACGTTTTATTAAAGGGAGGACCAATACATATAGATCCACCGGGATACCTCATCCATTTATTTCCAAGTCCTTAATGTGGACGCTTTGAGCGTAAAAATCAGTGTTTAGGAAGGTAAACATCAATATCAAATTGTATACCCTATCATAATAATGCCTAGAGCATATAGGTACACTATTAGTTAATTCTGCGTTCAAATTAAATGAAAATATTCAATAGATACGCTAATAAAAAAATCAAAAACGGATTTCAATTTTGTTTTGATAAATAGTTGTTCAACTATCGACCAACAGTTAAATGTGTATTGCTTCCGCTTAACGATCGATGCCGAATATTTACAGACGACCGGTATATAGGCGAAACTAGAAAACTAGTACATAAATCGATAATTGATGGATTTAGGCATTTACGAATAAACTATGTCATCATCACGGAATCGTATACACCCAAAATTGGACTATTTAATTGGTATAACTATTGTATATATGCGCTGAGCCTAATTGTAATCGTTATCAGTCGACCATCACTGCGATTTATTGACGCTGCAAATAATTTGCAACCCAATTAATATGTGGTTAATACATATAATTACTGTTACCTGCAATTACGTTGAACAAAATCCATTCGCTGAATGGGAGATATAGAAGCAGTGCACTGTACTCGTATTATTGGGTTATTTATAGTATTTTAGAGCTAACGAGCTCATATTATCGTCAATCGATTAATCTGTGATAGCTGGAATATTTAGCATTATCCTTTTTATATGCCAAATGATATTTTATTGTATTTGAAACTTATAAATTTGAATAATATGTTTTAGTTATAAAGGAAAAAATAGCAGCTGAGCTTGCAGTCTAACAGAAATGTAGAGTCGGATTCTATTCCTAAATAGTAGTCTATATGATAGTAAATAGCTACTGCTACTGCTACTGCTATTTACTATCATATAGGTAGACTACTAGTTAGGATTAGGATCCGACTCTTCATTTCGGTTATTAAGCAGAACTGAATATTTCGATAGTGCCTCGGAAAATAACCACTAAACGTGTATTCTCGACTCACTAAATGTATTATTACAGTCCATACATACACATAAAGAATCACATTTCCTGAAAACATTACGCATTTGACAAATATTGCTTGCAAATGCAATAGGGAAACTACAAAAAAACATTACGTCGTTAGATCAAAGAGTTACATTGATGTAACACTAGTTGAATCCCGCAGCTTCGCCCGCGTTAACAAAAATCAATTGTCCCGTGGTAATAAGATATTTTTCCACAGTAAAAAGTAGACTATGTATTAATCCAGAGTATCAACTAACTCCCTACCAAATATTATGAAAATCGCTCCAGCAGTTTACACGTGAAGAAGTAACAAACATACACACACACACACTTTCATCTTTAAAATTTACGCGTTACATAGGTGGCGCTGAAGTGCAAGCTTTGTTTGAATATTCCAATGACAAATATTGTACATTAATAATATGAATGAAACAGTAGCCAGCATCCGTGCAGCTTCATCAAAGGGGATTTCGCATCAATGGGCTTCATTATCAATGCGCCCAATACAATAGATTTAATATTAATTTCAAACTCATGCCCGCATATTCCCTCCTCTAATACTCTTCCCTCAATGGGATATAAAGTACTGTCAGTGTGTATAAAATGAAAATGTAATGTATTTGTCTTTTCGAAGTAGAAATAAAGAAAGAAAAAAAGAAATCCTTTATTCGTAATGCGTACACACTCATACAGTTTAAAGACAATAATAATACAGTACCAACTAACATGCGATACGTGAGTGCTCTTCTCAGCATTATGCTGGTTTATTATTTTCACCCAGCGCTGGTCTTCCGAAGGATCCGATCCATGTTTTCACGTTACTTGTAAGCACATACTTATAAGGTAGTAACGTGAAAACAATCGATTTTAAAATACTAAATTTTGTGATTTTTTACTGTATTCCAAAAACTTACACACATTTAGGAGAAAATATTCAAGTAGCAATTTGTCAACAAATCTTTCCACTGACGAATGTCAAAAATGAGAAGCGATAGACCCCCCCCCCCCCCGCCCCGCGCCGCGTCCCCGACAAGAACTCGGAACTTCTAAGTCAAACTGAAACTTCAACTGAACTTTCAATAACTGAAGATTGTTGGAAAGACAAAGAAGGGAGGAGCAATTAATAAGCCAATATGTATCTATTGAATTAATGTAAAGCGGGCCGGAAGCTCCGCTCCGGAGCTAATTAATTGTAGGCGCCCGATCGGCTTAAAGCGCTTTAAGCTTCTGCTCGAGCGCTCAGTGCGCTAATAATAACTACATTAGCGTTTAACGTGTTTATTAAAGCTACACTGTTTTCTTAAATAGGTTATTACTGCACAGATATAGCAGGAACTATATACTTTTAAGAACTTAATAATGAGGTTAATGGTAAGACTAACGTCGCGCAAAGTGATCTCCACCGTAGTGGCCAATGCATCGCATTAACTCTTTTTATTCAATTTATAAAAGCGGTACAGTGGCTAAGACTTAACGACGATATAAAATGGCACCTGCCTATTTCTTATCAAAAGCATACAATTTAGATTTTAAAAATTTTAACATGAGAGATTTTCAATTATAAACATCCGTTCTCTATTGGACATAGCCTTTACCTAACGGAATTAGTTAAGTCAACGCGTCTGGCATGTGTGTTGGATGATCCCAGTAAGTTTTCATATTATACAGACTGTAGCCTATTTCCTGGACTTTATTCCTTAATAGTCTTCTACAACCACGTCAGAACGAGTGCTCCTGTTTAAAAGCCATCTTGAAGAGGATCACTCACACGGCGCACCAAATTTAATCGATTATTGACATTTGTAAAATAATAAAAGCTTAATGATAAAGTCGGTCCTTTTACTCTATAAACAAAATAACGCCAGGCATGAAATTGTCAAAATCATTTGAATATTTGTAACATTTTAAAACATATTGCGGTTTATTTTCATGAGAATGTAGAACATCAACAAATTTTCGTTTATTTTCAGTGGCATTATTCCATTTTAAATACTCCACGATTTTGGTTTGCGGTAAATATGCTTTCAGGAATACAGCAGCAGCATTCATATGTCCAATAAATATATCTTTCCGTAAAAAATAATTGCATAACAACACACTTATGTTGTGTGAACTTTTTAATGTAAACTGAATATAAATACAATATTCGAGAAGAGTTTAAATCTATTTGTTATTTTAATATATTTGTATTCAGTATACAGTTGGTTTTATTTACGATCTAATTAATTAATTATGAAATGCATGTTTGGTACTTGTCGCATAGGAATAATTATAGAATGTAGTATGTCCTTATGATAAAAGACGATTTAAGCGTTCTTGACTATATTAAGATATAAAGCATACAAAGCTCATTCTAAGTAGCAGTTAAACAGTTATTAGTTTAAAACTTCCAAGAGAGTCTACTCAGTAGTGCTACGAGATAGCTACGAGCTACGGCGTAAAGGCGTCCCCGCTACGATCCAATTCGAAGCCCGGCGCCGCGACGGCGCGGCGTCTCGTGACGTCACCGATGAGGTCCTTGAGCTCTTCGAACTGTTTGTGATGGTTCACAAATTATTATACTAAATTTTAAATCGAACTCTTTCTAAAAATAACTCAGACTTGTACAGTCTGAGTTATTTTTAGCCCTTTTCTAACGACGCGTACTTACGATAAATAAAATGAAGCAAAAATAAATTAACGTTGTAAGGATTAATTTATTTTTGCTTCATTTTATACGAACGATAGCAGCATAATATCCTCTCATTAGTGCTGTATTCCGGAACGTACAATGACCCCGTCTTACTTGCATATTATTTCTCAATAACATTTAATATTCGATTCATACAGAGAGCAATGACCCTTGAATGTGTACTCGAGTCTGAAGACAACGATGGACTCAGACTCAAGCACTCTTAGCGAACAAAGCACAATGCTACTCATTAAGTCATATTTTCGATCAATGTGATTCTAGATTTTACATTACTGGTAATTTACTTAAAGTGATACTTAGCATCAATATTAATTAACGTATTTTAATTTTACTGCAGCTTGGCTGCTAATTACTCTTTAATTAACTTCCACTTCTATTCATCAGCCTTACGTCTTGACATAGCAATAGGACATTATACAAATTTATTATATAACATAAACCTTGCTTTAGGTAGCATTAAGCTAATTATCTTAAAAGTTCCTATACAACTTTAAGGCTGCTACCCAATACAGAAATGCGCAGGAGCGAAGATATGCATGTTAAATTCACCTATAGAAAGCTTGTTTTTTATTATTTTTACCTTTTAGAAACGTATGGTTTAACCGAGGAGGTAAAGTAGTTTTTGTGTTTTGATAGAAAAGTGAGGTTACTGACTCACTATCAATTGAGGCAACCGATTAAGCCCTCGGTAGTAGCAACGCGTCTGTGGTGACTGCATGCTCGTTTGCTACTTCAGTCAGATAAAAAAAGAAAAAAATAGTCGTTTGCTACTTCAGAGTCATACAAATATATAAACAATGTAGCGTACGTCTGGTTTGCAAGCTATGTTTTCTTTGTGTGGAGAAATGCGAGCTTTGATTGAAGCCAAGGAAGCGTACTAAGAATTGCAACCAATGCAACCGTTTATAAATGTAACCACATTATCGCAACACATGTAACTCGCTTAGCTTATCCTAGCTTCGAAACTTAGTTACACTTAGCTACCTCACACATCTCTAACAGCACCCTAATAAGTGAAGCCGGAAGCAGGCGGCTAACATCAACACAACCGACCACGTATCGCAGCTCCGCCAGTCGGGGCCGGAAGCGCTCATGCACGTAGATAATTAAATTCGTATCAAGTTGCCACAAATCCCAATAAACAACTTGGATGATGAACTGAAGTTCAGAGCGCACTAAAGACACGATCTCATAATCTATGTAGCGTTAATTAGTCCCTGGCATATTAAATACAAATTATTATTTCTCAATTAAGATCTGATAACCCTCGAATGGAGCAATGTGTTGTAAACTCTGTATGAAATTCGCAGCATTTAATTTTTCGATTGTTTAATATATCGACTATCACCTGTTGAAAGACATAGTAAAATATTTTAAGAAATCGCTTACAGAACTCTCAGGGTAAAAATTGATATGCGTTGGCGAATTCAAACCTCGGGAACCCAGATTGAGAGGGTAAAATTCTAACTACGTAGTTTCGACATCTTTTGACTCCTCGTTATGGAATAAGAAAGTCCCCTATACAGCCCATACAGCAATGTGGCATAAAAAGGAGCGCAGTCAAGAAATACGCACCCCGTAATAGCTACGTGTAGTCACGTATGGAATGGAAGCAGGCGCTGAAAAATACGTCACCCGCTGTTATAATAGCTTGGTTTTCCGCTAAATAAATGTATCATTCCCGACGTTTAACGCCAACTGAGCGCTTTCTTTAGAAATAACTGTTGTTGGGTTTATCCCGGCGCGTTCATAAGTTTTCTGCAAGCCTTGTTTGTGACAGTTAAGAGTTAGGGTTAGACTTGTGTTAAGATAAATAGTACTTTTGCAGATGGCATATTAGATACAGCTATTACAGTAATGTCACGTTAATGTCTTATCATAAATGTTTTACGAGGTAGACAATTTTTTATATTTTTTTCTAGGGGGAAACCTTCAAAAGGTACCCGAGTAAGGGTTATATGGGATGAAGGAACGGAACCGGAGTCCTCTGAAAGCGTTGCCCCATCCGGCTCCTCTCAGCTGAGTGGCTGGGCCCACCACTCCGTCTGGTCTTTAAGCTATGCGACCTTTTTTTTAGCTTTAGGATATGCGACCTCGCCTGACTAAACGGTTCGAGCTCCCACTCTAGCCGCCCTCAAGCCCGAAAACCCCTTTTAGTCGCCTCTTACGGCAGGCAGGGGATACTGTGAGGATCAGAATAGGGCCACGGTCCGTGTCTGATCCCGAAACTACAGGGACGAGCTGGACATACGTAAGGTGTTTCAACTTAAAATTCTACATATCACATCAAGATAAAGTTAACGTAAAAATCCTCTCTTATAAGAAATTAGCGTTGGCTGTTTTCGTATACTCGACAACCAGTTTAATTGCGTAATATTTATTATATATTTTACTACAGTTTAAAAGATTAGACTCATTTTAAGTCTGTATGAAGGGTAAAACGTTTATAAGGCTGCTTCTACTAGTAATTATTGGGGTATAATTAGGATACTTGACTTTACTTGTTTTATCACAAGGTTTCTCGACTACCTAAGTTAAGTAGTATGCAATTAAAAGTCAGCGAATCGTCTTCGATGTCAACTTCGAGTTCCAAGCTTCTCAGCATTCTGTCACTGACTTTGACTCCAAATTGTACTTGGCATCTGAACATTATGTCCGCCTAGTTAAACCCTCCACTCGGAGAAGTTAGAATTGTCTAAATTTGCGAACTAGCTGACCTCACAGTCGGATCGGACGAGTCTAATTAAACTTAACGAATGTTTGACAGACCTGTCTTGGAGAATTCAAGGGATAACGTGGTCAAGGTACTCCTAAAACTTGATGAAACGAAGAAATGTAGGTACAAGTTTACACTACACAAAGGACACTGATTATTTTTTATATTGCATTGACATAGCAAACAATATGGATCAATATATATGTAGTAGGCAAATACAACATTAAATTAATATATAAAACTTATGAAAAAATAAAAAATCAAGCTATGTTTGTTCGTTACGGTATCTATTAAATTTATAATGATGTGGGTCAAGAAGAACAGAATGGAGCTTTTAATCGTATTGATCCGTGTAACTTTATACATTTCCAATTAATTTTAACGACTTTGAGGCCGATTGCAATTAAAAAGTTTCAGAGGCACGAAGTTCAATGGTTGTTATTAATAGTCAACAGATATTATTCCAATGAAAATATTTTTTTTAATTATTATATTCATTAAAAATTGGTAAGTGAAAATGAAGTGTTAATTCATTTTCCTAACAATTTTATGATACAGCAGTTCGAAAACTGTGCTCTAGGGTAATATTAAAATAGTTAAGCGCACCTCTTCACATAATTACTTGGGATTTAGCGCGCAGGTGTAGTTCAGTAGGAAACTTCCTGGGAAATTGATGCCGGTAAAAAGTTACAACTCGAGGCTATGCGTAATAGTTAATATCTAATTTATATAGTTCAACAAAATAAAGATTTATAAACATCAAGGCACTTTTTACACTTATACATCTATACTAATATTATAAAGAGGACATTATGGTATGTTTGTTATAAATTAACTTAAAAACTAGTGAACCAATTTTAAAAATTCTCCTATTTCTTGCGTTTCGATGGAAGGGTGTGATTGTCGGCACATTTTTATATGAGGCGGCGACCATCATAGTCCTCGGGAGTAGCAACGCATCTGTGATTGACTTCAGATAGAACCCATGTTCTGTATAAAGTTTATTACACTTACCATAAGTTGGACTGCATGCTCGTTTGCTACTTCAGTCAGATATAAAAAAGACCAGAAAGTCTTAGGGTAGAAAAATCCTAACATTTGAAGGAGCACAACTTCATAATAGAATACCGGCTTATTTAAGACTAAACTGGCTCAATATATATTTGACAAAAACTCAACTTGAAAGTGTTAATGCGTTAAGTAAGTAATTGTTATAACGACGAATGATAGCATTAATATATTATGTAAATGAACCTTCCTAATGTTCTTATATAAGTGGCATGTGTCTTTTTTAGCATAATAAAGATCTATGAACTCAAAAGAAAGCTCGTAAACGCTCGCTCGATTTTAATACACAATATCACCGCTTTGAAAAGGGGCTTTGACGGAAATGTGAGAAACATGAGCGGTCTAAGATAGCGTCACGAGGAGCGCAGGACCGCAAGGAACCTATTTATAATGCATTGTGGATCGTGCGGTGAATGCTCGACGAGCGATGTGTCTTGAATGCCCACCTGCCGAGTACACCACTCTTATGGAAAACGGGACAGGTATAATACGTTATCCTTCGTTATCTTTTAAACTGTTACATTATGTTTCTTAAGATCATGTTCGTGCAATATAAACCATCAACATCTGGAATCGGATTACCAGAAAAACAATCGAGAAGTTAACAATTATGTTTACAGAATTTTCAAGATAATAGAACTGATATTTGTTTCTGTCATATAACAACAGCCTTGAGCGCTGCTGCGTTCTGTTTCAAGTCGTGTGGTAAAAAAGGTATACTTATCCGATCTACGAGAAACCTAGGTATGACTAATCTTATCTGAAGTTGATATTAAATAATCCATAGGGACCACTTATTATCAGGTAAACTGTAGCTCATTTGGTAGTTTTAAATTATGTATTAAAAAAAAGTAAATGTACGTTTACGTTATAAATATTTTTCGATAATATTACTTTGTATGTACACATATTTCTTATAGGACAATAAAATTTGTTCTACCCACCTACCTATAATCATAATGAATCAAAATTTGAATTAAAATGTACCGAACAGGTTAGTTTCTCTCTGTCTTAAATCGAACGTGTCTATCATACTATGGTCGCCTGGTACATGGGAGATTAATATGTATTAAAGTTGATCTTAATCGTCATCTACCTCATCTTTAACGCGTGAAATATTCTATATCTGTATTCCATAATAATGTCAACCTGGTCCTGGATACACTAAAGCACATAACTATTGTATTTATTTGAAAATAAATCACAAAACGGTTTGAGCATTATTATCACTACAGAGTATAAAACAATATTGCTTCTCTCTGTCTATGTATCATTAGATCTATAAAACTACGCTACAGATGTCAATGCAGTTAATTTAATAGATAGAGTTTTTACCGATACAAAAGGAAGGTTTTGATGTATAATACATGTATTATATAGTAGAGAAACACTGATACATCGCCGGGTCAACTAGTTTGAAATAAAACTCGAAGTAAACCGCTAAGTTCATTTTGGCCCCAGTTAAATTAGTATTGTGTGTATTTGAACATAAATCACATAGATGTTCGTAATAGGTTTGATCATTATCATCTGAAATAAAAATATTGACTCGAAGTAAACCCACAAGTTCGATTTGGCATATAAAAGAAAATTCGTACAAAGGTTTGGAAACAAAATAAAAGCGTATTAAATCAATAAAATTGAACAGTGAGGCAAACGAAATATTTCAACAAATATGTTTTCGTATCTGTGAAAAACATCGCCCGGGGCGGAGTTCGGGGAATAATTTGACGGTATTGGCAAATGATAGATGTTACGAACAATATTTTTTGAGAATATATCATCCACTACACATTGTATTGATAAGAATTTATCGTATTACATATAAAGGATTACGAATGAGAGCCAGGCTTCGCTGAAACGTTATAGGCTGCATTTGGATACGATTTTCCGCATTGCACAAGTTGGGAGAAAGCCAATTTTAAGCATTGAATTTCACATGCTATGCAGTTGAATTTTATAAGCGTATTTTTTCCGCAAATATTTTCTTTTAATTCTATTTTTTATTGGTTTTTCGTATACGGACTTCCAAATACATACATTTTCAAATAAAGTTCGTATACATAGTTGTATGTAGAACGAGGAAATTTTAAAATTATATGTATAGAGACAAATTTGAGACTCAACCCTTCTTATGTATGAACGTAGACCTAAGATATAACAATACAATAGAAATGAAATAATATAATATTTTTATTTATAGTAGAAGTAGCAGGTGAGCATGCAGTAAGCCTAAGAGGATGTGGCAGCTACCGTTTAGGAATATGTACATATTATTTATCAATCCCAGGTATTATTAGAGTCTTCACTGACGTCACCCACAGATGGGTTGTTGAAGACTACGTTGAAATGTCGCATTCAAATGTTTATTCTTAACCACACTATCAAACAGAACACAACGACACTTAACACTGTAATGTAAAGCAGAAACAGGTGTAGCGGTGGAGTATCCAGAATTAACTTACCCATAGTTTGTACCACCTTTATTTTTGTATTGTTCTGCACCTTTATCCTATTCATGCTATATTTTTTTTTTTATCTGACTGAAGTAGCAAACGAGCATGCAGCCCACCTGATGGTAAGTGGTCACTGCCGCCCATGGACTTCTGTAATCAACTTCATACAGAACATGGGTTCCATCTGAAGTCAATCACAGATTGCGTTGCTACTCCCGAGGACTATGATGGTCGTCTAATGTGAAAGTGTGCCGGCAACCACACCCTTCTATCGTACTAATCAAAACTATGACGTAATAAGTATAGCAACGTGCATCCATCTTACTTATTATGCGATAGTTCTCCGATCGATCACCCGGCTCTGTTTGTGAAACTAAATCGCGAGGTGTAGAGGGACCAGGCGTGCCTCTTGTGTTTGATCTGTTAAAAGCCGGAAGCTTGCTCCTACTTATAGTAAAACCGCATTACCCTTACCTTAGTAGTATTACGAAATATTCATAATTATAAGCTGTAAATAAAGAATAAATAATGAAAAATATTTTCATCAGGAACATTTGCTAGGCTTCGTTAGAGTCTATTTTAATTAAAAGAGCAGGCAGCTTTCACCGCGTAAGTTATAGTCCAGATTTATTGAGGTATATATTTTGCTGCAAAAATATCTACATATTTACCAATACACATAAAATCTCCTGCCATTCGTTCTCCTCCTCCTTAATTCCTCCTTTTTAGGTAGGAGTGTCCCTATACAGCAGTATTGCGTAATGCGGATACATTAAAACACAAAAGACATAATATTTCACATTCTATCTGCATAACAAGCTCAAAACTCGGATAAAACATTTTGCATTCCGTTTTACATTCGAGCCGAGTTGTAAACATCGAAGAAGTAAATTCGCTCCAGTTCTTGGAAAGCGGCAGTGCCGCGTAATAACAATAAAATAAAAGCTGTACTACCTACCAGCCAATGTTCCCGTAACACAGATTTAGTTGTTACGAAAAAAGACTCAATTCGTTGAATACGGTGGCATAATTCTCAAAGAAACAATAAGTTGGGTACGTTCGACCAACTTCCGACATCAAACTGTTTCCAACGAGCGAACTTCATTGTACGTGGATGGAGGAGTGGAGAGGAGATACTAGCCAATGAAAATAATCTTCAAAGTTTTTTAATTATGTTGGAGGAGGCCGAGCAGCTCTGAATACGCTCTGGGGAATGCTTCGGAATTATTTACCGTTCCACCATCCTCGATAGTTCCGCAGTCATATTTTATGTTACTGAACTGAAAATGAAACTTTCATGTAACTACAATGGCTCAATTTTTCATAGAATATTTATACTCTATCTTCTGTTCGTATGTTCTTATCATTTTACTTAGGTTTTAATTTAAACTTATTTCTTCTACTTAAATGTGATTATTATTCATGAAAAATATTTTCAGGAACAAAGATTAAAATTGAGCTGAACTTTGTAAAGAAAATATAATTCCTATAGGACACAGTTTGCTTCGTGATTTCACTCTTTGAAAATATTCACACAAATAGGTACAATATTACAATTGCAGACATCACAAATCTTGTGAATCTACAATTTTGAATATAAGATCAATTTTGAATATACAACAATGACACTACAATTTTAAATATAAGATCGGTCGAGTTTGCCAACGCTTACGCGTATACAATTGTCAATCAATGATTATATTTGTTTCAAAAATCAATTAATAAGGTGTTACTATTAATAATTTTGAAAAAGCTGAACTATCATTTGCGACGTGAAAATAGCTTATATCGCTTCGTGTATAACTAAAGGCGATTGCCCACGGATAATATCGCAAATTCTAAGATGGGTCATTACTTCATGAAATCAGTAATTACTATCATTCATGAAAACAATGTTTGTAAATAATACGAAATAACAATTTTAAATAAAAAACTAGTACCTAAGTGATAGCGAGTAATTATGGAAAATCCATCTCGTAGGTGCATTAATTCCCTCCGCCTGCGATATTTGCTTTGGCAGTCCTTGAGAGAATTTAATGATGAAACCTACATTAGCTTCTTGGATTTCAGGTACAACGGTAAAAAACAACACGGAACACGCTTTCTACCCTCATAGACCCATAGGATATTCTCTTGTGTCGTGGGTACCTTGGACACGCCAAAGACGAATACAATGGGTCTGGGTAAACACTCATGTTCTCATGACTCTAAACTCATCATTCAGATACCTGTCTGGCCGGGAATCGAACCCGGAACCCATTGCGCGTCAGACCGGTATGGTAACCGCTCCGCCACGCAGGTCGTCAAGTATTATCACTAGCTCAATCGGTTTGCAAACAGTTGGTTAAAAATTCTGTTGTAAAATTTGACCTTTACATAGTCCGACTCCTCATTTGCTCTACAAGGCAAGTAAAATAGAAGCTTATGACACACTTACTACTCCTAACCATTAGCACATTCTACAAGCAACTGTTCTTAAAAAACAAGTTATGAACAAAAGTACAAAAACTTGCATTATAAATAATATGCTCTTTGAGCAAACGTATTAAGCCACTAATCCCCAAGACGTATTCATTGAAGGGGCATCAGAAACTCGAAACTATGCCCGCAAACCGAGAGTCTGGGACAAACACGCGTAGTGAGTCTTCCAAACAAAATGGCCGCCTGGTAAAATCTTCATAGCAACCTAAATTGTTGGGTGGCTTTTTGTTATTCTTCATCTGGGCGTGAAAAGGTTTTCTGAGTACAAGTTATCATCCTCTCTTTGAACATGTATTTACTCGACCATAAGTTTAATACGCGTTACATGTATCATCAAACCATATGAAATGGAAAAACTTTCCAGCTCTTCTAGAAATATATCTCAGATATAAAAAGTAGATTTCTTTACGACTAAGAAACTTCCTCGGTGAGATATCTCCATTGCACTCGCACTAACTAATCTTTGTAAAACTTTGATGAAGTTATAAAAAACGGCCCTCGAATGGAGTTGGTTTATGGCGCCCGGCTCGTTACGGCCGCATTAAAGTTCTTCGGCAATAAAAGGCAGACGTATCCGCGCCTGGCCGGCCTTCATCTCCGCGGTATATGGGCCTCTCATATAGTTTATATCTAGAAACATCTGGTTACTGCTACTTTATTGTTTAACGTCGAGATAGAAGATTTCATATTATAATATTAATTCGTACTTTAATTATTTCGATATAGAAAAACCCAAGATACACGTTCAGCGTTTCAAAACTGTCCGGTGAAAAAGAGCGCTCAATTTTGACATTGAGCGTTACGCTCTGACGTAACGGCATGGCGCGACATAATATTTATTTTATTATTTGCTAATTACCTAAAAGGTATCAGCATAGTAAACTTTTTATGCGTAAAGTTCAGATGAAAGATATAATTAAGTATATTTTATGTGCAATATTTTTTCACGGCGCTTTTACGTGTAAGGAAGTTTGAAATTATAAAATACATTTCAGAAATATTTTAATAATCGGTAGTGCATTACTATTCTTCTATATCTTAATTTTCAATTTTAGATACAGTGTTTTATATATATAAACTTGTGTTTACTTTTTTATAGTATACACATTCTTAATGAAATTTCATGCTATGTTTATGCCAGTTTTTTAATTTCAAGTCGAATTTATTTAAGAGAACACAAGTAGGCATGAAATGTTAATCATGTTATTCCTTAAGACATTTACAATGAAACAAATAAAATTCACGGAACTAACTTTGTTATTAAAGAAGACAATAATCATATATCTACATGGAAATCTCTACATTGGCACATGTGTTCATCAATAGATAATGTTGCTAATGACCTCACGTTAGGACCACTCAGATATCCGACATGATGTCACTGGCCTAATGTGGTGTCTTTCTGTAAGATGGACTGTCTAATTAATCTAAGCGACATCATTCCAGATTAATGCTGGGTTACTGTGATGAATCACGAGTGTGGCATTTGATGCCGATGCCTTTTGTGAATCCAGGTTAATGTATCAGATTGTGGTTGACTCTCAGAGTAAGTAAAGCTGCTAATATATTTTCCTGCTATAATATATGGAACGTATTTCTTATAGTATTTTCCTGGTCTTTAAGGTCATTTGATTTTTCGTCCCTGTAGCCTCGGGGTCAGAATAGGGCTACGGTATCCCCTGCCTGTCGTAAGAGGCGACTAAAAGGGGCTTCCGGGGTTGCAGACGGCTAGAGTGGGAGCTCGAACCGTTCGGTCAGGCAATCCCGGGAAGGACGGCGGTATGTGTGGTCGCATACCGTCGTAAAGACTAGACGGAGCCGTGGGCCCAGCTGGGAGGAGCCCGATGGGGCAGCGCGCTCGGAGGATTCCGGTTGAAGTCGTTTCGAGATCCCGGAGTCCTCCTTTTCAGCGCCGAGGACGGCCACCGGGGGGGTTTTAGTGCGGTAAAAATCCCACATAACCCTGCGTCGCTCCCACGGCGTCGGGTACCTTTGGAAGGTTTCCCCCTCGAAAACAACAAAAAAAAAGGTCATTTGATTTTATTTTTACAATATCTTAGCTATATTTGCTGTTATCCATATTGTGCCCGATACTTATTACAATAATATAGTTAGTATTAATACAACTTTGAATCTGATCTACGTGTCTCAGGATAATTATGTAATTTTGTAATAAAAAACCAGGGGAGAAGGCGTGCACTTACCACGTGAGTGGAAACTCATAAACACTTTTGCTGTACTAATATTTTTTATAAAAGGCAGAGTACCAAACGAAATTTATTATAGGATTGTTGTAGATCACCAGATCGTAAGTGGTCACCTCCGCACATGGCCATCTCTATATATATAATAAAAAAAACCAGATGACTATGGATGCCTCATACGGAAGTGGGCCGTTGATACGAGTATTTAATTCAAATAAGTTTTCTAATTAGATAAAATACCATTATAAATAATAAACAAACGCGTACTCGCAATTACGTTCAAGGAAGTAACCTAATCCCACGGGAAAGTGTTCCAAATTTTTCGACGTGAAATCAAACCTTAAGTACCAGGCGCTCAAAGTCATTAAGAAGTTTGAGCGGCGCTCGCACGCCATTCATCTGCACTAATTGAAAGCAGTTGGAGCGAGGAGGAAAACAAGTTTAAGTTGAAACTGTTATTCTCTATCTTGAGATGAGAGAGAGGACAGATCTGTTGATAAAATCAAACGTTTTATTGATTTTTTTTGCACAAAGAAGTAAATGACGCACCTTATTTGAAACTTCTGTAAATATAATACATTTATTTGGGTTAAAGGCATTAATGTCCTCACAAGGAAGTTCCTTAAATACGTTACTTGATCTAAATTTATGTAAAGAATAGGATAATTTATACTGGATACAATATCGTTACATACAAAGATAAGAAGGTGGTAGAACCAGTGTAGTTCGACAGGGGAACCGACCGCCACACCTATTTCTAGCGTGAATCATTTCTTGCATTTCGATAGAATGGTGTGGTTGTCGGCACACTTTCACATGAGGCGAACATCATAGTCCTCGGGAGTAGCAACGCATCTGTGATTGACTTCAGATGGAACCCATGTTCTGTATGTAGTTGATTACAGATGTCCATGGGCGACAGTGACCACTTACCATCAGGTGGACTGCATGCTCGTTTGCTACTTCAGTCAGATAAAAAAAATGTTAAAAAAGTAGCGTCTCACTTCTCTAACCGCATTCAATACTTTCATTAAGCAAATCAAAATTAGGTATCTTTGTAATCAATAATTTATTAGCAAGCAACCCTCATCATGTCTGTCGGTCCCCACGCGTATTACAATTAAATATCTACCCAATACAATTCGAGATCTAAAATTAAACTAATAAATACCACATCTCCCCGGGATCTCGGGGTAATATCATAAGTTGTATTCAGAATTTCAGATTCAGAATTAGACCGAGCTCAGTGATAAAAAATAAAAGGGAATTATGTACCATCTCAGTTCGTCTCGGTAAAGTCCTAGGGGGAAAATGTGAGCTATCTCCATAAATAAAGTCGGCGGATGATTTATATCGGGCGTCAGGGTTTGAGGCCGCAACGTGACAAATGAGGTCCCGTGCCCGGCCGGAGGTCCCCCGACGTTAATCACAAATTTAAACTCGTTCGGGGCCATCTCGTCGACTTGAATCGCACCGAACAGTCGTCGTGTTTATTATCTTACACGCCGACAACTTTATACCTCATTAATTTGCAAATCGGGGGTGAGTCGGAGTGCGCATGGGATTGATATTGAGTTTGTTTTTTCCATCGAAATTGTTTCGAAGAGCAGATGTTGCCATCGCATATAATGTAGTCCCCAAGGAGAGGCAGCGAAGCGGGAAGGTTACCGGGGCAGCAGAAGGCGCACGCAGTCAGCTGTCAAAGCTACTCGCGGGCGTTATGAAAAATACACTCAGGTACGCCCCACGTTATTGTTCGCATGAGCGGTTGCTTCCAAATATTAGGTACGAGAGCATGAATCTTATAAACCGTATAAAGATATAATTTTCCATTCGATGACCTCTTTTATAATAACATGTGGAGTAAGAAATAAACAAATTAACATTTTGCGAATTTATTTCCTTTACATTCATAATATTTAAAACTTTCAAATTACGTACGAACTAGCGAAAAGACATATTTTCTAAGCACAAGTGATTGATGGGGAATCATAAATCTAGAAAGGAGAGCAATCACCGTCCCGCCACCTGCGTCAGGGAGATAAGTGGCCGCACACGAGGGAGCTGAGACCAGCATCACGTACCAGGGCTTAAGGAATAAAGTCGAGATAGTGATTACTAAACTAAGCTTCTTAACGTTCACTACACTCACCGTTGTTAGAATCAACATTATGATTGCTAAAGATAAACCCGAACATTTTTTTATACTAATACACAAATTTTCACTAATTGTCTTTTGACTGCAAATCGAACCTAGAACACCGCGTGGTAGGCAAGTATGATAATCAAAATAGTGATTTTCTCATTTTGGTTAATATCGTGAAGTCCTACAAGAAATAGATTAACGTTGAGATACGAAACTGAATAATTGTAACCGAAATAATATTTCATCGTTTATAATTGTCTCGATTTAGAATACCTCTGGCAATTAGTCTAATTTTAGTTAACTAGATGGGAATGTTACAGAAATCGAACTACAAACGCGTAGCAGCTGTAGCATAACTTTATAATAAATTAATCCAATTATAAAGAAGCTAGATTTATTTTGTACCGAGATAAAAATGCAATCCTGATTGCGGAACGGTAGTTCAGCAACTTGGGTGGAATGTGCAATGTACAGGACAGAAGACATTGTAACTTGGCTGTCGAGCAAGGCAACTGTGACCAACAATAAAGCAAAGGTTTTGCAAGGTTGATACCAGACGCGTCACATATGGGGACTAAAATATCCTTCGAAACCGTATGTACGCCGGCTTCACTGATTAGTTTTAAACTTTAGAAACTCCTAACAACTGATGAAATAGAGTTGTGAGAACGAAGTGAACGAACTGCAAAATTCAAAAACATTTTCCGATTGAAAAATATTTTTCCTTGCGATTCAGTTTCTCTTCACTTTTTAATACTTCATCCGAAGCTAAATTCCAATTTTGTATTCCGTACAATTCACATTTCTTGATGGAGCGCAGTCGCATTTTTTTGTAGAAAAGTAAATAAAAGTTGGTTTTCAAGTAGCGATCGATACTCGATTAGTTTTCCGATTAGCTTTGTGTGTTCCACTGGGTCATTGTTTGGCGAGTCGAATCCAAAGGAGCTTAAGATGACCAGAGATTTTTTATGAAAAAAAAAACAAAATATTTAACGTACACTTATTACAATGATTCATTTATAAAGAGCATTGCTTCACTTCAAGAATAAGAACTTGGCAGAAATAAATATTGTGATAGAAAGTACAGAAATAACCCGAAATTTCGATAATGAAGTTTTCCATTAAATTAATAGCTAACAAGCATAGACAAATATGCATCTGTATTATTTCCAATATGTTCGTAATGTGGAGTACGATAGCACGTTAGCGAACAATGTATTAATTAACATTCGAGAATGATAATATGCAAATGATATTTTGTATTTTTAGATGGTTTAATGATAATATTGACCAACGCTTGCATAATTATGATAATGAATTGGAGTAAACGAGCGGACACGTGCTGCGATCAAATTTTAGGTCAATAATGATATCAATAGAGTTAAACATTGACTTAGTGTTAATAAATTTTGGTATTAAGTACTTTAAGAAAAAATGCGCAAGGAAACCATAGTATTTCCTAAGGCGTCATAATAAAGGAATTCTGACAAAGGACGAATGGTCGCAAAAATAGCGAAACCGATTTAAATGTTTGGTCCACTAATAGTATATGATCTGCATCAAGACATAGTCCCATTATACTAGCATAGATAGTAATAATATCCAATTAACGAAGGAATCCATTGTACTGCTCGACCTACCTGCAGTATTAACTAATCAGATTCTGAACGATCCCCGCTCTCCTTCAAACTGCAAGGCTTGATGAATGGCATGATTGAACGCACATAAACACAATCCTCGGAATGAAGTTGTTTCTGGATTAGAATGAACATAAACGTACGACTTTGATCAGTATTAGTACATTTGTAAAGCAACATATGCCCTTTGTAAGTAAAGATTACTTATGATTTAAACATTTTATCAAATATCTAAAACACAACCATGTTATCAAAGAAAACCGAGTTATACCAGATTCAGTTACTATATATGAAATTTGTATCTTAAAATCTAAATACTCAATATTTTTGGCTAACATAATTTATCTTCATTTAACTGTAAAGAATATATATTGCAACTCAATTTAAGACAATAAAAAAGCAGATATTTAGTCAAGATAATCTAGGTCAACTTACTTCCATTACTTAATATGTTATCCTTCACACACCCTTCGGTGACGTTCCCTAGTGGGAATCGGTGGAGAAATAAACGCGCAAAATAAGCGAAAAGTAATTGCAATTACGAGCCAAACAAATCTGCCCGGACAAAAATCCGGGAAGATTGACAAAGTAATCTCGGCCGCCTTATCGCAGCCTCGCTTATTTCACGAGCCGCTTGCTTCCCCACGACGATTCAACACCACACACCTATTTCTAAGACACACACACAACTGTGTTTGAAGAGGATATAAAATGACTTAATGTACACCCACAAAAATTGACTCATCGTACAAATCTTCTTTGTATTGAGATTTGTTTTTTGTTTGAACAAATCTATGACCGAAGGTGATAGGATTATATTTACAGGAATCGTAACCACAATATAACCCTTAAACGTTTTAATTAAAAGATAAACATACAATAATAATATTGGCATAAGTCTATTTTCACATTTTTCGCGGATAAATAACACACAAAACCACCTTTTTTGTTTACGACCCGTGGGACCTGGTTATTTGTATATTGACCTTTTTATTTAAAATGCACATGAAAATGAACTGGGCATGCGAAATCTATTTCATCAGTTTAACGTTTCGTTTAATTAAAGCGTAATACATATAAATACCATGAAACTATAATTACCCAGGTTATATTTTAATACCATAATTTGTAATAGGTAAAATGTACTCCATTTATTGATATTGTTTACTACAAATGAAACCTATACAACTTTAAATTTATCTATTAAGAACAATGGTCATGAAGATCTTTAATATAATATTATTGCTATACTTGATGTTCTACTAATCTGTAGTCGGCCGGCATAACTCACTCGAATGCTAATCTAATCAATGTTTTTGTTCCAGCTTAGTTGGATTCATTTGCCAGACAAAGCTTTTTCTAAGTAGAGTTTACTTAAGAAAATAATGTTCATTAGTCTCAACTTCATGGAAGCCTGGTACTAGCGATTAGGGATTTAGAAACTCACATTTTTTTATAATAACATAATCTTATATTATATAGCTTCTCGGATTAATTGGGTTAATCAGCCCTTAAATCTCGATTAAGACAATCGGAATAAAAATGATATGTTGCAGGTTTCTATGCGTACAAAGGCATTGTCTATCTTTTTTAAGGTGTAACAAAATCATATTGATACGAGCTAGGACGCTTTTCCGCGTAATATTACTAACTTAATTTCATAATAAGTATGTGGTCGGCGTACCCCTCATGAACGAATTAAAAACTGTCTGTACTGCCCCATAAGTGTGTGCCCTAATTGTTTAATCCGATTATTAAATGGAGTACAACCCATTATTGTCCCACTGCTGGGTACGGGTGTTCTCTCGGAATGAGAGAGTTTTAGGCCATAGTCCACCGCGCTGGCCAAGTGCAATTTCTACCAAATTGCACTTGGCCAGCGCGGTGGACTTCACACACTTTTAAAACTTTTTTTAGTACTCTCAGTTGTGTAGGTTTCCTCACGATGTTTTCTCATTCACCGTAAAGCAGTAATAATTTCTAATATGCACATAAATCTTAACCAAAATTTACCAAAATCGTAATTTAACATTTACTATGCCTATTCTGTGGTCTAATTAAACATTAATGGTACACAGTCCATAACACTACAAGAGGATCTAATGTCTGCGAACCAAGAACTCAGCAAACTGGAAAGTAACGAGCCGATTGCGTGCCGGACGGAAGCCTGTTTGCAGATAATATCGATCGAGGACCGACCTGCTAGACCTGCTTGCTCAGATGCTTGTACCAGCGAGATATACTGCTGATAATGTAATGTGCTGCTTGTTGCTTTTGGGTAAGATGATCAAATCCTATTTAAGTGAGTCGGCATCCACAATCTTGCACCAAAACCCTAGAGCCACAGTACAAATAATATGGAACAGTATGGAAACTAAGCCTTGTTTATGAAATAATTACTTACTCTCTATGGAAGTGATAGGATTGTCTCTATATATTGTTTTCGTAATAGTGTTATTAATAGGTAATTATTTTAGCTTTTATTGTCATGTAGTCAACAATCAATCGAATTGTAATATCTACTAAGATTACAAATAATATAAGTAGGTAATCTCACATTTTCGCCTTTTAATCCCAGTATGACGATCATTATTATGTTAATTAGTTTATTAAATACGGAAAACAGTTTAATATTAATACTTATAGATGTTTGGAAATGCGTGTGATATCTAGTAATTAAGAAACCATTACATAAAAATGCTTTATTCTTCATAAATTACAAATTATTCACTGAAAAATACATTCTTCTGCGATGACATGTTCGGAGTTCATTATTATTAAATTTTATAATGTAAAAAATTCATACCATACCATTCATACACTAGTATTATTAAAAAGATCGCGGAAACAAATAGCAACAGATCACTCGTGTTGCGACACTCACTACTGAAGCACCGCGCACTCCTTAGCAGCCTCGTGTGTTAGTGTGTTAGTTTGTGTTAATGTGCCGTTTTCTAACACTTGTAGGCAATTTCCATACTGCTCCTAATATGTCTACTGTGCTCCAAGTGTGTATCACACAAGAAATAGGTGTGGCGGTGTTTCCCCGAACTCTACTAGCACTTCGTCCTCTCAAAGCATATATTGTCAGAAGCGTATCGCATACAAGAAAACCACTACAATCCGCTCCAACACCACTACTCACACATACACAGTACACAATCACAAAGACGGAATAACAATTATTCATTACGTCCCTTTACACAGTTGATTTCATCGCAAATTCGCCGTACGCATTCGAGATGTGTTAATCTTGTTCGAAGGATGTTTGTTTGTTTTGTTCCGCGTGACGCGAATTCCCTATCAGGGTACTTGTTTAAATTCCAAGCAAAAGTACCTACGAATCTAATGAACACTGCTTGCACCCGCGAAATTATTGGAAAGGGGTTAATTAGATAATTAGCGCCAGTATAATGAATTAGGTTGTTTAATTAACCTTATTATTAATCTAATTTATTAACAAGATTCTAATGTTACGGTTACCCAAAATGTTACGTCTGATATACAAGCTTGAGGTAAGGAATATCTTTATACTACCCATGGGTTTTATAAAAGATAATGATGAATAACTTAATCTGTAGAACTATGCTACATTATGGTAATCCTAACAGTTTTGGTATAGCAAAAAAAAATGTGTTGTCCTGCTAAAGAACTTGCGATGCACTGCTCCCGTGAGATCAAATCATTTTACGTGTATGAAAACGCATTACCACCCATGTGCAGTATCAGTTAAACTGCACACGACAACAGTCTATAACGAATAATGTAAGTTGAATTTTAGTCTTAAAAAAAATATTAGAGTAAAATATTAAAGCGTAATACGTATAACTACGCTCATACTTAAAATTATCTAAAAACCACAATGTATCGTTACAAAGTAAATCTCAGACAAAGCAGTCAGGAGCGAAATAGTGTTACCGAGAAAAAGCGAAAGTAATAAAGCTTAACATTGAATATATTCACTGAATACGCGGTGAAAATATTCCACCTGAAATATGTTCGGGCAAAAATATCAATCATTTTGTTTTGGGGTCGGGGGAACTATTTATAGGATACGTGATCTCGTAACGAACATGCCGATGAAATGTAGAAGCGTACCGATGAAACTTTCCATGTCACTACATAGTACTTAAAGGTACCAATAGGTATTTATTTTAATTTAACCAACATCCCTTATATCAGAATAACATTAAGATCCGGAACGAAACTCCAATCAATTTTCTACTCAATCAATCGAACAATCCTAAATCTACTGAATGACTAACACAAAAGACGTGATGTCCCCGATAGGAATCATTAGGATTTCAGAAATCGTAAACATAATTTTATCTCCGGAGACCGGCAAGGGACGGGTACTAACGGCCGCGTAATTTAAATGGGTATTCGACATCCTCGTATCGCACATGAGCTCCCTACGGTCTTTGTTGAGCTCCTCACGAATCCTAAGAGCCTGGTACAATAGATTTGTACGATGTTGAGGGAGAGGCAACTTTGGCAATAACGTTAATCTTATTAAACTTACAGCCAGCAGCTACTTGCGAGGTTATTTCCAAGCAAATTGCTTATACAAATAGCCTAGTTACATGTAACCCTTTGCGAATTAAATTACCAAGTAGCCAAAAAGCGTTTTCGCGGGCCATAAGCGTAAAATTACAATGTTATGACAAGAGCTCGGTAAATACGAAATATTTCGATTACGTTTATAAATTTCGCCTTACCTAATACAAAAACATATTTAATTAGACACTACAAATGTTTTGAAATCTATACAGATTTAAGTTTGACGACCTAAAGTAAAATTAATGATTCTTTGATAGTGCATATTTGCATGAATATTTGGCTTTTTTATAGTGTATAATCCGATGTCTAGTCATGAGTTTAGTTTTGTATAGAACACATCAAATGTAGCTTATGCTAGCATCGGTTCCATAACACAAGTTCCAGAAATTTCCTTCGAGGGAGAATTTGAAAAAATACATTTCACAAGATTTTATCAAATTTGCGAATGTCGGGCTGTGCACACCCGGAGCGGTGCCGCGAGAGGACTGATCCGTCGCCGGCGGCGGGAATCGAATTTGGTTCCCCGAGTCACCCAAATTGATTTACGCCTTCCCACCACGAGGTTACGCAGATTTCATACATTTCATTCGATGAGCAGACGATGGCGCCGTAAGCGTTACTGCTGTACGATAATATTTGAATGTACTTATGTTACATTGACCTTATCGATTTTATACCATTGCTTGGCGTCTTAAAATTTTTCGATGCCTAATTTTTATATTATTCATCTGAAATATCGACGGACTCAAGCCCAAGAAATATTTTAAATAGATTAATTGTCTTAACGTACTCTGCATGTAATTTCTCAGGCGTTAGAACCACCGACCGGAGAGGTAGCACCGTCACACTTATTTCTAAAGTGAAGCTAAAATACATGTACGCATGTACAATGTCCTTTACAAAATTGAAGTATTCTTTTTTTTTATATTTGTACCTAACGATAAGGCAGACGGGCCACCTGATGGAATGTGGTTACCGTCGCCTATGGACATTTGCAACACCAGAGGAGTCGCCAATGCATCGCCGGCCTTGAAGGAGAGCTCTTTTTGCACCTTTCTTGAAGAGCCCCATGGGAATACGCCAGGAGGAAGCTCATTCCACAGCTTGCACGTGCGTGGTAGGAAAGACCGTGCAAACCGAAACGTGGAGGACCGCCACGGGTCCAGTTGATGCGGATGGAACTTCATCCTTCGGCGAGTGGTGCGATGGAGGAAGGGTGACGTAGGCACCAGGTCAAAAAGCTCTTCGGAACACTCACCATTGTAAAGCCGATAGAACACGCATTCATAGTACAATGATCAATGATTGTTATACTTCTTCATCCCAGAGTAGCTTGCAGACATTCGCTGAATCACATTGCAGTAGTCTTGCAAACACGAGTTGGCACTCCGCCAAAACAATAAAAAATAAAAAAGCGGATACAAATTAAAAACAGAAACTAATTACTAGATATCTGAGTAGGAAAACATCGCGCGATACTGCCACTTGGTTTGCCTGTCCGATTCAAAACTATCATGGTTTTTAAATGTTGACAACCCATTCAGCAAGTTTTAAGCCATTTTAAAAATTTTGATATACCTACTTATAACATTTTCACCTCTAACGAAATTAGAAATATAAAACAAAAAGGACTATAAAAAGACATTAATTTAGATGGACTACATTAATCAATTTACTACAGAGGTTTTATTCGATCACTTGATTCATTAAGCGTTGAATTGAAATGAAATTAACGACGAGGGTTATTATTATTAATACGTTGTACCCAAAGTAATACGGTACAATACGCTTTCTTAGAAAAATACGCTTTCTACACTCACAGCCCCACAGTAGGATTTTCTCCTGTGTCGTGGGTGCCATGGACATACACAAAGACGAATACACAAACACCCAGACCCAGAACAAGAATCTAAACTCATCATTCAGATACCTGTCTGGCCGGGAATCGAACCCGGGGCCCACTGCGTGTCAGACCGGTATGGTAACCGCTGCGCCACGCGGGTCGTCGATAAACAATTTGTTGTCTTCGTTAAGTACAAAAAAGTACCTTGCATGTTAAGCTAATTAGTAAAATAACATTGTATGTAACTCTGAAAACGAATAAATCTTTAAAGCAGAGATACTAATTTAACTTTGAAAAGGCACTAGGGAAACATAATGCACGAACAGATCAATCGGTATATCGGCTCCAACCGCTTAGGTATTTCCCAGAACAGTATGTTTGTCATTGTGGGTTGCGTCGGTGAGTCGGCAACGAAGCCAGCCGCTTTGTTCCGCAAATCAACCGTTCTCGCCCAATGGCTTTGGCACTGGCTTTAATCGAAACGATTTGAATGAAACCGTAGAGTAACATTTTGTTTACACAAAATCGAAATGAGAATTTATTCTTTAGCCGAGCACAATCCTATTTTTTTTAATATATGACAAGTAAACAAGAATGCGGTTAATCTAATGTTACGTGACCACTGCTGCCCATGGAAGTCTTCCTACCCCAAAGACCTGTGGTTGGCGATAGATGCCTTACTACCTTGAAGACTTATTTGGAAAGCCTCGAATAAGTATATGTCCCTTGCCACGCCCTTCAAACCAGAACAAAGCTGCACTAAACTGCTGTTACAATGTGTGATGGTACCACCGGGGCGAACCATGAGTGATTCTATAACCTTCACAATATTCATAAGGATATTTTTATTAACTTAATACAGATAACAAACACTTCGAAATACTAGTTACAATTAATTACTTTTCCTCTCGATACTAACCTCAAATTGTACTTTGAGACATTAGTACTAGAACAACATAAAGCTATAGAAGTTGACAATACAAATGAGCCGTTGCCGCCCAACATCCCTGGCGCTGACTGTGACGGAGTGACTCACGATTTAAATGAGACTTGAAAATGGATTGTAGGGATCGATGAAGTAACGAAATGACTTCGTTTCAACAGACATTGTACTGTACATTTAAACAATGTTTATTTCATGTTGGCCTAATACAATAACTATTAAAATTTGCAAGTATATTTATAATAAAGCTTTGAGTTTAATCTAAGAAATAATTTATTAAAGCTTCTCAGGAATATACCTGAAGCAAATTTTACAAAAACTTTAACTCCGACCTTGTTTATAAAATGCCGTAAACATGTTTTTTCAATTACGAATTTTTAATACGTAACAGTTTTCGCAATGTTAACAAAGGAGAAAAAAAAACATCGCCGTTTATTCGTATTTCGCCGGGGGCTCAGGAAAAACTGAGAAAAGAATACAAATGAGGTAGAAACAGCCCTCAGTTTAATAAAGGCGACCCATCGGCCTGACGAGATGCAAGAATTTGAAAAATTGCTCGGCGGCTACTTCGTTATATCTTTTACATTTCTACTTGTGTTATAACACATTTTTCATAATATTTTAACGAAATACTTGAGCATATGGAATATATTGAAAAAAAAAATGTAAATCAATATGACGCTATTTTGATAAAAGATGTTAACATAACCAAAGTTGTCAAAGAAAAAACATTGTTCGTATAATATTACATGTATAATATTACATTTATAAGTATAAAAAGCTTTTATTTTAATGGACTTAAAAGAAAAAAATAAATTCTATAGTTGCCAAACCCATCATTTTGTTACATGGTATAATTTTGTATCAAATATGTTGTACAAATATATGCAATTATTCATTTTTTTTTTATGGCGGTCATCTTGAATTGGGATTTTTTTCGTATTGTAGGTACTGTATTTAACACATTAAGCCCTTTCATTTGATACTCATATAATGTGGGCTGTACAAAAAAATGTAATCCGCCATTTTGTCGCGACCGCCATTTTGAATTAACAACAATATTGATTATAATTGTCATCACAACTATACTTGTATTCCAAATTTCAGCTTAATCGGACACTGAGAAGTGGGTTACATTAAGGTTGCAAGGTTTGACCTAAACATATACTTACATACTTACCCACAAACACTGGAAGTTAAATAAAAGCTTTGAAAAAGAGAAATGACTATCTAAACTTCAAGCAATATATTTATAGTGTACACCCCGCTTTTTCCCTTACACTACAGCGAAATTTATTTGATCCAACTGCTACTCCGAGTATATCTAAAATTATTTATTTTAAGAACTTTATTCTGCGAATAAACTTTAGTTAAACAAATTTTCAGTAACACACATTATCTATTGTTACAAATAATAGGTAAATATAATCTCAATCATGTAATAATCGAACTCTTGTTCTCATTGTTAGTCATCTATCATAACGCGTATTTATTGAGGCTTATTCCAAACAATATTCCTCGAGATACCGCAAACACAAGATAAATTTGAACAATGTCCAATATCCATTGGAATTATGCCAATAAATTTTATGAGCATTCCGCCAATGGCTGGATGAATTGGAAATTACAATATTCATTATTTCATACCGAAACATTTATTGATATAATGATGGATCTTTAATCCGATTTACATTCGATATGTAATTGTTATTCATGACTACAGCAATATCGCCCTGTCGTACGGATTACCATCTCATTTTGAATATAAATTCACGACAACTCAATTCACGTTCTCATCAAAAGAACTTGTTATCTCTAAGGCTTTAATGGAAATATACTTCATTTAAAATATTCTTATCCAGAAAATTTACAAAACGCGTGACCGTTTTGACAATTATGTAAAAATCTTGTGCAAGCACATCAAATATTACATCTCAAATTAAAATTTTGTTTAATAACGGACAGTTAATTACGGACTACCATTAGGGCGTAATGAAATTATGACAAAGGAAATTGCCGACATTGTGTTCATGTCAAACAAAAGACCCAAGATTTTTCTGTGGAGCTTGAAAAGACCAACTTTTATTATACATTTTATGAGTAAGTATAGTACCCCTGACTATGCCCAAGGAATTATTTGATTTCCAACTTCATTACATCACAAGAATGTGAAAGTAATAGGTATACCTTTTGAATAAGACGGTCCAACTTTACTTCTTCGGTCTTAATGGTTCGTTTATTGTATTCGAAATTACTTGGTACTAGTTTTCAGTAGGATGTCTAAGCCAAGTCTATGGTTGAACGGATTTTTTTTTCAAACTTTAGTTTAGTAAATGAAATGGTTAAAAGTACTGCATTATAAAAAAATTAAAATAAATACACGTATTATACATAAAATCCCTTCTCTTGAATCACTCTATCTATTTAAAAAACTGTATTCAAATCCGCGTAGTTTTAAAGATCTAAGCATACATAGCGACAGAGAAGTGAATTTGTGTCTGACTTCCGATAGAATCCTTGTTCTAGATGATTTGCTTACAAATGTCCATGGGCGGAAATGGCCACTTAGCATCAACTGGACTGCATGCTCGTTTGCTATTTCAATGTGATAAAAAACATCTGTAATCGGCCCCTGTTAAGTTAAGGAACTTAACTGAGGTTGGCCACATATTCCTAGCTATCCCTAACGACTACTTTCAACCGTGTCGGTTAATTGTTGTGTTTACGTCAACCTTCAAATCAAAACACAAGTTATTTTTCTTTTTCATCTGACTGAAGTAGCAAACAAGCATGCCGTTCACCTGATGGTAAGTGGTCACTACCGCTCATGGACATCTGTAATCAACTACATACAGAACATGGGATCTATCTGAAGTCAATCACAGATGCGTTGCTACTACCGAGGACTATGATGGTCGCCTCATATAAAAATGTGCCGGCAACCACACCCTTCCATCCAAACGTAAGAAATGCTCCACGCTAGAAACAAGTGTTTAAAACTGTAGTAATTACACAGAATATAAGTACAAAATGAGAAAAATTACCAAGAAATAATAATATGAGAAAACGCCTCATTGAAATGGGCGGCTTAAACTCGTAATACTTCACCGCCTCCCCTTAGGACGAAATTCGGTAACGTCATTTGAAGGCATAACTCAGTCTGTAATCTCCCAAGATTATTTGTCTGGATCTTGTCTGACAGGTAATTACGTCATATTGCAGATGATAAGAATCGGCCGGCTTCGGGCCCTTAGGGAACGTTGACAACCCGTCAGGTTACCGCGACCTTCATTGGAAAAAAATTTAATCCTCTTTTTAAATGTACGTGTAAAATGTTTTATCTTATCGATAACTGCGTGTTTCGAATTTAAAAAAAATTAAGGATGAACAAACATTTAATATACTCAACATCTTCGTAAAAATCTCTTTTTATAATTTAAGTACAACTTTATATTTACTAATGTATAAAATGTTTTGTCAAAATTGGGATTACTTATTTTTTGCATTCAAAACATTATAAAATATTATTTATATTTATTACAACAAAACAAAAAACTCGAAAACGATTCCCACCGTGAAATAGAAACAAAATTAAAAATACCGGAGCTAAATTAACTCAATGTATAATGTTTAGAGTATACTAGGAGTTTAGAAGTGGGGAAGATGCGACATTTCAATAACGTGGGCATTACAGTATATTTGGACGCAACTCTTCTGAGCGGTACAGCGTAGGGATGCAGACAGGGGATAACGCACCCCTGCGAATTCACACACACAGATTCCTAACGCCTATAATGTCCTGGTACTTTTATTGCAAAAATAATCGCTTCGTTCTCCATGTGGCAATATGATTTTTTCGGTTTAACTTACCTGTAACAAACAAAGAAAAAATATTAGTTTCACAGAAATAGTTAACTTAGATGTACGGAGGTAATTGAGGTTTTTTTTATAAAATTATGTTTCCGTTAAAATATATTCAGATTTTATTTTTTATTATAACGCTATAAACTAAATTTACTTTATCCGAGCTAAATGCTTAGGTTGAACCAATTAATTGAGTTTAACCAGCAAACCAACCTAAATTCGAAACCGAATGGCATGGAACTAAATTGTTTTATTCGGAGCTTTACGAGTACGATTTAGGTATACGACTATTTTATTATTCAGATATAGGATAAGCTGCATGCCGACGTGACATGGGCTCGGGCTCCGGAGCCAGGGTCGCAGCATCACGTAACATTACTGCAGTGCAGCCCGCATTTGCACTGCGCTGCCCAAATGTAACCAAATTTCATCTACTTTTTACATGACAGCTGCTTGTTCGAGCGCGAAGTTATTTACGTCGTTTTCTTTGAAATTTATGACTTCGATTCCACCAATAAATTATTATACGAAATATTACTAAGATTTTACGATAAGACTCGCGATTTAGAGACATCGAAGGCATTGAGCAATTTATCTTCTACGTGAATAATTATTCAAACAAAATGGTATTAAAAACGTTGATTTAGTATTTTGGTACAAGGTAACTATAAATATCGACAACTAAATTCCCACAAGTACACGATTCTATAAAAAGACTACACTGAATAGTGTATACGTAAAAGATAAGCCGCGCTTACGTCAACTTAAATTATTTTCGAGGGAGCCAAAAATAAATTTTAAAGCGATGTTTTTACAAAAAGATGAGTTTCTATTTAGCACGGTTTTTTGTGTAACGGTACCAGGGTATCATGAATACAAGGGGCGCTTTTCACGGTCCGATGGACGCGTATCGAGGCATGTTTTTATTACGGCCAGTTTTTGCGCCGGCCCCGTTGTCCTGATTACGCAGATTAATAAACGTCAGAAGCGGGCCTTTATTTTACGATCTTCAAATTAATAAGTCGAAAGTTTACGGCGCGGGAATATTACTTTTTCATTTTCGTCCGACCTTAGACCGATTTACAGCGTTTTTATTATGTCCTGTTATTGTCCCTGTGGGAAGGATGTCAGCGGGACCGCTTTATTTGATTGAGTCGTACTTTAGATTAATTTATGTACAGTAATTAATGAATCCTTACTGAGATTGTTTAAAGAGATGGTTCTGTTAGTATATAATTTTTATTATGAAAGATAATACTTTCTATAACGAAACAAAATAAATTAAATAATGAAAATCATCACTCACAACCATTTAACTTACATTTTTCTTAGAAAGACTTTACTTAGATTTGTGTTATGTGATTCATGTGAGACAATTTATAACAGTTCCCGGATGTCCAGACAGCAACGAGACGGTGACGAGGGTCCCGACCTCCCCGCTGCGAAATGACGCGTAAGCTCTTCCGCATACTGCCCCCCTGGTACTTTTACACTAAGTTACGCTAAACTTTTAACAAGCTTTGTTCCAATTTAATCTAGATAAACAAGAATGTTAAGTTTAACTAATTTTAACTTTGACTCTCTTAGAAAAAAAACTACTACTTAGTTATTTTTGTAACAAACAATCAAAAAAGTTAGCGAATTAAGCTCAACTTTTTCTGATTACATATATTTCCGTACGGTTATACTAACAGTACGGAAATATATGTAACGTGTGTTCCATAGTTTTAACCCGTACCATGATGGAAACAAAATCAAACAAGCTGGCGGCTACACGGTGCTATTCCACCTTGTTCCTAATTATTTTGAGCCGGCCCCGTGCGGCTCAACTCATCTAACTTCTTCCTCGTTGACATGCCACGGGCACGTCGTGTATTCCTGGTATATATATCCCAAACCTGCCAACGTGATCTGAACACCAATGTTAATTCAATTAGAACTTCTCACACATTGACTGGTGTTACATACGTTGTATATATCAACCAACAAAGGATTGAAACTACAACAAAATTTGTTAAATATGACTATTTTTTATTAAGTTCGTTTTGTACTCCTGGTATGGTTGGACAACCATAAAGGACTTTACTGCCGATGTCGGTTAAAAGTAAAATTAAATTATTCTATTTTTTCGTTCGGTAGTTCTTGACAACTATCATCGATTAATTGATAAAATCTCATTTGAAATTATTGAAAATTTTGTCAAATTTCGAACATTTAACGAACAGTAGAATATATTTAATGCATAGTGAAATTGCTAACGATCAAAGGGATTTTACGACACCACGACCAAGAACATGATTCGTGGAGGATAAACAACAACTTCACATATAGAACAAGCAACAATCGCAATGACATCGGAAAAGCGGTTATATTTTGAAAGCCGGTAGCAATTTCAATCCGTGCTGGAACACTATGTGACTCGTTAATGTTGGAATTTAATATCGCGGCAATCAGCGGCGCACGTGACCGCGGCCGTGGTGCTCCGTGCAACCGGGGTATTGGATTTACGGTAAAAAAGACGATAGACATGATCCGGGATTCATTTTGAAATGCAATGGTTATTTGTAGAGTAATGACTACGAAGAACAATAATGAGGATTTTCTTGTTATACCTATAATTTATGACAATGACTTGATAAAGAAATTACTAAATTATAATATAAAATGAATAAATTAATAAATAACTAATGATAATAAATTATAATACTAACATAGTTTCTAAGTAATTTGTTACTAACCAGCTAAAGACCCATAGCTGCCTGAAATACAATTTATTTTTAAGCTATTGCATAGTTTCTATCGAGGGCCTCGAGCGCGGGGACCGAATCCAGAAATTCCGCAACGAAAAAAAAAGAGTTGTGTCACAATGATTTTTGTATAGAAAAATTAACTAAAATATTTTTGGTATTTTAGCCAATTTCCTGAAAAAATCCCTTTGGAGTTAATTTTCTTAAATTAATAAGTATCTAACTTTACTTCCATTTTACATGTGACAGATATATTCGCCATTATGTTTGGATCAGGGATGTGATCTGAGGTCGACTAATCAAAGAATTGATTAATTAAGGTTATAAAATCGATTTACTAATTTATTTGAATTATCAAAGAAAAAGAAATACTGCATAAATAAAATAAATAAATAATAAATAATTATAATTGCATAAGTTGATACAAAATGCTATGCAATAGCTTTACCGCGGCAGTCCCCGAGTGCCACACGTCTTTTTTTTATTTTTTTATTTTATAGCTATAAAAGAAACAACAAACGAGCACATTGTCCACAAGATGGTCAGTGGAAATTGCTGGTCATGGACATCCGTGATTAACCCTAGATAAGATTACAATCCTACCATAGGTTGACCACAAATGAGTTGCTTCCCGTAAGGCCGAAGCTTGATGGTTGTCTCCCGTATCACATCCCTCAAATCAAGATTCAAGTTTGGATCCCGGGCAGATGACAACAGAAATTTAGATATTAGTTATAGAAGAAATCGTTTGTATTCTTGTTCTACATGTTACTTTTGTAATGTCTATGACATCCAAGATAAATAAGAAAAAAATCATAGTGCAGGAATAGTGTTTAAAATGTCTGTATTATTTAGTTAATTAACAGTACAGTCGACACGTGGATGAATTTCCGAGACGTTCCTAAAACTTTCAAGTTAAATAAGCGGTAAAATAGAGAATGAGTATATATTTATGTTACCCAATATTTATAATGGGTAACATAAATTTATTCAGCTATTTCATTTACCTAAACAAAAGGTGTTAATAAATCATAATATGCACGCTGGCGGCACGTTCCGTAAATACAGTCAGTGTTAAAATGCATACAATGAAACTTAGAAGTATTGAACAGACTTTTTATTTATTTCTTGACATACATAAACAAGCGACCACAACTATTGAGAACGCTTATAAAAACTCGTAATCCAGCGAATTTCGGCTGTCATCTTACAAAACTGCTCTAACAAATGTGGAAGACACTTCAAAAATTCAATAAATAATCAAAAACCGACTGCAACAAATTCAGTTTAGGTAAAAATGTATCGCAGTTTGTTTGCAATATCGGATACGAAGTGGCTACGTCCGTTGCCATCGTTTTATTTACGTCGCCTCGGCTACGTCACGAGACAGGAGACAATTTCCCAGGCGACAGCTGCCCGGGACACCGTTGATATTGTGATGTATTTGCGAAGAGCGAGCCTGCCCGCACCAACTGCTCGCAATACACTACAAATGCTCGAAAAAGGCCCTAGATATTGGCAATATATCTTTATAATCTGGCTTCGGAAAGTACACGTCAGCTATGTGGGTTAATGGTTATCAATATTATCGGTATTATGATAAATGGGTGTGAGAAAAGGGTCTGAGATGTACCAAATGTTACAAATTACATAGGTGTATGTATAAAGTACGGTGTAACTAAAAATAATTTAGATTACAAAGAAGATTGATAAGTATGTATTAGTTTAATGATATATTCTACTGTAATAATAAATAAATAAGGAAATACATGTCATACAGTTTCAAAAATAAAACAATATTAATGTATCATCTATTTTGAGGTTTTAGACCGGCAAATCAGAACGATGATCCAGGGTTGATACTTCGGAATGACCGTATCATCAATCCCGCACAACACAGGTAATCGTGTACATTAAAAATCCAATAATATTTATAAATGTACAGGGGTGCATGAAGTTGTATTCGAAAGGGACTTTTAAAAGTGACGAAAAATTATTTAAATTGCCAATTTTTCAACCGTAGAGGCGAAAATCTGGTTTTATTTGCGTTCCGGGCGACCACATCGGCGAAATTGGAAATAATCAGACTAAGTATATAAATGGACTCCGAAAATATTACATTTTTGTGTGCTGTTGTAGTACGCGGATATATCAAAATCAATAATATTAACATTTCATATGTTTTGAAATAGATTTAATTCATATTAAGTATATAACTACTACTGAAAGTACTAGCCAAGTGCGAATTACCAATTCGACTACACCTTCTCATTCTGAGAGTAGATCCAGTCTCAGCTGTGCGACAGTATTGGGCTTATAATGACTACTAAAATGTTTTTTGGATGATATTTATCATGGAGGACTGCTTTACTCTCGCGTGTAATCTAAAAGCACAGACTGCTGGTCAAATCCTGGCAGTGCGTATTTACATGAATTGTCCCTACCATAACTTTATCCCTTGGCATTAAAATACTAACGTGAATTCACTCACGTTAGTATTTTAATTATCAGTGAAAATATTGATGTTGACATGACATTCGCTCATATTACGTTTTTTTAACTGACTGATAATAATTCGTCAAAAGTATGAAGCTGTATAAACTTGTATGTATCTAACTGAAACATTTTATTTTTCTAAAACCTTTAATTTGCACGTTTTTACTGCTACAATTGTTATTCACAAAAATGTAGCTTGTTGCATCAATTACCCAAAACTTTCGGATTTTGTTTCGATCCTTTATTTTTTTTTGCATAGATAATTTATATGCTACTTCATATTATTACTTTTAAACTGCTTCATAAGCGCCATCTTGGAGGATACTTCAATCCATTAGATTTGATCCACAGCTATGGTAGACATTACTGTCTCTATCATCATAAGAATGTATGCAATCCTACTAATATTATAAATGCGAAAGTTTGTGAGGATGTATGTGTGTTTGTTATTCTTTCACACAAAAACTACTGAACGGATTTGGTTGAAACTTTACAGTAGTATAGGTTATACGTCAGAATAACACATGGACTATAATTTAAACCGATTTTTTGTAATAAGGTTATACTATAACGAGAAATATCAGATTAGTCGCAAAAAAAATTGTCCTCTGAGAGCTATCTTCGCGTACGCTGCCTAAACCGTTGGAGATACCCAAATATAATGTACGGTGGAATTGTTTGGCTCACATAGATCTAAATAAAAGTCCGCGACAGCATATATCTATATTTTATGTATAACCCACAATAACTCTTTTTATACTTTGAAAATTTAAAAAATATGAAGTTAATGTTTCCATGGGTTTTATACAAACTAAATATTAATCCTTATCAAAATAAATGATTTCAAAAAATCAAGCATCTAATACAGATTAAATCTACTTTTTACACCATGTAAATTGGATAAGTAGTTTAGAAGATATTACGAGTATAACATATTGCGTACTCAATTGATTGACCGGCAGTACGCGCCGTGTGCCGCCGCCGTATACAACGAAGTTCTATGAAATTAATATTTAAATGGTTATAAATCACGGAGCAAAATGGGAAAGGTCGATGTGAATGACGTCCCTGTAGTTCCGGGATCAGAACAAGGCTACGGTATCCCCTGTCTGTGCTAAGAGGCGACTAAAAGGGGGCTTTCGGGTTTGCGGGCGGCTAGACTGGGAGCTCGAAACACCCAGACAGCAACTTCGGGAAAGATGTCAGCATGTGTGGTCGCATGCTGTCGTGAGAGCCAGGATGCAAGGAGCTTGAACAGTCCAGCCAGGCGATCCCGGGAAGGATGGTGGTATACGAGTGGTCGCTTAACGTGGTAAAGACTAGATGGAGTGGTGGGCCCAGCCGCTCACTTGGGAGGAGCCCGATGGGGCAATGCACTCAGAGGACTCCAGTTGCGTTCCTTTGAAGATCCCGGAGTCCTGGTGCGATAAGAATCCCACATAACCCTGCGTCGCTCCCACGGCGTATGGTACCTTTTAAAGGTTCCCCCTCGACAAAAAAAGGTCACTAAGAATGAAACAGTGGAAAAGGTTAGATATGTCATTCAATCGTCATCGACCTTTTAATGTTACACAACTTGGCACATATGTCAGATTAGCAGTAGTTTAGGTCGTAGTTGACCACGCTAGCCAACTGCGCGTTGGTAACCGTCACGCGTTTTGAGACCCTTTCTTAAAACTTTTTCAATTTCAGAATAAGTATTAAATTCCGTTGCCGACAAAACTAATTCAAATTAATATACGTGCCTGTGATTTGAAATTTGAACACACAGATTTAGGAAGTAGGGCAAGGGTTCAATCTGAAGTCCATCACAGATGCGTTGCTACTCTCGAGGACTTTGATGATCGCCTCATATAAAAGCGAGCCGGCAGCCACACCCTTCTAATGAAACACAAGAACTGCTTCACGGTAGAAATAGGTGCGGCGGTGATAACTCCCTGGTTGAACCATTGCTCTACCACCTTACAAACTTTATGTGGCAGACTAAATTCCACGCGAGCGAAGCCGCGGGCAAAAGCTAGTTGTATATAAAGCAGATTTCAATGGGAACGTAGTCCATTTAACTCCTTTATGGTCTTAAAAAATACATTCTTCAGAAAGATATGGATGAGCACGCTTAACAAAGACTTGCCTTATACGTAACTGCCTGTGTTAAAACCAATTCCGAAACGACATTTGCCGGTATCCCGTGGATACGGCGACGGATTTGCGGCTGGGACAGATGCATCACACTAGATACATCGTAAATCCACCGAGCAGTTCGAACGGTGTCAAGCCGATCGTACATCACGGGGAGTATCGATCTGACCACAATAATTGCTTTTCATGCTATAAATTTGGTGGCGTGTTCGCAAACAGAACCTTATCTAGAAACGTATGTAATATGTACATACATATATACGAAGTTGAAAGTTATAAAATGTAAACTTTAATTTTATGGGTTACGGGATATTCAATTTAATGTTTTATATATACCAAACGTGTACCCAACGATAAGACAAAGGAGTTACCTGATGAAAAATGTCCACCAATTCGCACTTGGCCAACGGGGTGAACTATGGCCTCAACTCTCTCATTCCGAGAGAAGACCCGTGTCCAGCAGTGGGACAATAATCGGTTGACAAGAAGATGAAAAATAGTCACCTTCGCCTACGGATATTGCAATACCGGAATTTCCAATGCATCGTTGGCTTAGAAGAAGATCCTTTCTGCATCTTGCATAAAGAGCTCCATTTCACAGTGTTAGCAATAACTAAGAAGGAAGGTCATTTTACATTTTCGCACTTTCCTGGCAGGAAAGAGACAGTGTAGCATTTGGCAGAGGTCCATATTCCCTGACGAGTAGAGTCTAGCAGAATTTGAGCTCAATAAATCACATCAAATGTCAATTATAGGGTTATTAGACTTTACTAAGGATGTTCATAAATAATACATCTTATCTTAAGTGGAGTTCAGAACATAATCAAAATTTATTCGATCAAATACACTTAAGGACAGTTTTAGTTCGGACTTTTTACGGCATTTCTAAAACTTTGAAAGTAAATTATCTGAAATTTTATTTCTTCTCTACTAAAATAACTTGTGAAATTGCTGTTCCAATTTGATCAAAAGAAACATAGAGAGTATCAAAAAGAATAAATATTCACCGCATTGGTTTGTTATTTCAATTTGTCCCAAAGCAGCAGAGACGTTTTTTCGCGTCGTCCAAAAAGGGCCTTAACGTGAAATATTTTATTTTTCACCAGGAAATTAGGGAGACGTAATTACGCTCGACAAAGTACTACCCATTTACAAGTTATCGTTGGTTTTTATAATCGAGATTCGGAACATTTCCGCATACAGCGAAAAAAAGGAAATTGAAGTTTGAAGACAAGATCAGTTGTCGAAAGTTATTGTCTGTAAATTATTTAAGTCTAAAATTCAATTACATGGTTTCGACAGTCCTTACTCTGCTTTTTAAAAATATAAGTATATTTTTATACATTGTATGCATGAAGAAACAAGAAACAAGATATATAAAGCTTATCAGAATTTTAACAAATATATAACAACAAATCGACGGACTGACTAAACAATAAACCTAAAAGAAAAAGGTACCTACAAGTTATTTATCAATATTATGTTTAAATTTATCAAAGAAATAATAAATAAGATAATTTAGAAACCTAAATTGATCAAAATATTTTAGCTCTCAATTTAGTTTTTTAAATAAACAAGCTAAAGAAGGCCAGACTTAAAAGAGCACTCATAATAAGGTTCAGCGGATTCGTAAACTGTGCTCAGAAGTTGACAAAGGGGTGAATATGCCACTTACAAATTAGAGTATCTCTGAATGAAAAGCGCAAAGTAATAATAGCCTCTTCGCTCCGTAAGGGACTAACTCCATTTATTTTATTTCAAAAGTTTTCTACGTCTTTCAAATTGAGATGCTCCACGCGAACCCTATTGTTCGCTTTCGTTTGTCACAATGTCTACGTCATAACGACTCACTTCAGATTTTCGTTAACCTGACTTTAACGTGCCGGCACTTCAAGTGAAAACGCTTTCATTTCATAGCAGGATGATTTCATATTATCGGCGTAACGGTGAACCGAGATAAACGCTCCCCTAAACTTCCAGTCATTGACGAAACTTTTCCAATCTCCTGGAAAAAAAAATTGACGCCGTGAGAGAAATTTTCCCTGGTTCATTGAGCTGCGAGACATCTAAATTTAAAAGACGCGGCGGAATATAAATAAAGTTTGCTCATATATTTTTGTGTCACTTGCCGAAGAAATTTGGGTAACTCACTTTGCTTCGGCTCAACGAAAACGTTTTTCTTATTTTTGACAACCTACTTACGTGTTTACGTACTTCTATGTTTACAATTTACATAGTTAACTTTATGCATATTTATAAACTTAGACAAAAGTATTTTAGCTTTGATATTAAAAAAATACTAAAAACTTCCTAATACGGCGTGTCATAAAAGTAGCTTTTAGGCATTTCACTATTGTATTTTTATATAGGTAATATATAAATAGCAAACGAGCATAAAGTCTACCCGACGTTCAGTGGTCACTGCTGCCCATGGCTGTATTTAACTAACTCCGAAAAAAAACAGGGGTATTAACTGAAGTAGATCTTTTTTTTCTTTTTTTCTAATAAGCGTTTTAAGTTGTGTTATTATTCAATGCAACCAGCGATATGTGATAAAGTTCTTATAATACACGCTTTCTACACTCATAGCCCCACACTAGGGTTTTCTCCTGTGTCATGGGTACCATGAACACACACAAGATGAATACACAAACACCCAGACCCAGAACATGAATCTAAACTCATCATTCAGATACATGTCTAGCCGGGAATCGAACCGGGACCCATTGCGCGTCAGACCGGTATGGTAACCGCTCGGCCACGCAGGTCGTCTTCAGATCGCAAATACGTTGTTGATCACACTCTTGAGGTGACCTCATATGGTAATCATCCAACATCCACGCTATATGTCATTTCCCATAACTACAGGTATAAGTTTATTTTAATCTAGTTCTACAATTTAAAAGATTTTGTATTAAAGAAAAACATACATATATAACAAATATTGTATCTCTTACACTCTGCCATAATAAAACACTATATCGAAGCTGTTTACATTTATCCCAGAAACACATTACAATTTTTCTTATCTTGCCACTCCTTAGTATATAACACATAAACATTTTTTTGATCAGAAATAGCCCACTGAAATACCAACGTTCCCAAGGTGATAATGTAAAGTGTTTTTAATTCTTTCGGAATAATAGAAGTTGAACCGGTCTCGAACAAGGAATCAAATTTGCATATAATCGATACTGGCACATTACCGGTAATGAGAACGGGATAAAAAATAGATTTTCCTTTGTCGCCTGTGTGAGAATTCAGGTAAATTAGTGTTGGCCGGCCCGTGAATCCACTAAATTGCTGAGAAAGTAATGGTAACGTGAAAGTTATTTACAAACTAGTGAATAAAATTTGCAGTGATAGCCTAATGTTGAAACTTGCCCTCTCGATCGGGAGGTCCGAGGTTCAAACCCAGGCACGCACCACTGATTCATGTGCGTATTAGAAATTAATTATCACTGCTTTTCGGTGAAGGAAAACATCGTGAGGAAACCTGCACACCCGAGAGTTCTATAAAAAAAAAAAAGTTCTCGGAGGTGTGTGAAGTGAAGTCCACCAATTCGCAATTGGCCAGCGCGGTGGACTATGGCCAAAACTCTCTCATTCTGAGAGAGAAGATCCGTGTCCAGCAGTGGGCCAATAATGGGTTGACGAGAGAAGTAAAATTTTATAAATAATAAATGTGTTTTACTTAATAAATACCAGAGAAAGTTGTGAAAGCAACATTGACGTATCGGAATTAATTTAGAAAATGGTTTACATAAAATAAGTACACTTATTTTACTTTACTATTAATTACAAACCCCCTAATGTTAGCAATAAAATTCAGGATAATTTAGCCAATGTTAAACTTATTCCCATAGCTCCGTGTAATAATTATACCGTACATCAATGTTTAGAATTTCTATACGTAATTTAACTCGTAACATAGCTATTATAGGATGTGTCGAACACTCTGTATTTTTTTTCTGACTGAAATAGCAAACGAGCATGCAGTTCACATGATGGTAAGTGGTCACTGCCGCCCATGGACATCTGTAATAAACTTCATACAGAACATGGGTTCAATCTGAAGTCAATCACAGATGCGTTACTACTCAGGAGGACTATGAAGGTCGCCTCATGCGAAAGTGTTCCGGCAACCACAACCTTCCAACGAAACGCAAGAAATGCTTTACGCTAGAAGCAGGTGTGGCGGTGGTACCCTCCCTTTCGAACTACACCGGTTCTACCACTTCGAGAAATTCTAATTCGATTATTGTTAGTGATAACGGAGACGAGGTTGCATCACGAGGATCTAAATATTTTTTTACACGCTTTATATTATTTTATTAACTAGGGTTGTATCTATGTATGTAACGGAATCTTTGAGCTCTATTTTCACCGATTTCCAGGTATTAAGGCCCGGTGACAATGCAATAATATGATTTTTGTTTTTATTTGCACAAAAGTGTGTTTTTTTAGTTTTTACTAAGCTAAGCTGAATTATACTGTGTTTGTCATTTATTATTACGTTAGCAATATTACTGTATCTAGGTAAGAATTCAGTATCTCGCTGATTAGTTATTTACAGATATGAGTATGTAACATAAAAGAAAAACATGAAAATGATGACATGACGACTGCTATAAAATTTTGGATTGAAAATTTGTAGCTCTATCATTCAATTCAGGCTTGATGTTTGAAATAGCTAAAGTAAAACCTGAACAAAAGCTTTGTTGGCATCTTACCATCATATACATACAAGGCGATGATAAAGGTTCAAGAAACGCACATAAAGCTCCATCGCAATTGTTCGGATGCTGATACCGCGTTCCGCCATTATGGGATTACGGACGGACCGACCTGATGCGACATTTTATGCGGTTACTGGATTGTTGAGAATCTTTGCATAGACGAAAAATAAAACTCTAAGCTCATACCCTGCTACTAGAATTTCTTTTGTTAATTACTATGGAAGATGTATAGAAAACCCCTCATCTAAAATGTTGCTAAAAACCCACACCTAAAATGTTCTTATAGCAAAATTATTATTTTGGTGTCCGGCCGGATATCGAAGTCGGTACCTGTAGGGTGACAAACTAGTAGTAGCTGTGCCTTGCAAATTGTCTCAGTTATCTGTATATGTTTCAATTATCTACAACTGTTTAACATTTCTCGCTATTCCCTACACTTTCAAATTAGAGTTAATACATCTCATTACAATAATCACATGACAGAATGCTCTTATCACATAATTGACAAAACAGTACATTACCTATTAATTCGCAACGGTCGAAATTCGACGGTAATTTGACTTAAAAAACTAAATTTCATATTGTCCAAAGTAGCACGAGTATTTCTCGATTAATAAATAGATATAGATTAAAATCACCCGTTAAAGGTAAAAAGAACTTTTAATTAACTAAGCTGCATTTAAAAGCAAAGCGGGTATTGTGACAAAGACATCTGTCATTTTTGAAGTTATGTGTTTTCATAGTAAGACATTGAATGTTGTGCGTCTAATGCAAGGTAGTGTGTGTAATGCGTTTTAGTTGATTGTGGGTATATTTTATGCATTATTTGAAAAAAATATTAGCATTAGGTAATCCTTCTCTACGTGAACTTTATCCGTGCATAATTTTATCCTCCGTCTGCGGCAAATATCTTAAAAAGAATGACAACTTTCTGCTTCACGTATTAATATTACTAATAAAACCTAGTTGAAGTAAATTGATACAGTCACATTAACCGTTCAACGTGAAGCTCTTCCATTAGAGGATTACCGGCTCGATACGAGGCGACAACTTATCGGGCAGGATTTCAAATCGGCCGCATTACGGTCGCCGGACACCGCTTTCCCATCTACGTCCGGACGCTGATTTCATGTAATGTGATTTGAAAATACCTCTTTGGATTTCAACTATTCTTGCCTTTGCCTTTTTACCCGATTGCATCAGGGGACGGGTAATGTTTTACTACCGTTTACATGTTTGTAATGCACAAATAGCTTGACAAATTGTAACGTATGACGTATAATTTGAATCAACTTAGCTGCTAGATATCATACGCTAGATTTGTTTTTTAGAGATCAGAGTAAAAAGGGGATAGTATTTTTTATTATGATTACAATATGGCTATAAAGCAAAACTACCACTATGAAATATATATTATTTTTCTTTCATATATACAGAAAACACTTATATAATGTCTGGGCGACTATTAAAACCTCGTTAAAATAAACTAATACAGTCACATTAAACGTTGCACGTTGATCTCTTCCATAAGGGCCGGCGCACATATGACGGAGCGCAGCGCAGCGCATGCCCGCGAAATTTTCTTAACGAATCACACACTAGCCGAAATTCGCGCTAATTACTGGGAGAAAGCGCGCGGATGCGCGCGGGTACGCGCGGATGCGCGAGCATGCGCTGGAATATACTCGACAAACGGTCGTCATTCATTCATTCAGCCCAGCGGCCAGCGGCGACCGAAAGCGGACGCTCGCGGAGTAGCGCGTCGTGCGCGCGCGGTCGCGCTCCTGCGCGCGCGGTCGCGCTCCCGCGCTACCTTTCGCATGTGGTCGCTTCCATGCTCCTCAGAAATAAATTGCTGTTATTTAATTTTGGATATTATTTCTAAAGGGACAATGACGATAATAGTTTGACAGCAAAAAATGCGCTGCGCTGCGCTCCGTCATATGAGTGCCGGCCCTAAAGGGGATTACCGGCTCGATGCGAGGCGACAACTTATCGGGCAGGATTTCAAATCGGCCGCATTACGGTCGACGGACACCGCTTTCCCATCTGCGTCCGGACGCTGATTTCATGTAATGTGATTTGAAAATAACTCTTAGGATTTCCACTACTCTTGCCTTTTTATCCGATATGTATATTTGTGTACATGTAGTAACATATAGTAACACTAATATCAAGAGCTTAAGAATAATAAGTATATTACTCTCAAGCTCTTGATATCAGTGTTTCAGTTATTGTATAAAGAAAAATAACGCTTATCAAGCAGCGAAAACAAATTTTTATTTGGTAATTGAAATATTGGGACAGACATTTTTAATAAATGCGTTAAAATAAACACGTACGTCTTCATTCACAAGCCATAATCCGATGTACTGTTATAGTGCTCGCCTAAAGATTAAAAACTAAGCGATTTTGTTCCTTTTATATATATATATTATATGTAGGTATCAAACCAGCATGCAGTTTGAAGGAAGTTATACCCAGATACATTAAGTTATCCGAAACTAAGCAAAGTATCACTTACTACCCTTCAAAACTAAAACACAGAGGTGCTTATCACTGCCCTTAATCACAGTAGAAATATGAAGAACTCGGTATTAAGCAAAAATAAGTGTGGCAATGGTGTCCCCAAATTATTGGTATATTATTGGTATATGGTAGAATTATTTTAAGGAAAATAATTCTACCATAATATCTAAAAGTAAATAGTATCAGAAACATAAATTTATACGACACAATATACCAGGCTATTATAAAACACAAGCGGTTTAAATTCCGAGACCGTTCGAACCGATCGAACCGCGCCAAGTATTGGAAACGGCTTGAGAACGGACACGTGTTTACTGACAGGCGAGTTAATAAAACGTGACTCAATTGATAGTAAATGCAAATAAACATGTAGTTTACTTAAATTATGCTTTTAAATACTATAATTCGGTATTAATAATTTATTGTTTTAAATAGTATAATTTAGTATTTAAAATGATAATTTATATAAAACTATAATATAACAACCATAATTCATGAAAGGAGTTACAGAAAAACTACCGTGCCCGCTACTGGGCACGGTTCGTTTTTTCAGAATGAAAGAATTTTAGGGCATAGTCGTGATCGCTAGCTAAGTGCGAATTAGTTTTAATAATGAAATAAAACAAACGTGCACTAACTCCATCTAATTGTAAGTTTTTTTTTTACCTGCCTGAAGTAGCAAACGAGCATGCAGTCCACTTTATGGTAAGTGGCCACTGCCGCCCATGGACATCTGTAATCAACCACATGCAGAACAGTTCCATCTGAAGTCAATCACAGATGCGTAGCTACTCCCGAGGACTATGATGGTCGCCTCATGTGAAAGTGTGCCGGCAACCACAAAAGTGGCATTGGACATACAAATAAGCCTGAACTAGGCTTAGACTAGAATTTGTGGTCAGCCACTAACCAGTGCCCCTGAGAACTACATTAGCACATCTCGAGAAAGTTTTTGTCCTCTACCCTTCAAACGTGTAGAACATTGAACAAACTCGCATGCAAAGTATTTAGAATTTTGAAAAGTTTATAGAAATTCATTAATCATTCCATCTCGTAGTCTCCCTGATTTATTACTCGTCCTTGTACCGCCGCACGGCAACTTTAGCAGGGAATAAATAATTCTTTCAAGACAACATTTTACATATTTTTTTTACCGTAATAAATTTTTCGCTTAGCTCTAATAACTATATATATCGTCTCTTTGTATGACATGTTTGTTCGTGTATAATTTTTTTGGGAAGTAATGTGCTCCACAATATAAATAGGAAATCAGAAGCATAGCAAAAAGAAATCAGAAAAACATATAAAGTTAAGTTATAAGTAAAAATTCAACAATTTTATTTTAAGAATTTTTGAACTTTTTTAATATATTGTTAATTGTAGAAAGAACTCATTTAAATATCGATTATAATTGGTAAAGATTTTTAGACCTTAGCAACGAATCTATTTTTGACCTCATATAGGACTCTGTTTGACGTTGGTGTCAAACCTGTGGTCAGTGAACAGGTCGCTATAAACATCACTACAGTACCACATACATGTTTGATGATCTTAGTAATATATATTATAAATGCGAAAGTTTGATAGGTTGTGTGTGTGTTTGTTACTTATTCACTAATTTTCAATTTTTAACATTCATTTTAACAGGTAATACAACCCATGTTCTATTTGAAGTTGCTTACTGTGTCCATGGGCGGCAGTGACCACTTACCATCAGGTGGACTGCATACTCGTTTACTACTTCAATCAGAAAAAATAAACGTAAAACTACCGGTCGTATTTCGCTAAAATTTGGCATGCACATTGTTATGACCTAGCCTAGAGTAACACAGATTCGACATCCTCAGGATATTACAATAGTTAACGTGACTGAAACGGGCGAACCACGGAGATAGCATAGCATTTACTAAAATAAACAAAAGTCTCGGAAATTTCCAGAATATTAATAAATGTTAACTGAACCCATAAACACGACGCGATTATAAATAGAAAGTACAAATCACGCAATCAACCCACCTGCTTTATTTACGTTCGTTGCGAAAGGACATTTTGTACCGCTTTTATTGAGTTGCTGATATAAAAAATATTAAGGAGTTCATAATATGAAGGTTTAATTACAATAAGAACAATCATTTTGAAGAAATAAAGAAAGAATGGTTTATTCCATTCATAATCCATAGGAACAACAGGACAAATAAATTTAAAGGAATATGGTAATGTAGGAATTCATTTTACTAAACTAATAATAATACCAACAATTAATTTAAATTGCTGCAAGTTAGATCACAAGTTTATAACAATTGCTTACTAATATTTAAGCATAACGAGGATAGTAGATGAGATTCGTGACCAAACGCAGCGATTTCGACTCCACGTGGCGACCACCGATCACTCTCCTGTTCCCAAATTCGAATCGAACGCCCTGATGGCTAAACTCTACCTTTTTTTTATCCTTTGACAGTGACACTTGTCAAATCTAACCACGTGAAATCGACTTCGCTCAGGAGACAATGTCAACCTGACGTTTGCATTAATCGTCAAGAGATGGCGCTACATGTTGCCCATGCTACAAGTAAAAAAAAACTAGTATTTTTTTTATTAAGCTTCGTCAACTAAGTACTTGAAGTTAATAATAGCTGTATTTATAAAAGTGTGTAAGTAAGAATTTTTAAAAAGTTTAATATTAGAGAATATTATCAAGATTCAAAAGATTCAAGCACGTGTTATCGTGGCATATGTTCTTAAGATTTCCTCTTGAGGTTAAATTTGTCTTCAGGTTAAATTCAATACAGTCCCCTTCTTATAACTTTTAAAAACGGCAGACAATATCTGAAACTGACTACAACTCAATTCTTGATATCGGATCTATTGTTGGGAGCTCGTGAAAAGAACCATTAAAGATCCTAAGAACGGATTATTAAACTCGACTGCATGCCGAGTCCAGCCTTCAATACGCAGGGCACAATTAAATAAAAGACAATGAGGATTCAAAAACAAACAGTGAAGAACGTAACGAAGCAATTACTGGCGACAAACTGCCGCCATTTCCCGATGGCAAGAGAAAAGGAATGATGACTTCATTAGAGTGCGCGCGGGCGGGCATACAAACAAACTTTTTTCGGCACGACGCTACCAGAAACAACTGTTGGTAATTTGTTCTCCGTATGCTCAAACTTTGTTCCCTGAATTCGTTTAACAATTAAAACGTTTCTCGGACAGATTCGCGCATGAAAAATGGCAATTACAATGCGCGAACTTTGCTGCGTCCGTAATTAGATGTGCGGTACCTAACCGTAGTATGGTAGTTATTCACAGGGGAAATTAGAGACCGAAATATGCCTGCTTACTTTTGGACGAAAAAGTAGAAACCATTTCTATTCGCATTACACGTAAATAATCTTAACTAATCGGTATAGTTTACCATGCATTACAAACAGCATTGATGGGTGATAGAACAACTTTACGGGTGAAATACACTACCTCCACTTTTTAAGGGAAGATGGTGATGGTTGTAAATTTTACAAATGAAATAAAGCTGTCAACAACCGATACAAATTAGCCCATCAGCGTAAACGAATCCTACGATATATTATAACCTTAAAATTGACCTAGTTGTTTTTGTACAGCCATTTACAGTTCGCATGAAAAGTAGGACAAAACGTTAATTTCACAGGGTCAAACTCACAGCCATAAGATTTGCAAAGAGCTCGGCGTACCGAATAATTCGTGCTGTGTTCTCGGGCCGTCGAGCATTCCACGGAGTCGAGTGGAATAACCGAGCGACCGGACTGAGCAAACAAACCGCACACAAGGCGTTTCACTTCCCACCAAATTTAGCGTTGGATGCAACCCGACCGGAACGTTTGCCGACAAACACGTTCCGACTAAATATTTACTTCAGTCTCGTTCGATTTCAGGAACAAGAGTTGAACGTAATTGGAATGTACTCGTATGTTCCTGTGTGTTACCTATAATATAGATCTGGCGAAGTGTCTACCAATGTGCAACTTGACTAAATTAGTAGCTTTAATAATGATAAAATAATATCAGTACTTTGCTTATAGTCCGGTCAAATTAGACATTCGGTGCTACATAAATTCGCAACAAGCTGATTTTCGGTACAATTGTTCAAAATACGATTATAAACAATAGCTGAAAGTTCCCCATCATTCCCGTGTGTGGAAAAAAATTTATTCAAGGTCAAATGTCAAAAAAATAAGTTTTTCGCGATTTTCAGCAAAACGGTAAGTTTTATCAGAAAAATACCTCAGACTAAAATTGTAGATCATTAAATTATCTATAAAAAATATATCAATACTTTTTTTCTCACGAGACACCGTTTCGGAGATATCGCAGTGTAAAAAGTTGTAACAGTAGCAATTGTCATAAAATGCACACGTTTCCACGCTACCTATGAGGTAGTGTACTTAGCGCGTTTTTTAACGTGGTTTTTCCCAGTAGGCCTACTCCACAAGTCAGTAATTATCCAGTTTAATTGAAACTATCGTAAATAATTGATATTAGCCAGAAAATAAGCGATGTTGATAAAAAAAAAGTACAGACATTTATTAGTCGGATTCGTAATTTTCGAATTCTTCTCGATTTTCTCCTTGTTCTTTTTGTTCTAGATTTTCTCCTTACTCATTTTCTTCTGGTTCATCCTCGTCTTGAGTGCAAGTAAATTCAGCCAATAACGATGTATCGCAAGTCGGCTCGTTGACGTCGAATATACCATCAATTGTTGGTGATTAAACATTAGAGCACGACTTGCCTTGGCAACTTGTACACGCCATAGAACAGAATAGACCCACTTTTTTGCAACCACATTTAGCGCTGCATCCCTTTTTGCAGTTGCAAAAAATTGCGTTTAGCAATTTTTCGGCGCAGGTGGAAGCAAAGTTGGAACTGGTTCCAATTCATTATTTACAAACTTCCAACCCCAGTCTGTTGGGTCTTTCTGACAACCAAGCCACACTTGAACTTGGTAATACACCCGAAGAAGATGTTGATGAGCAGCAGCCGACATTGGAGGAAGACAAGCTAATTGTACCTGTTTTTTGCTTTTGGTGTTTTTGACGAAACATGCATACCGATGTTTATCTAAGCACGTAGTTTTTTTAGGAGCCCCGTACATCGAAAGAAGAAAGCGAATGACACTTGTGATGATCTCATGTTGAGTTGAATTACAGTTTTGAATTTTTATGACAATTGCAACTGTTACAACTTTTTACACTGCGATATCTCCGAAACGGTGTCTCGTGAGAAAAAAGTATTGATATGTTTTTTATAGATAATTTAATGGTCTACAATTTTAGTCTGAGGTATTTTTCTGATAAAACTTACCGTTTTGCTGAAAATCGCGAAAAACTCATTTTTTTGACATTTGACCTTGAATAAATTTTTTTCCACACACGGGAATGATGGGGAACTTTCAGCTATTGTTTATAATCGTGTTTTGAACAATTGTACCAAAATTCAGCTTGTTGCGAATTTATGTAATTTCACCCTAATTTTTTGGTCTAATTTGACCGGACTATTATAGTTCAGCACTTAATCAACGGATTAAGTGTAGAACTTTTTCTCCGATACAACGGTGTCGGAGATGCCCAGATAAGGAAATGAGAAACTAATAAAATATGCAGTTTAGGTAAAACGAACTCAATCACATACTACAACTGTAGAATTTGAATATTTTATAGTTTAAAACTATTTTTTCTATATTCGTTAATATACAGCGTCATTAATACCGGAGTCGTTATTTATTTGAAGTATGGACAATTTTATCGACAAATTATCGATCATTACTTATAATGTTTGTCAACCGTTACAAATTTCCCTCCATTTCAATTAATATATTACCTAAGTGTTAGTACGTTTTTTAAAACATCTACGAGATGATCTCACACCATACATACACTTCCTATAGTTCAAGTCACCACCGAAACAGTTGGCTCAGTCGTACGTCGCTCACACAGTCCACCGCGCCCTGACCCGTGACTCCGTTACGAGTGGCAGGTGGCACGTGCCGAGCCATCTCCGTCACGGGCCGTCACGTTCTAAACCCCAAGAGGACGCGTACATGATCTTATACGAACAGGATGCTACTCACATATTGTACATACGTATATGTTATTGCTAAAACGTCTTCTCTTACAATTGGAATTAGATGAAATATAAAAATTGTCCAACACACAGTTCAATTAGTTCAGTTTGAATGTTAGCTCCGTTTTTTTAAATCTGATTGAAGTAGCAAACGAGCATGCATTCCACCTGATGGTAAATTGTCACTGCCGCCCAGAGACATCTGTAAGCAACTTTATATAGAACTAGCAGACCCGGCCACGCGTTGCTGTGGTTAAAGAAATGATACATAAACAAATTTTAAATTGTATTATTTCGTATTTGTAAGAAATTAATATACTACAAAGTTGTTAGTAGACAACATGTAACATAATATAAACTTATAAGATTCGATTGATATAATTTTACACTTTGTTTTTAGGGAAATGTATGTCAGGTGAACGCATCAATATTATTTTAGTCTTAGTACATTCATTGTTGCCAGTATTAAATTAAAATTGTATGGGTATATTTATTATTTATTAATAAAATATTTTTCCTTTATCTCTTAAATTGCTTTTAAAATTATTTGTCAATTTTAGTTTAAGAAAATACGAAATTAAAATAAAAAAACTGACTAACCGAAACGGTATTGATTTATCGATACATTCGGTTCATGTAGATGACCGTAACGTAAACAGCGCCATCTAATATCTCAGACATATTACTATTTCGATTTGGCGGTAAGGTGGCGTATCATCGCAGAATATACTGAGATAGCTTTGTATTACTTTAGTAACTTATAAGGATATATTTATATCTGGTTTTAATATTAAATTGTCGCTCATATGAAACGTTTGCTCATATGAAATTTTAACAAAGCGCCATCAATACATTCGGTTCATGTAGATGACTGTATCGTAAAGAGCGCCATCTAATATCTCATAATATACATTATTTGGCGGTAAGGTTGCGTATTAACGCAGAATATACTGAGATGGCTATGTATTAGGTACTTTAGTAACCTTTGATCACCAATATTAGTGATCGAAGTTAGTAACTATACTTATCTTTGGTCATGATATTAAATTGTAGCTTATGTGAAACGGTTGTAATTTTAACAAAGCGCCATTACTTACTTAATCAAGTGAACACATAACATTACACCGCCATCTGTTATTAGGATTATATAAAGCTAACAGCTGAAGCTAAAAAAAAAATGCAACTAAACCTATAAATTAAGATATAAACTATCCTATCTTTCAAGTTGGATCAAAATGCACACGTTGTGTAAATTTGATTATAATCGGTTCAGAGGTTTAAGAGTCCATTGCGGACAAATAAAGTGACACGTAATTTATATATATTAAGAAGAAGAAGATAGGTTCTATCTGAAGTCAAACACAGATGCGTTACTACTCCCGAGGACTGAGATCGTCGCCTCATGTAAAAGTGTGCCAGCAACCGGAGGTGGTTTTTAAGTTTTCCTGTAAACATATCACTTAGTCGTTACCGCAAGATTGAATAAAAGTAACTGTATTTACAAGGGCTTTGCAAACCAAATCACAACCATACTGTACATTACAGTATTCCTTCCTTCGTCGATTTCCATTTTCGTTTTTTCTTCCCTAATTCACTCGGACGGAGCGTCCGAGCCGCGATTTCATTACGAAATTACTTCTTGTTTTCACACACAACAACATTCGAGGCTCCACCGGGGAAAGGACAGAAATCCAAGGACCGAATCGATTATTTACCATCGAAGAAAAATAGTATTTCCCCGACGGAATATAAGTGATTTCGTATTCGTAAGCCTCGAATGATTTACGAGAAAACAGAAATGGAAGCCAACGTACATTATCGAAAATGATAGACGCATCAGTATAATGCGTGATACATCACGGCTCTTTTATAAAACCATCAATCACGTACCACGGTACGCGTAGGAAGTAAGCTCCCGAATGTGTCCTTACATGATTTTATCATTTTAAGCTAAACTTATCCTAACACAAAGCCATTTATATACATATATTTTTAAAGGTGATAGAATCCTTTGTAGTTAGAGTCCAGAGGTATCATCAGTACACCCATTTTTCACTGATAATACCAATGCTAAGCGTTGGTGTACTGGTTTGAAAGGCGTAGTTAAGAAGTTATATTTATTTAAGACAAATAAGTATGAAAGGGTAAGAATGCATTTTAGCTCAACTTCAGGAATGCTTTTAATCTGAGATTAATTACATGATTATGTATATCCAATTAACTAGTGGTCATTCCCCTTGTAGTAAATAAATTAATCTGATCTTTTAAATTACAAATATTCAACAAACATTTGCGTACAATCAATTTGGGTAACATTGAACAGCGGTGTAACTTTGAACAAAGTTGTGAAAAAAATATATTAATTTATTACATGGAAACTTCTTGTTGTTTCAATATCGTACCTGCGTAAAATGGTTTGCCAAAATGTTGTAATAGCAATGAAAGTAAAAAAAGGTACCTGTCAATGTCATAATTTTAAAAAATACCGCCTTTTCCGTAGTGAAGTTGTTGCAAGTGTTTAATGCTTCATTTTGAAATAGCAATTATAATATAAAACTTACAGTAAACAGGTGTGTTTTGGTGTTTATCTTTAAAATGTATATTGTATATTATTATTTTGAAACTGTACTATCCGTATCCCATATTGAATATTGCGTAAAACTGTTAAACTTTTGACGACGTCGAAATTGGGTGTTATATGGGTAACTTTGAACGGTTCAAAGTTACCTGTATCATAAAAAAAATTTTTTTTCGGAGGCTCAGGGTCGCTCAGCGTGCTATGGAGAGGGTTATGCTCGGAATTTCGCTACGAGACATGATTCGCAACGATGAAATCCGTAGACGAACGAAGCTTACCGACATAGCTCTCAAAATTAGCAGGCTGAAGTGGCAATGGGCCGCCACATCGCTCGTAGGACCGATAACCGATGGGGAAGAAAGGTCCTCGAGTGGCGACCATGTTTAGGCAAAAGGAGTACCGGTCGCCCCCCTACCAGATGGACCGGTGACCTGAAGAAGACAGCGGGAAACCGTTGGATTCAGAGGACACAGGACCGGTTTGAGTGGCGCCATTTAAGGGAGGCCTATGTTATGTCCATGTTCCGTCCATCCTTTTTTTTTTTTGTTTTCGAGGGGGAAACCTTCCAAAGGTACCCGATGTTCCGTCCATCCTATGGATGGATGGAATAAATAATCAAAAAAAAACTAGTATCTTATTTTACCACCAAATTGATCGACCTTGATTCATATGGCAAGACCAAGTTGTCTATTGTATATAAATATCAAAATAAATGTATTTTTTATAGATTTGGTTTTAATTAACAAAAATATGTTAATTAATTTTACTCAGACCTTAAAATATTCGATTAATGACGGATTTTATATCCTCAAAAAATTATATTCAAAGTTACCCAAAACTAAGGATAACTTTGAATTTGAGTTTTAGGGGTAATTGTGGATAGTTTAATTGTTTTCTCCGTAAATTTAATGTGTTAGATTAATAAACCAGCTAAAAAGGACACTATTCATTTAATAAAAACAAGGTGCAATAAATATAAAACAGATTATATATTACAAATATTGTAAAAAATGTTCAATGTTACCCAAATCGAGGTTACTATTTACTAGTATTTTTATTGAATAAACTAGGCGGTACCAAAGGTTTATTATAAAGTTATTACCTAACTTAACTATGAAAAAAAATGCCGAAAAACTTTCGATCACACATAAACTGCACAGTATAAAATATATTTCAAAAATATCTAAAAACGTAACATAATTTCGCGAAAATTGCAATAAACATACCGGGATGGCAGAAGTAACAAGGCGTTAACCTTCGAAAAGCCGGCCGTTCATTTGCAAGGTACACCGAGCAGGTAGCCAGTATTAATAATGAAATATTCATGCGGAAACAATCTGCTGATGTTTGAGCGGATTGGTCAGCGGAGCATACTCTGCCCTTACTAAGAATTTGGAAAAGGTTCTTTGATGTACAAGTAATAAGGTTCCATTGTGAGGCAATGTTGACTGGTGGTATAGTACAAATAAAGGGCTAGCGGATACCTGGCCTCCATAACAATAAGCATAATCTAAGCGGTCCGGATTTGTTAGACATGGAGGCTTATAGCGGATGTTATTCGTAAACTCACTCTTGTGTTGTTATGATTGTCTGGTATATTATTTATGGAATTTATAAGATATAGAGATACTAAATACAAATTTAATGATTTTTGTGCTTCTATACGAATAAAGGGAAACGTTTTTTCAGTTTTTAAGTATATTTTTACCATCGTATCTTCAATTAAATTTTATTAATTCCTACTGTCACAACCCTTTTCATGGTCACGTGAGCTAAGGTTTTGATATAAATATAAATACGTAGCATATTTTTGATCTTCATATTATTTACATTTTTCTCGATACGACTGATTACAAACACAACAAGACTTTCAAATGAAGCCTTGACTACTTATATAATGGAAGTATCAACAAAGTATTTCCATACTTAAGCATATATTTGTAACATTTTATATTATTACAATTTACAGCTCGTATCATATAGCAACGCCACACTACTCGTTTGCAATATTTTATTTCATGTTTGACATCCAAAAAAGTAGTTATCGCGAGATGAAAGTATAATTAATTTAAAATTACAGAGTACAAAACCGTTAAAATAATAACAGATAATTAAATACACAGGTGACACGAATTAATTCTCGCTCACGTTAATTTATCAACGCAGCGAAGTAAATTCATATTATTTGTAATATTAACTGTAATAAGTAAAAAAGTTAAATTACATTAAGTTAAACAACATTTAGGTACTCAAAGAGTAAAATGTACGCTTAACAAAAGTATCTGGTAAATTAAGTACCACTTCAAAATGTTATATTTTATGTTGTTCCTTTTAATAGCATACGGTCCAGTTCGTCTAATATTGCGACCACTAGTTTTAAATCGCCATAAAGAGAATTTACGTTGCGCGCTCTTCATAAGAAAAATACGGGAGCGCTGAAAGGACTTGTTGAATCGAGACCACCGGAAAGAATTGCTTGCGAAGCGATCATAAAATAAACGTTAAAATATTAACGCTACGTTAAACTTTATATAAAATAAATTTGTACTAAGACTAAACTATTTTTAAAAATAATATTTTGAGTAATGCCATTGTGGTTAAGCGTATTCGTCTTTTAACAAGAAAAAACTTTACTTTTTTGACCACATTAACCCTTTAGACTGCCATTTTGACTTTAAAACAATTCCAAAATCTAAAACATATCTTAATATATATAAATTACGTGTCACTTTATTTGTCCGCAATGGACTCTTAAACCTCTGAACCGATTATAATCAAATTTACTCAACGTGTGCATTTTGATCCAACTTGAAAGATAGGATAGTTTATATCTTAATTTATAGGTTTAATTGCAAATGTTTATGTAACATTTCTTTAACCACAGCAACGCGTGGCCGGGTATGCTAGTATCTTTATATGAAAAATTTCAGGTTCATCGGTTACAGGCGGTCAACTGGTTTTTCAGTCAATTGCAAGATTTCTCTTTAACATACGGCTATTGATGGACCATTAACATGCAACAACATCCTAACGAGCAAGACTCATGAGCTATCCGATAAACTTCCTTCAGTTAGCAGTTAACGAGACGAGACTAAATTAATAATATCATAATCACAAGCAGAGCTTATCTGCATATATACCCAAAGGAAATTTCGAAAATATGGAAATCGCATCGAAAATATAAGTTCACATTTTATAAAAAAATGTTTTACTCTAAGACATTATGATTCAAACAATAAAAAAGGGAGGTAAGCAGGGAGTGCAAAAATTTTAAGACTTACAACTTTCGAGACTTCGTGCCCCCAAAAAAGGCCTGGTAATAAGTATAATACATAATAAATTTGCACGAGGCCGGTATCATCAACTCACATTTCTAGAAACCAATTTGTAAAGCGAGTTCTTTTCGCCTATCGGTCCGCGTTGGACCGGTCCGTGAGTCGAGCCCACTCAAAGTAGAGTGCACTCACGCTCGAATTCTGCGATACGTCTGAATCGCACCATTTGCAATGATCTATAGGACTAAGGCAATTGCGGAAATTGCGACCAACATGATAGATGGCACTGTTTTCGATAGTCTACCGTAAATCTCAACCAAAGAGGGTATTTCGATTGTTTGCTTGTATTGTTGGAAGATATACGCTTATTTGATGAGCCCTTATGAGTTATTTCATTGCCGAAAGAAATCAGTTTCTCTCTTCGATCCCGAAATAAATATACAGATTTGTGTATCTATTTCAGATATTTTTATTAGTTTCCGTGAATTTGTTGAAAACTCTTTATAAAAAAGCGCTTTCTACACTCATAGCCCCACAGTAGGATTTTCTCCGGTGTCGTGGGTGCCATGGACACACACAAAGACGAATACACAAACACCCAGACCCAGAACAAGAATCGAAACTAATCATTCAGATACCTGACTGGCCGGGAATCGAACCCGGGACCCACTGCACGTCAGCCCGGTACGGTAACCGCTCGGCCACGCGGGTCGTCTCTACTCTATACTACTTTTTCATGTGGCAAAATGTAATACCTACTTACATCATTGTATACATCAATAAATTTATTGTTAAATTAATTTTTATGGTATAGATGAGGCCTAGCTACTCGTACAACCTACTTACATATATTTAAAGTGACAAGTCGCCAAGATACTGTCACTGTGAATTTTAAGTATAACGGTTATCAACAATGAGTGTACAGTATAAATATTAAATTCAGACAGTCTTGCCAATTCAGTATACAGTTAAATGGCTACACTTCGGCTAAGACGAGGCGAGGGATCAGACTCAATTAGGGCTCTCTTGCCGAGTGATGCTTCACCGCCTCCAGCCTCCGCCTTCCAGTTAGAGAAATAGGCAGTATAGATGATTGGCTCTACTCATAACTCAATCGTTCAACGGCAACAACAATTCTCTGTAACTAACTTGGGAAATTAGTTACAGAATATTTCCCAAGGTTGTATAAACACTAAACATTCCCAATTATTTAAAAACTTCTGCTGTTGATTTGGGATATCGAAAAATTACAATCTAGATATGAATTCAAATTGTTACTAAAATGGCTAACAAAACTTTCTCAGTTTTGCGATAAGTAAGATGAGTATTAAAATCGGTCTAAGAGAAGTTGTATTAAAGTAAACTTAGAGGGATCTCAAAGAGGACTGCTTGGAGCGAATTAATCTGAACTGGAATGGAGTCGGTGGGACGTGTCAAAGGAACCCCCGCCGTTCGCTAATGAATAGGTGTCCAGTCGCCCGGGCGGCTTCTGTCCAGTCTATTTGCAGTACACCCTGTGTTTATTCAAGTTTGTGCCGTGTTAGACGTATGGTGCATCCATCAAGCCTAATTAATGAAACTTTAAGCATTAAGGAATTAAACACATATCGGGATTAGTTGTGTTTTTACATTACATGAGTGCTACGAGGTACTATTAGACCCGGCAACGACGGCGAACATAGTGCGACTGATGCGCGGTTTTAGAAATGCTTAGCCTGATCGAAGTACCATTTTATTTAAATATATTTTACGGTTACATTTATAGACCTGTGGCCAGCAGTGACATAAATGGGTTAACGACGACAACGATAACTTTTATGCTATTCGTAACCGAATTGCAAAAAAATCTATAAAAGCGAATTTAATATAACTAACTATTCGTACTTCGCAGCCATTTTATAACAGGGCATTACTTGTACACTCACGAGCAATAAGATGTGACTACGGAAGATTGGCAAAAGTATCTGACCCAAGAAGGAGTTCAGTAATATCTGACTACACGAACGCAGCAAAAATATCTGACATTCAAAGGGAGCATAATGCAGTAGCGTCAAAATTATGTGATTTGACGTTCATCTACATAGTTTTCAGATTTTATTGAACTCCTTCTTGGGTCAGATACTTTTGCTAATCTGTTCGTAGTCACATCTTATTGCTCGTGACTGTACATAGATCAAGTTATATAATTAAATTTGATGATTTTGTACGCGATACATTCTAGTCCAATACGACTCTACTTTAGCAATCTATCAGTACTGAAAACGGCATAGCGAATGGCGAATGAAGCAAAGATAGCAATTATGTTGTTTAATTAGGCCGGCAGCAACACGCCGAATCGGTTTACATTTAGAAGTGCACTTAATTGCTCGCACTCCAAATAAGAGCATTTCGTTGATATTCCATTCCTTCTATACAGACATTACTGAATTGCACATCAATTTGTTGAGTAATGCATTTAATACGAAATAACGATGAAAACGGTTTCAATAAAAACGTAATCTCCTGCTGCTGGGCACTAGTCTCCTCTTCTCTTCTCCTCTAGCTTTAGTCCTCCATGTTGTCAAAGTCCGAATTGATGGACATTACAAATTATAAAAACTTCTTTTCACGTCTCTTAGGCGTGTAAGTTTATGCGCAATTTTATCTTTATCGGTTAAGCATGGGATACTCAATTCTAATATGCATATTTGTAAGTTCGAAGACTTTTGTATGCGATATGGACATAGGACTCCCGGGTTGTGAGGTCAACATTCAAACTGACTAGACTATCATCGTCAAGTTTAATACCTATTTTTACTTAATAGTATTCATATGTTTAAGTGAAGGGAATGGCAAAGATTTACGCAAGGAACGAATCGTTCACGTTGTTTCGACGGAACCACGAAGCAAGGCGAAGTAAGAAAATCCAATGTAACTATTCGCGTCTCGGTAAGTGACGTCACGTCATCTCGCGAGCGCAAATAGGGTAAAAGAAAAGTGACACGGAGGGCTTTCAGGCGTTCATAAATAAAGGCGATGACACTGACACGAATGTAGGTATAGTACAACTCTACAGATATTCCAACGGTGAATGGATGGGTATAGTTTCGGAAATCCTATTTGAAAAATAGAGCGAATATTTTCTTTCTTTCTATAAGCTTTTATTTATCTTGCCTTTTCAATATGTGCGGTTTCTATATTGCAACAGATTAAAACCAGTTAATGCTAAATGACTAAGCCGAAATGTTACATGCATGCCTCTCCTGATGGGGGTTACGAATAGTAGAGATGCGCCGAATAGTGGTTTCATCGAATAACCGAATATTATTCGGTTTATTTTTTACCGAACCGGATATTCGGTCGAATTATTCAGTTCACCATTTCTCCTTAAGAAACAACTGCGAAAGTATGTTCATAAAAAGAAATAATTGTTGATTTGCGGTTTATAAATGAATGTTGATATAAGAATGTAATGATGTTTAGGAAAAATAAGAATTTGATAGAGGTTTCAAAATGTTGATTTGAAGTTTGTTTTTTATTATTGGCTTTATTCAACTCTCATCATAACATCATTAACTTATAACACAAATAAATCTTACGTAAAAAGTTTTGTCATTTAGTTCTATACCGTGACGTGTAGCCAAGAAATTAGAAATAATCGAACCTAATTTATTCGGCACCAAAACCGTATAATTCAGCCGAATACGAATAGTGAAAATGATGCCGAATACGCCGAATACCGAATATTCGGCGCAACTCTAGCGATTAGTCACCGCGCCTGGCATGCGTGCTGATTGCAATGAATGTTGTTGATGTTACACTTAAAGTGCTGATGCCATTCCACGCTGCTGTACTTTATGTTTCAGTCGCATCATTCATAAGAAGAGGTCTGGTGCTATTCAAGAGCGACACTACACGGAAAAAATATATAAATTGACTTTCTAATGTAAAACATATCTTCTCATCACTACAAACTTATTTAACATCACATAATGACTACATATTTATTTTGATCACTCTACCACTATATCCATCCATTAATATTCCGATGCGGTGGTAGTGTAAAAAAAAATGTAACTGACAAATCGTAAGTGCCTCCATAGGCCTATGCCAAATAAAGACATTTCATTTCATTTCAATAAAATTAGGAAGGCAATAATACTTCGACAACATCCATCTTAGCTATATCAATTACCGTACTTTTTTTTTTAATTCACACGTCAACGATATTTATTCAGCCAGATACTTTAGAAAAGAAGGTTTATTAACAAACTAGTTGACCCGGCGAGCTTACTTCTGCCTAAAAGTCAAATATCTAAAATTATTACTGTTTCTCCACTATATCATACATGTAGTATACCTACATAAAAACCTTCAATAATCAGTCATTTATTGCGTAAGTACAGGTATACATGTGGATATATCATATATTTACAATCATAGTTCTCCGTACATGCCCAAAGGGCGTGTAATTTTCCATATTAATAAATTAGTCAAATTATAATAATATTATTAACAATCTTATATTAATACATTTATATAAATGTCATGTTAATTTTTTCATACAATTAATTCTAGAGTCTTAATTATCCATTAAATGTCAAATTATTATTGAGTTAAACATTAATTACAATTAAATTATACAAATTTTATCATAGTAATATATCTTTATCTTTAAGGAATTCATGTACGGTATAATAGCTTTTAGTTACAAGATATTGTTTCAAACTTGCTTTGAAGCATTTAATGGACACATCTTTCTCTTTAATTACTCTATCTATTAAAACTGCATTAAAATCCGTAGCGTAGTTTACCGATCTAAGGGACAGACAGCGAGAATCTACTTTATTTTATACTATGTAGTGATAATTATTTAAATCCGAAAATCTATCCTGGTTTGTACTCACAACGTACGTAAGAGAATATTGAAATGTGGGGCTTCCAGGGATTGATAAATAAACATCGACAGGGACATGAATATGTACGGAACACTATGAATATTTTAATCTGCGAAAGAATATCCATACTGCGATAAATACTGTCAGACCTTGGGGCCATGAAACAGGTGGCTTAATAAAAGCATTGATTGTATGATTTATTATTTTATAACTAAAACATTTTTTCGCAAATCAGGATTTTTCACATTCATAATGCCTTGTGATGGCCCATCAGAAGGCATTCTGAATGTGAAAAATCCTGATTTGCGATCTTCAAGGGAGCATCAGTAGGTATCGTTTTGTACTCAAGATGCGCATTGCACATAAGTAATGTGCAAAAAATTGTGTGAAAAAATGTTGTATGAACCACCTAAAGCTACACTAGTTGTGTACCCCGCCAAGCGAAATTTGCATATCTACTTATGAAACAAAAAACAGCTTTGTTGCATACATTTCCACCAGAAATACGCTTAGGAGAAAAATTTCAAGGTGGTAGAACCAGTGTAGTTACACCGGGGAAATACCACCGCCACACCTATTTCTAGCGTGAAGCATTTCTTGCGTTTCGATGGAACGGTGTTGTTGCCGTCACACTTTTATATCAGGCGACCATCATAGTCCTCGGGAGTAGCAACGCATCTGTGATTGACTTCAGATTGAACCCATGTTCTGTATAAAGTTAATTACAGATGTCCAAGGGCGGCAGTGGTCGCTTACCATAAGGTGGATTGAATGCTCGTTTGATACTTCAGTCAGATAAAAAAAAGCAAGCAATCCTATTGGTGGTCTCACTTAGTTGCCTCGCCATCTTTCATGATAAGGCATCAAAGACACTAACTTTGTAATTAATCTTATTATGCTCACTAAAAGATATAAAGCTTAAGGGCTTTGAGCAGATTTACCGTTTTTCAATCCGTGCCTTTGAGACGCAATTAGCAATATAACGCCTATTTAAAATTCGCTTTCTTCATTCTTTTATAATTTATTTTTATTTTATAAAGTGGGTAAGTTCATTTATTATGGAACGAGTCTTTGGGACAAGGTTTCTAATAAGCACACACCAACATCCCAAACCCATAAGAAATATTTTGATTCTACATTAAAACTTTTTATAATGGTAGTCTTAAACGCTGCTGTTTTTTTGTTTGAAGAAGGAAGAAGAGGATTTTTCAGAGGCATTTCCACTTAATCCCCAGGGATAGCAACCTAATCGCATCTGGAGATAATTACTAATGTCCCCTACGCGACAGTTTCGCATTTACCATCACATGGACTAAATACTTGTTTTCTGTTTGTATAGTATAAAAACATTCGAATGCCGCACTGCTTCGTCCCGTTTGGTGGTTTTTGATCTCACCGTATTATTTTAATTCTTCACGTTTAGTGGCCATACAAAGATGGATAATGTATAAGGGCGCAGCGACACTTGACCCGGGCACTAACAAGCGACCGTTTTGCGGTTCTCTTGCCAAAATTACGAGTCATAGCAGCGCTATATCTCTTTTTGAAAGCCAACAACAACATTGCATAATTGCCGGAGGTTATCAGTTTCTTTTGTAATATTATGTCGATACCTCTACCTGATACTCAAGATTTTTTCATAATAATTATAAAAACATGTAAATGTTAGTATAATAAAATTTATAGTACCTTCATGTTCAGCGTATTTTCGTCCTCACAGCCCAAAGATATCGATTACAAGTAGTTGTTATGATATATAGTCAGAGAAAATACCCTCAAATTAATAGTCTCGTGTCAAATCGTCTAGTTTCCAAATCTATGATCATAGGAGTAGTCGCAAAGTATCAGCAAGTGACAGGCAAATCTGTTGAGCAACAGCTTAACAGCTAAAGATTACACGCGCAAGACCTATAATGTTGAGTTACTTACTGCCTTACTCAATTTTAACTGGAACTTTTCTAACCTTAAAACTAAAATTGCAGAGCGTCTTGCTACAACCGTGTATCACAATGAATATTGAAGGCTCAAGTAGTGTCGTTTGCCAAAAAATGTTAACAGTGTGACCTTTCACACAATCATCGGCTCCCTGCCAAGGATCGTGGCATATTTCATATTACACTAATATTGTCTTATACTCTAAGTGTCAAACACAATCTACAAAACATTAGGTATCATAAAACATTTGACATAAAACATACCTATCCATTGAATAGAAATGAGGCGGTGATGCCTACGAAGTAGAATAACAAAAGATTTTACCACTTTCAAAAATATTCACAATAAGTTGATGCTTGGCTTCTATTCAGACAGTGTCTAGTACGAAAAGTTTGCGCTCGGCGCTTGACATTACCCGTCAAAGAAAACGAGCAAAGAAAAACTGCCTTAAAATCTGAACAATGCGCATATTTTTTTACATAAATTTCAATGAGAGTTTCACGTTAACTTTCTCGATAATCCTAACATTTTCTTAACGTCTACCACATAACCCATGAATTGAGACGAGCAGCTAATATTCAGCAGCGGTTGTGAGACACTCATATTTTCCATAGACATACATTTTCACGAGGCAATTCTCAGAGTTGGGATAATGGGTATTGAATAGGGCGGCTGCCGACGCCCGCCCTGCCGCGCTCTCGCACATTATACGCGTTGTTTTCGCGATACTTACGTTCACCCGCAGCACGTTAAAGCCTTATATTATCATACAAATAACTGGTGGTACGGCGGGTGCCACAAAATCCTGAGTCTCTCACAAAAAAGGCACTCTCTCCGGAATTATTGCGAAACAATGCCCGGCACATTCGGTGAGATTAAAATACTATTTACGAGTTGTTTCTGAATTTTACCCATTTTTTTATTTCTTTGGAATAAACTCTCAGTATAATAACAGTAAATTATGTCAATCTTCGTAGTAAAATTGTGAAGGTTGGTAAATTCATTTAAGATGTTTTAAGTACCCAAGTGCTTATAAACTTTTGACTCCCAACAAAAACGGCACGAAAACAAGCAATGAAAATCAATTAAGGCCGCAAACTCAAAACGCAAATTGCTTGAATAAATTATAGAGAACTCCTGGGCACGGCCGGTCAATTAAATAACTTTGTTTATTTGGCTTGAATGTGCCTCTATCATGTAAAATTAAATGTACAGCTAAGTATTCAATAGTGTAACTGTAATATTATGGTTTTGTCTAAATTACGCGTATTTACGTCACCTTTTTTTAGGAATAGCCTGAATAGTTATAAATCAACCTTTTCGCGACAACTCTTACGATTTCTGTCAGTTCGAAATCGATAAGCTTCGTATATTCTTTATTTATACATATTTAGATTTATACACAGTTACAAATCTTAGTTACTTATATGTAGTTACATGTATACTAATCTGTACCGCAAACCAATGTTTTCTATTTAAATGTAATAAATAAATATCACGGCTGTACAGAACTGTCGCTTATGTATTAGCTCAATGTTGCTCTTCTATTGACCTCCTTAAGACTGCAATAATTAAAAAATTTCGTAAAATTATTTATCCTCATTAAATTCAAGCCCAGTTCGAATATAATCATCATTCTCAGTATATATACAAGTTCGTATTGAATGAAACGTTTTGCAAAGAAAACCTAGCAAAATTATACATATTAAGAAGAGTCAATGTTTTCATATTTATTATTTGGACAAACAAATTACCTACACTCGTATCTGGTTAGATAAACAGCAAGGCAAAATACGAAGCGAAGCAACAGAGCTAAATGGGTAACTTTAAGTCAATAGTTTTCAATCAAGTTTATTGGATCTACGATCGGAACTAAAAGGGTCTTTAGCGCTAATTTGATCCTTTGAAATACTCAAAGGTAGTCTGTTTAGGAAATTGAGGCCAGGATGGCAATGGATCGGTCACTGCTGATAATAGAAAGTTCCTCTTGGTTTACGTAAGTTACAACTACTTCGACTAGGAAGTATAGGTGTCCAAAACCGCTTTTTTCCTGTTATAATTATTATCTACTACTAAAATAAGGGTATTTAAAACTACTAGTCACCCGTCGCATCGGTCGAAATTCGTCCGTAATTTAAATTAATATTGTCCAACTTACTTAACTTCATATTGGCCAAAGTAGTACGTATTATTTGAATTAGAGAAATTCTAATTCAAATAAAATGTAATATATTTCAAGTAATTTTGAACGCACGTTAAATATAAAAAGAGGTTTAATTAGCTAACCCGCATTTAAAAGCAAAATCGGGTATTTTGACAAAGACACTGACATTTCTGATGTTATGTGTTTTCATAGTAGGTAAGACATTGAATGTTCTATTTCGTTTATTATTTATGTGTCTGTGACAAATGTTGTAACGTGTTTTTACTTGATTTTATGCATGATAAATGCATTCTGCATTCATGTATGCAATTCTGCACTCCTTCTCTACGTCCACTATAACCGGGCAAAATTTCATACAAATCCGTCCGCGGCATATTACCTAAAAATGCACCACAAGTTTTTGCTTCACGCATAAATATATAGATAGGAAATGACTTGACACCTTAAAAATTGATTTCTGGAAAAGAAATACCTCATAAAAATTACACGATTTTTTAATAGTATCACATATTGTCTAAATACATAAGCAAACTTTTTAAATTGTGTAGTTGCGCATCAGCCAGTACCTTCAATTATGTCTAGTCTTACAGTCCACTAGCTTTTAAATTGATTCGAAACAAATGAAGTCTACTGATACTCTTTGTCTTTTTTCACAATTTTAGTGCGTAGTTGTTCGTTGTTGCAAAATACAAATAACTAGGTATTCTGTGTGAATTTTAAAAGAGTAAAAATAACAATTTATACGTAAATAATACATTTTCTTATTAGAAAAACAAAGTGAAAACACCGTATTGCAATAAACACATAATGTCATTGATATTATAGACAAATATATGATTCTCTTTAGCCTTAATAGCGTTTTATACAGAGAGGAATCCTATTAGGAGAAGCATACATTGCACTTGATGGGATAGTTCTTCATAAAATTATGGTGTTACGGAACCCTTTCGTTCGAGTCCGACTCGAGTTTTTCCGATTATTACAAAGTCCAGCGCGAAACAAAAACCCTAACGAGCTATTTTAACGTGTTTAACGGATCGCGCCGTGCCGTCTCCACAAAATACTACGTACACTAACAATACGTGCAGGCATTAACTTTTCTTTCCTCTTTGATAACTTTTCTTTAATAACGCCTCGGTTTGCAAACTGCTCGCTGCTCGTTAGTGTTACTCGTTATCGAACTGACATTTTTTTTCAAAAGACCAATGGGAAAGAAAAACCAGCTATGTATGTGCAACTGTCTGAAGCAATACTTCCTTAAAAGATTTTTAAAAGTAGAAGATATTTTTCATTGCACTTTTTTTACGCAACAAAAAAGAAAATGACGACAATACAAGAAAGAATGCATCATTTAACGTGAGTAGTTATGTACATTTTTGTACAATATATACTTTACTAGCTGTGCCCGCGACTTCGTCCGCGTGGAATAGTTATTTTGGGCATAATTTATTTTTGCAAACAACCTCCTCAGCTTTATAAATTATAGCTGTTACCCACGACTTTGTCCGTTTCATTTTCTATTATTATTTTAGACAATTTAGTTTTGAAAAGAACATAGCTAACTCACATAGCTCATATATAAAAAAATAATTGTGAAATTATTAGAACCTAAAACAAAATATCCTTAAAACAAAATCAAATAGTATTTAAAAAGTATTATTACACGACGATAAAACGACGCAAGATCTCTAAGATCTATATCTTCTAAGATAATCATTGAAATTAAGTGATGTCAAAGACAATTTTGTTCACAATTAAATACTCTTAATCAACAACACATTTAACCTCGATTTGGGTAACATTGAACATTTTTTACTATATTTGTGATATTATAATTTGTTTTATATTTATTGCACCTTGTTTTTATTAAATGAATAGTGTCCTTTTTAGCTGGTTTATTAATCTAACACAATAAATTTACGGAGAAAACAATTAAACTATCCACAATTACCCCTAAAACTCAAATTCAAAGTTATCCTTAGTTTTGGGTAACTTTGAATATAATTTTTTGAGGATATAAAATCCGTCATTAATCGAATATTTTAAGGTCTGAGTAAAATTAATTAACATATTTTTGTTAATTAAAACCAAATCTATAAAAAATACATTTATTTTGATATATAAATACAATAGACAACTTGGTCTTGCCATATGAATCAAGGTCGATCAATTTGGTGGTAAAATAAGATACTAGTTTTTTTTTTATTATTTATTCCATCCATCCATAGGATGGACGGAACATCGGGTACCTTTGGAAGGTTTCCCCCTCGAAAACAAAAAAAAAAAAAGGATGGACGGAACATGGACATAACATAGGCCTCCCCTAAATGGCGCCACTCCAACCAGTCCTGTGTCCTCTGAATCCAACGGTTTCCCGCTGTCTTCTTCAGGTCACCGGTCCATCTGGTAGGGGGGCGACCGGTACTCCTTTTGCCTAAACATGGTCGCCACTCGAGGACCTTTCTTCCCCATCGGTTATCGGTCCTACGAGCGATGTGGCGGCCCATTGCCACTTCAGCCTGCTAATTTTGGGAGCTATGTCGGTAAGCTTCGTTCGTCTACGGATTTCATCGTTGCGAATCATGTCTCGTAGCGAAATTCCGAGCATAACCCTCTCCATAGCACGCTGAGCGACCCTGAGCCTCCGAAAAAAATATTTTTTTATGATACAGGTAACTTTGAACCGTTCAAAGTTACCCATATAACATCCAATTTCGACGTCGTCAAAAGTTTAACAGTTTTACGCAATATTCAACATGGGATACGGATAGTACAGTTTCAAAATAATAATATACAATATACATTTTAAAGATAAACACCAAAACACACCTGTTTACGGTAAGTTTTATATTATTATTGCTATTTCAAAATGAAGCATTAAACACTTGCAACAACTTCACTACGGAAAAGGCGGTATTCTTTAAAATTATGATATTGACAGGTACCTTTTTTTACTTTCATTGCTATTACAACATTTTGGCAAACCATTTTACGCAGGTACGATATTGAAACAACAAGAAGTTTCCATGTAATAAATTAATATATTTTTTTCACAACTTTGTTCAAAGTTACACCGCTGTTCAATGTTACCCAAATTGATTGTATTTGAACAAATATTAATATTATTACGTTGATACAACTCTTAACTAATTTCGACCGAATTTGATTACCATGAAAACGGTTCTAGTGAGTTAATCTTAAAAGATAGACATATACTGTCGCGGACATTTTTTTAGATCATTTCAAGAGAAATAATTCTTTCATACATATATTTTTGGTATCTTGTACCGTTTTCGCAGCGCACGCAACGGAAGCCCTCAAGGATGAATAATTTGCCCCGTTTTTTTTCACATTTTCCATTATTTCTTCGCTCCTAATAGTTGCAGCGTGATGTTATATAGCCTAAAGCCTTCCTCGATAAATGGTCTATTCAATACAAAAAGAATTTTTAAATTCGAACCAGTAGTTCCTGAGATTAGCGCGTTCAAACAAACAAACTCTTCAGCTTTATATATTACTATAGATATCGAGATATACTTTTTCAACCAACTCCTCCGCATTTGAACGAAGACGTATCGATATAAAGATTGATTTTGACTTTTCCGGGTAACAAAGCACTATTATCTACTTAAATCTTTAGAAAATTGGAATATCACTGAACAGCGACATATATTCTAAGTTCATATTTTGTTTCATGTGGTCAAAGATAAGATCTTTTAAGAGGTGCATCGGGCTATTTGTGCGCGTAAATTGTTCTTTGTAAAGCAGAAGACAGAATCAAAACACTTTTACAATTCATACGAACAGGGTGCACCCGCTCGCAGGGCGCTGCCGCACCCTGCTCGCTTATTTTTTATGTTTTCTTTTATGTTCCAACCTAACCTAACCCATCCTGTTGAAAAAGCTACAGCTAAATCCAACTCTTAATAATAACATGACAATACTCCTGCATTTTCAGGATTTAGGTATTCAAAGTGACACTTTTCATCATAATGTTCTCTCGGGAACGGGTCGTAATGTATTGTAATCAATAAGTATCAAACTCATACGGCTTAAGTAGGTTGTGTACTTAGATTATCAGGGTTGATGAATTGAAGTTTAATTTATTAATCACATTTCAGTTTAATGAGCTGTCATTAAACTCATAATATATACTAAAAACAACCGTAAGCATTACGTGACTACCTTTTATAATTTAGGCTTGCACTATCCCGCATCATCAGGGAGGAGTTGAAGGTAAAAAAATATCCCGCGTCTTTGTTTAGTATTCTTATTACCTATACGTAAGCACTTCCGAGCCAACTTCTATAGCTTGGGCTTGCAGTATCCTGCATCATCAGGGCTGAGGAGCTTATGGTCGAAATTGTCATCATGTGTCTTTGCTTAGTAATTATATTACATACCCGAAAGCATTAAATGGCCAACTCCTATGGCTTAGGCTTGCAGTACCCTGCATCATCAGGCTTGAGGAGTTGAAGATCGAAATTTTCATCTTGTGTCTTTGCTTAGTAATTATATTACATACCCGAAAGCACTAAATAGCTAACTTCTATGGCTTAGGCTTGAAGCACCCCTGCATCATCAGGGTTGAGGAGATGATGGTCAAAATTTTCATCTTGTGTCTTTGCTTAGTAATTATATTAAATACCCGAAAGCATTAAATGGCCAACTCCTATGGCTTAGGCTTGCAGTACCCTGCATCATCAGGCTTGAGGAGTTGAAGATCGAAATTTTCATCTTGTGTCTTTGCTTAGTAATTATATTACATACCCGAAAGCACTAAATAGCTAACTTCTATGGCTTAGAGTTGAAGCACCCCTGTATCATCAGGGTTGAGGAGATGATGGTCAAAATTTTCATCTTGTGTCTTTGCTTAGTAATTATATTACATACCCGAAAGCACTAAATAGCTAACTTCTATGGCTTAGGCTTGAAGCACCCCTGCATCATCAGGGTTGAGGAGATGATGGTCAAAATTTTCATCTTGTGTCTTTGCTTAGTAATTATATTACATACCCGAAAGCATTAAATGGCCAACTCCTATGGCTTAGGCTTGCAGTACCCTGCATCATCAGGCTTGAGGAGTTGAAGATCGAAATTTTCATCTTGTGTTTTTGCTTAGTAATTATATTACATACCCGAAAGCACTAAATAGCTAACTTCTATGGCTTAGGCTTGAAGCACCCGTGCATAATCAGGGTTGAGGAGTTAGAGGTCAAAATTGTCATCATTTGTCTTTGCTTAGTAATTATATTAAATACCTGAAAGCACCAAATGCCCATCTCGTATAGTTTAGGCTAGCAGCATCCTGCATCATCAGGGGTGAGGAGTTGAAGGTCGAAATTTTCATTTTGTGTCTTTGCTTAGTAATCATATTACATACCCGAAAGCATTAAATGGCCATCTCCTATGACTATGGCTTGAAATAACCCTTCATCATCAGGGTTGAGGAGTTGAAGGTCAAAATTTTTACCGTTCATCTTTGCTTGGTATTTTTATTACATAAACGTAAGTACCAAATAGCCAACTCTTACGGTTTAGTCTTGAAATACCCTTACATCATCAGGGTTGAGGAGTTGAAGATCAAATTTTTGTCCCACGAATTTGTTTAACAATCTTATTATATATCCATAAAAACAAATTGACTTACTTCTACGGTTCAGGCTAGCAGTACCCCTGCATCATCAGGATTGAAGAGTTGAAGGTCAATTTTTTTAGGAAAAAAAATGACCTTCTTTTTTTTGCTTAGTAATCTCATTCTACATTCAACCCAATTGGACTCCTACGGCTTAGGTTTGGCCGAGTATCGCTAATTTCGTTAATTTGCTTCATGGAAATGGATCCTGTGATCAGAACCGTATCAAACTCATCAGAGTACCCTTGAAGTACATTCTTTCAAATAAAAGAAAAATCATCAAAATCGGTTGGCGGGAAATTGAGTTATTTATCTATTTATCGCGCACATCGTTAATGCAAATATCAGACTTATGCGCTTTTCTTATGGATGCCACTGTCAAAAGTGAACTTAAAATAAATGGGACCCGACGACACGCACTACCTTTCAAATGAAAAAAAAATCATCCAAATCCGTTCACCCAGTGCGGAGAAATCGAGTAACAAATATAAAATTAAAAAAATAATAATAAAAAAAATACAGACGAATTGATAACCTTTTTGGAAGTCGGTTTAAAACTATGTTTTAACATAAAAATCAAAGCGAAATACTAAATTTTATTGAGGAGGCCTCCCTCAAAATTGACTGACTTTCATACAAACTTACATCTCCTATTTGGGTTAACTTGGGGGGGGGGGGATCAGAAAACTCATTCTTATCTGACGTCTACGTCATAAAAGGAACCCTTAGTAAAAATTATATTCGTATCTTTAGCAGTTTAGGCTCTACGCTGCTTATTCAAAAGATGAGTGAGAGAGCATCCTTTCGTTTTTATATAAGTATATATAGATATAGAGATATAGATTTGTATAGTATCAAATAACATAGGTACACACATAACCAATAAAAAATACATAACAAAGGAATACATTTCACAGACCATAACATGTTCAGTTTCAACCAATTCAACTATGCAGTTACTTATCTTGTTAACACTTATCGAACACAAAATAAATACTGCGTAGTTTTAAATTGACATAACTTTTTTATTTATAAACCGATTTACATAAAATAAACACTAAATGTTAAGTGAAGTTTCCCATGACACATTGGTGAAACTTATATTCAAACTGGATAAGCCGTTTCTGAGATTAGCGTTTTCAAACACACAGACAAACAGACAAACAGACAAACAGACAAACAGAAAAGATTTCTAAAAACCATTATTTTGGGTTCTATATCGTATTAAAGACCTCTAGAAATGGTTTTCACCTAAATTTATTCCATGTACAGACAGCGACCTCTTACAGATTTATTATAGTATAGAAGAAGAAGAAGATGACAACGGAAATATAAAAAATATAAATATAATACATCAAATTTCCTATAGGTACACCGTCCGATAAACGGTATCGGACGTACAAATACTGTACGTCGTGTGGATATGTAAGGATAAGATATGTGTAAGGATAAGAAAGAATAATTTATCTCCGTGTCTATTGGTCAGGTGGTAGAACCAGAGTAGTTTGACCGGGGAGGTACCACCGCCACACCTATTTCTATCGTCAAGAAGTTTTTGCGTTTCGATTGGTGGCCGGTTCACTTTTATATGAGGCGACCATCTTAATCGCCGGGAGAAGCAACGCATCTGTGACTAATTTCAGATAGTTTGAATTTCGCTATTTTCCACTTTTTATTTACTACTTTATCATTGTAATGTGGCGATAATGATGATTCGAGAAACGAATATTTGAGACGAATTTAAATTTTATGCATATTCCCTATTACGGAGAGTGCTGCAGAATGAATACACATGTGATCTCTTTGTGATTCCAACTTCAATGAATGCACGTATCTCCTGTATCGGAAATAAATTCGAATTGATTTCGGAGATCAGAATATACGGAGATGAGACGAGTAGTTCGCTCTATTGCAATTTCAATTCTATTTAATCGCCTAGCTTGGTATTTTTCAGTTTTGCTACGTTTTTAGTGACGTATTATGTGTATGAGTGGAATTTTATTTTATAGATTCGCAACTTCTAAAGATATATCAGATTTGAATAAAATACAAATGAACAACACTTTCCAGACAAAATGTATCAAAATGTATGTATCTAAAGTTTCTTAAACCATGAGATTGGACACAAATGCATTGAACACCTGTAGCACACCAAAATATAGTTATCAAATAAAAATGCAAGGAAATAAGTTTCCCTACCATTGAGATTATAAGAAGTGGCAAAGATAAATGAAACCAATCTCAATCTGTTCTTAGAATTTTCTTGCGTTAATTTACAAAACAACGGAGATACAAAACAAAACGAAAATCCATTTCCATTGCTTAATTAAGGATACCGAGAAAGATATTTCACAACAGATTTCTAACCAGAAATTGCTTTAATTTAGTTATTTGCGTTTGATACCTCCGCATTATCGCACAATCGCACCGAATACCAGGATAACAGAAATCTCCAGGTCGTTTGAAGCCGTAATTTATTTAAAACGGAGCGCCGCGCGCCGCCCTTCGTCAACGTGGCATGAAAGGGACTAAATAGGACATTCGCGGTTGAAAATATTATTGGAGATGTACTCCGAATTCGTGTTTACCTGGTGTCCGCGTCAGGCTCAGGGTGAATTACATTTATTTTAAGGTTCACTTGAACTCGTAAATTATTAAGACCTCTCGACCCTAGCTTAATGAACGAGCTTTTGAAACAGATGGAGTCGGACGGTTTGTGTATCAGTATGAGGTAAAAATGTTTCATTAACATTTTGTTTCAAAATAAAATTGACGTAAAAAAGCTTATTCAATTAGGTACTGAAGCTAAAAAAATCAGACTAGTCACAACTTTAACGTTTCTGAACCATTTTTTCTAACGGCTTCTGGAATCAATGTTTATTTATAGTTTAACTATATTTCAAATTGGATATAAGAACTAAATCCCTTACATTTATAGCTGTCACTATATTTTAGGCGTTATCAATATATTGTTACATAAAATGTCGCCAAATACATTAAATCAGGATTGAGATGGAACCTTAAACATATGTCACTTCTGTATCCAGAATACCTAAATCTAATTCGGAAATACACCTTCGTATCAAACATTACAACAAAACAACGAAATTTCACACGAGAACGAAAAGCTTATAAACGACATAAAACGAACCCCATTAACGTCGAAGCGTGAATCTAAGCACATTGTTTAAATCGCATAAGCAAAACGGGAATATAATACACGATTGATGTAAACCACTTCGCGGGCGGCATCCGGAGGAACGCAAACACATTACGGGAAAACCGATATACCGGCACTCGGCGGCACTCCAACGCCGCAATCCTCCCTGACGCGCGTACTCCAAAATATCGTACCTATCGAGTGGATTTTTGTATATCCGTGTTTTTTTTTAATATAACACCTCTATCTTACTGCAAAGCAGTAATTGCTTTGCAGAAGTAACGGCACAATACAAAACCCATCAATTTTAAAATGCAAGATTTTTATGAAAAATAACTAGCTCGATATAAAAACTTGCTATAACTTCATTTCAGTTAATGGCCTATTAATATATTTAAATTATTTTTTATTCGTGAAAAATATAAAATCAAAACACATCGCACAACTATCGTAATCGTAATCAATGCGTTTTGATTTTATTAGCGTTTTTGTGTTATGTACTCAATTCAAGTAGCGATATTGTGTTGGTTTAATAAATACGATGTAATTGTTGTTTGTTTAAAATTCACAAATACAAGTTTGTTTAAGTAGTTAGTTGGTATAAAGTATAATTTTAAGATTGTTTTGTTGCGTCGATATCTAAAGCGAAAGTACACCTACTCGTTTTTTTCGACTGATCGCAAAGCCTTACTCAACCTTTTACTCAAACTAGAACTAATATTACTAATGATTTTCACGTGTTCAAGATATATGGAGGTTTAATTTGATTGAGAAAATAGCTAACAGTGGCTCAGGCAGAGATTTGAAATAATAAATGCATACATAATCCTCAGACCAATGCCGTGCGAACACTGTGAGCGTAATGCATAAATACGTATTACCTATAACATCCGAAAATACAGTCTTAACTAAAGTACAGAATTTACAGTAAAGTACAGTACAGTTATTATACAATATTATCAATTTAATATATTCAATTTGAATGAATTCAATTTGGGTGAAACTTGCCCTCTGTATCGGGAGGACCGAGGTTCAAATCCACCACTGATTCATACGCGTATTAGAAATAAACTACCACTGCTTTTCGGTCAAAAAACATCGGGAGGTAACCTACATACCCGAGTTTAAAAAAAAAATTAGTTCTCGAAGGTGTGTGAAGTCCACCAGTTTGCACTTGGCCACCGCGGTGGACTATTGCCTAAATAATGGGACAATAATGAGTTGACGACATTATTAATTTTGTTAATACACTTTCTTAACATCATTGTTCTGGTAAATACTGCTTCGAGAGGGTGGTATGCCCATGGAACTTCCCAGTCGAACTCCGCTAATGGTTCCGCAAACTTGAGAGATGTGTGACTGACACATTCATTTTTAACGAGCTTCCTCTTAAGGCTCCGCCCGCGCGCGCTCCCATGTGAACAATTTTTCAGTTTTCACGCAGCGTCCCCAGACATTTCGTATTTTTAAGTAGCCTGGGCCTCTAAACATATGTGTATGTAAATGAAAATTCAATTTCAGTATTAAATAAGCTTGTAAGGAAATACGTGAAATGAAATGAAATGTCTTTTTTGCATAGGTCTATGGAGGCACTTACATATATATTTTTTTACATTACCACCGGATCCGAACATGAACATAACCTCAACTAAGAAGATCCGGCAAGAAACTCAGTGAGTTTGTCTTTTTTCTTTGTATATCTTTTTTTATTGCCATATTGTTTTTACTTTGGTTATAAAAGTTAGCTCCAGTACCTTGCCTTATATTTGACTGTACTGTAGCAAAGACGTAAATGATATAACCGTATATATTATATACATACAGATATTTTCTATAAACGTTTATGATCTTGTGTGTAATATGCTCCGTTCTAGTTTCTCTTCAACTTTATTAACATATTAACAACTCAAGTATTACTTTTGGCACCAAACGTATTGCTCGAGTGAGCAAAACCCTTTCATCGCAATACACATTTCTGTTTACAAAATGGCACAAATCGTACAAGACTATTTCCGCGACTCATGTTATTTCGACCTGAACTGTTGAGATACGGCTAATTGAGTACATTGAACGTACACAAATGTATTGTTTGTATTTTGCAGTGAATTTGCTTTGTGGGTGTAATTAACAAGCCAAGTCTTCCCACAGGTCGTAATTCCTGTATTTCGGGAAAACGAAAATGGTGCTGATGCTTTAGATTCGACTGTTTCGTAAACGGAAAACTTCTTTATAAAAATTAATATATGTCCTTTATAGAATCGTCAACTATTCATTTGATCATTTCATGACCTTTAGCAAAGTTGTTATTCATGAGCTCGCGAAGCTTTCTGGTGTATTTTTTTTCGTGATTTGTAATGGCGTAGCAACGCGCGCAGGGTACACCAAGTAATATATAACGTGAACTTCACTGAATTGCGTAATGTTATTGGACATTAGATCATTACTACAAGTCGTTACTACTAAAACGTCAATTATATTAAAATAGACATCTCATTGCAATTGCAATTTTTACATTTTCACATTCAGTTGCTGCATCGAGCGTCCAAAAATGGTGCTCTAACCTCTGCGGAGTGTTTGACCTCTCTAACTTCCGAAAAGCTAAATCGTCGATCGAAAGTAGAAGTAGCTTGTCCACCGCGGCCCTTGAAGTGTTACAACTTTCTGTCGTTCCATACAAATGCTTATTTACCTTACCTTGAATCATCAATCATTATGAAACCAATCCAATTCGAAACGGGATTCATTCGCGCTTGTTTCTCGGATTACGCCATACTTACCACCGAGGCACTTAACGCTGAGTGCTATTTCGCATTTATTATTACGATTACATGTACATTTTTAACGATACGGTTTCTTATTCGCGAGTAAACTGCACTACGTTATTGGTACATAGGAGTCGTGGGGCACGCGGATTGCGTACGTGATTCGTTAAGGACGTTGTTTATTGTGATTTGCCTTTATCTGTATCTTCATGTTACACTGGTCGCTGTTATTGCTTCAAAGTTGCCAGCTGGTTTGTTGGATTTTTATTTATGCAGATGAAACTTCATATCCAGGTAGGATATTTAAGACATTCAGATGTATTTTATGGATCGTTGTCACGAGAGAATGTAGTTTTTCTGCCATCGCGATCCTTACAACTAGGCCAAAATATCGGAAAAAGAAATAAAAAAAGAATATCTAGAGAACTTGTTACATATAAAAATGTTTACACTCCGCTTAGTTTTTTTATATAATTTAAAAGATAGCTGTCACTGGTTTACGGTAAAGCAAAAAAATCTTGAGAAAATCATCTGAGAGTTCTTTAAAAGAAGTTGTGAAATATGTGCAAAATTTCCTAATTCGGACTTGGCAAGTGCAGTAGACTATGACCTAAAACTCTGACATTCTGAGAGACGACCGGTGCCCAGCAGTAGGACAATTATAGGTAAAGTGAGGTAGGAATGTTATATTTTTTTAAAATACTTTAATGTATCAGGTATTTTTCATCGTCATGATCATAATTTCCAACATACTTATGAAACACATTAAACCGAACTGCACAAAACCGAAACAGCTAGAGAGCTACCGAAAAAATTCAGACCGAACCAACGCTTTAATTTTCAGACGAATGGAAACGCTCAGCTCAATTCCTCGCTGTGAATGGATGGGTGTTTACAAAAAGGGAATTAAGACAAAGTGGGCTCGCGGCGTCTCGTCAATCAGCCCGCGACGCCCCCGCGACGCCCCCGCGACGCCCCGCGACGCCGGCGTCCCGGGGGCTCGTAGTTCTGCTAACTCATCGTTTCTTGTCGATTTGGGATATACCCGATACCGTTTACTTTTGCTGCCACCCTTTTCCATTTTTTTTACTTCCGACGTTTCCTCTGAACGCTGTATATTATGAGGGTACAGTTTTTGCTACCTGATTCGATTTTTTTCCTTTCACGCGTGTTTACTCCTATATGCACAAATATTATAACATACTTTGTTTCTATATAATATGTTTTGTTATAACACTTTCGAACATGTATTTTAGAGATTCTTCGAATGCTTCAACACACAGTATAAAACAAAGTCACTTCTCGCTGTCTGTCCCTGTGTATGCTTAGATGACTTGATCTTTAACACTACGCTACGGATTTTAATGCAGTTTTTAATAGAGAGAGTGATGCAAAAGGAAGGTTTTATGTATAATAAATGCATAATATAGTGAAGGAACACTGATGATTTTAGATGTTTGACTTTTAGGCGAAACGAAGTTCACCGAGTCAACTAATGTTTTATAAGAAACTTTGTCCCACTAGGCTATAACTAAAAGAAAAGCACAAATGATATATAAACTCCAAATACTTGGAAAAAAGGTTCAAAAGAACCGTGTTAGAACCAATATTTCGAGCGATAAACACGAACAAAGTGTGATAGAAGCAATAGTGACCCGTCTTCCAAGTCTTATTAACTTGTACAGCGTAGAACCTCTCTGGTAATCGGAAAATTGACTTAGCCTTTTTACATTGGTATTCAGAAGGCGACGCGCGCTGCTCGATAACTGAAAAACTTTGAAATATTCATAACTAATTATGTTATTGCTTCGCGTTATTGTATCAGAATGTTAATATTTTATCAGGGTTTAGGATTCAAAAATATATAACTGTTGCATCTTTATATATTACACAAAACATATTGTTTTGATGTAAGTGAGTAAGTGTTTATTTGAGAGGAAATAAATGCTTTAAGCTTTGGATTATACCATTATTAAAATTACAAACATCATAGGCAATATCATTATCATCCCTGTAGTTTCGGAATCAGAATAGGGCTACGGTCTCCCCTGCCTGTCGTAAGAGGCGACTAAAAGGGCTTCCGGGGTTGCGGGCGTGTAGAGTGGGTGCTCGAGCCGTTCGATCAGACGACCCCGGGAAGGACGGCGGTATGCATGGCCTCATACCTTCAAAACACCGGACGGAGCGGTGGGCCCAGCTGCTCACTGGGAGGAGCCCGATGGGTCAACGCGCTCAGAGGGCTCCGGTTGCTTTCCTTTGGAGATCCCGGAGTCCTCTTTGTTGCGCTGAGGACAGCCACCGGGGGGGGTTTTAGTGCAGTAAAATCCCACATAACCCTCCGTTACTCCCACGGCGTCGGGTACCCCGGGTACCCCCCTCGAAAAGAAATATATGTCGCAGAATCCAATGGATTGTTATCTGAATGGTCGCAATTGCCGTCCAACATATCGATATTTGTTTAATTCTCAATCAGTGTACGTATTTATTGACAAAACCATACAAGCGCTATTGACTGATTCCCTGACATTGACAACTGACGTAGTAATATTCTTATTAATAATATGAATGAGGTCGTATACCATGGTAAATTGATTAATTATCTCTAACATATATGTATTCGAGAAATGTTTAGTACTTGATATTTATTTCTTGTAAATAAAACCTTAAACATCCCAACACAGAGACTACAATACCAAAGTCAAAATTTATTACGGTCGGACTTTTACACCGTTCTGCATTACACATCAAATCAAATCAAATCAAATCAAATCAATTTATTTGTGAATAAGGTAACCTAATTATGTACAGTTGGTATTCAAACATTTTTGTTCGCTTATTCTGCCACTAAGTGGCTTACAAATATAAATTAAAGTAAATCTTACAAGTATAAATTAATGAAAAAAGTAATTTTAATGGATTATAAGTAATAGTAATAATAAATGTCACTAGATATTGTGTCCACAGATTATTAAACAGCACTTAAACTTATACACAAGTTCACAAATTTAACCGATCACTGTTATCACTTAAAAAAGAGTTTACACTATAGTAACATTTATCTAATAAATATGTTTTTAATTTATTTTTGAATATATTGATGTTCTTGTGGCATCGTATGGACTCTGGTATTCTGTTATATATAATTGGCGCTCTTCCGTAAAAGCTTTGGTTTAATTGATGTGTCCGAGTTGGAATCAGTGCTAGTTTATTTTTAAGACGTGGTCCTTGTCGAAACTGAAACTTATTAATATTTGTTTTGACAAAAACAGCGCATTCAAATATGTAAAGAGATGGCAGGGTAAGAATTTGTAGTCGTTTAAAATGAGGTCTGCATGACTCTCTTTGACTTAAGTTGCATATTGCTCTTATACATCTTTTTTGGGATTTGAACGCAAACTCTCTGTTAGTAGAATTACCCCAGAATATTAATCCGTATCTTAGTGTTGTAGCAACGAAACCATGATATGCAGTTAACATCGTTGCTTCATGAACTACATTTCGTAATTTCCGTAACATATATGAAAATTTACTTAATTTCTTACATACAGCGTCAATGTGAGATTTCCAATTTACTTTATTATCAATGTATAATCCTAAGAATTTTATTCCTTCTGTGTCTTCAATTACATTTCCGTTATAATTTATATTTAACTTGTTTTTAGTCTTAAATTTCATAGTTTTAGTCTTTTTCAAATTAATTGTTAGATTATTTTGTTCAAACCATTGTATTACTTGGACTAGTGAGCTGTTTATTTCATTTTCCAGTTCATTTTCATCATTATTGGTAAATAGAACTGTGCTATCATCGGCAAATAAAGTCATTTCCTGATTAATTGTATTTGGCAAATCATTAATATAAATCAGAAATAATAAAGGACCTAGAATACTACCTTGGGGTACCCCATGTGTTACCGTTCTGCAATCTGATTCATAATACTGTATACTTTTAGTCTTAATACATAAATTCGATATAGTTGTAGTCTGTTCTCTTTCCGTTAGGTAAGATTTCATGAGATCATATACTTGTCCCCTTAAACCGTAACTATACATTTTGTTTAATAATATTGTATGATTTACATGATCAAAGGCCTTGGTGATATCCATAAAGAGAGCAACTGTTGATCGCTTCTTATCAATGTTTGTCATTATTGATAGCAGGAAATTGTAAATTGCCATGTTAATGCTTTTGTTTTTTCTGAAACCATATTGTTGATGGCACAAAATGGCATTATTTTCAAGAAAATTATAAATGTTATTATAAATATATTTTTCAAAGATTTTCGAGAACGACAATAGTAATGCCACAGGTCTATAATTATTGATGTTCGACGGGTCTTCTCTCTTTAACAAAGGTTTTATTATCGCTTTTTTAAGTTTATTTGGGAAGGTACCCTTTTCGATGCATATATTAATAATATAGCATAAGACTGGTGCTATAGGTTCCGATACTTTTTTAATAATTTTTGTGAGGATACCATCATAACCTGAGCTCTTTGTATTTCTTAAGGAGTTAATTATTGATAGAATGTCTTTATGATGTGCTGGAGGCATAAACATTGATTTAACATTAGTATACCCAATTGAAGATGCCTTATCTATATTATGTCTTGGATTTTGAATAACATCAATGAAGTGATTATTAAAAACTGTAGCTATTTCTTTACCATCAGTAATTGTTTTTCCATTTACATGTAATTTTGTTATTTCGTTTTTTGGGTATTTTATTTTGGCACTATTGATAACTTCCCACGTCGCTTTTGACGTATTGCATGCGGAATTGATGTAAAAATTGTTTTGTGATTTTTGGGTTTGTTTAATGATAGATTTAAAACGTTTTGCATATGTTTTTAAGTTTTGGTAGTTTGCTTCACTACAACAACGTCTATACTTCCAAAGCAATTCGCGTTTCCGTTTACTGCATACTTTAATACCACGTGATATCCATTTTGGTTTAATTTTTGCAAATACTTTAATTTTTTTATTTGGGAAACATAAGTCATATATCATCTGAAATAAATCATGGAACTTGTCGAATGCCATATTGGGATCTTCTGTCTCATATATTTCTCTAAATGTTAATTGTGTGATGTATTTACTAAACTTTTCTACGTTTTCTAATGAATAATCACGTTTATTTATATACCAAAAATTTATTTTACATTTTTTCTTAGTAGGGCAGCTAATTAGTTGTGTAGTGTGGTCAGATAACGCAAAATCTCTTATTTCGCTTTTACATCCTTTCATGTTGTGTATAATGTTATCAATACAAGAATTACTAATTACACGTGTCGGTTGGTTAAATTCTGTTCTCAAATTGTGGCTTAATATTAATTTCTTAAATTCGGTAGATATATTATCGTTTTTCAACATATCAATATTAAAATCTCCACACAATACTAGTGACTTATTTCTTAAATTAAGTTTAGATAAAATGTCATCAAGCCCATTTAAAAAGATTTCGTTCGTCCTTTTATTGTTTGTTGGGGGCCTGTATACGCAAATAATGCACATCTGATGTTGTAGAAGCTCTATGGCAGCACATTCCAGTACACCTAATATTGATAGGTTGTTTATTTCTTTTAATTCTTTATGTCTTATAAGATTCTTGATTAATATGCAACAACCTCCATGTCTATTATTACGCATGCAAGAGGACGCTAAATTGTAATTCGGTATTGTTAAACAGTATTCATCACCATTAATCATATTGTGTTCAGTTATACATAATATATCAATATCTAAACCGTCATTACTTAATTCTTCAAGAGCCACAGTGAGCATTTCTGACTTGTTGACAAGTCCATTTATGTTTTGATGTAGTACATTGATATAATTAAACACGAAATAAATTGTTACTGTCGACAGGATTATCAGTTGTCCGTAATGGTGTTATCTTTGTGTCAGTATTACCATTACGCTTATCCACATTAATTGTATTATTATTGCATAATTTACATATTAAATTATTATTGATTTCTGTTTGTGAGCTAGCATTTTTATAAGTTTTACCTTGTTTGTCTCGTTTACATAGTAATAAATATTTTTTCATGTTTTGTTTATAAGAAATACAAAGAATTTCCTTTAACATAGATCTAGCTAAGTGAACAGTGAACATATTATACTTAGGTCTTACTCTGCTATAGTTTAGATCTGTATATACAACATTGTTATATTTGCTACAGTAAAATTTTAGATTATAATTAAGTTTATTTTCATGTAAATAGTAATTTTTCGGAACTTCTCCTACAATTATATTCGTGTTAGTAACTGATGATAGCCAACTGTCGAGTTTTGAGGAAAATTCGAATGGGTTTTTATCATTACTACCTGCTAGCAATATAACACAGTCGTTCATCGTTAAACACTCTATCTCTTCTTTCATTGATGAAACAACTTCTCCTAACGTTGCATTCGGTTTTATAAAGCTTGTAACTTTGTATTCTGGGCCTAACAGTTGCTGTAAATGTGGTCTTAAATTGCGTCCTTGATTGTCACCTAATATAATAACACGGTATTTTACTACTTTTGTGGTTGATTTTAGAAGAGGTTTATTTGTGTTACATATTATGTTGTTATTGTTGTTGGTTACCTCAGATTTATTCTGAATTATTTCATTTGGTGTGTGATACGTTTCTGTAACTTGTGGGGAAATCGGTATTTCTGGGGTTACAGTTGGAGTGGTATACAGTTTAGTCATGTCGCTTTTTGCTAAGTGAATAGGTGATACCCTTGGAGTTCTGATTTTAATATTAAGTAATCGCCTACTAACTGGAGTTGTCGAATTATTAGTCGCTGGTGAGAATTCTTTTGTGAGTTTTTTTAAAAGGTCTATTTGTTTCGATTGTTCTTGGATAGTGTGTTTGAGTTGATTATTTTCGCAACTAAGATTATCAATTTCTAAGTCTGCGCTAATTAGTTTCTGTCGTGTAATTTCCAACTCTTTTGTTAAATCGTTGTATATGCAAGATTGAGGGCTACTCTGAGTTTCACTGTGAAGACTTATTATGGTTGAGTTGAGACATGAATTTAAATCATCATTGCTATAATTTAACGTTGAAATATTAACTTCTGAATTAGAGCGTTGAATCTTTTTGCGCCTTGTAATGTTATCCATATTTCTTAAATTGCACAAATATTAAACGAAATATATTAAATGTAGAAAAAAATGTTTGCAGTTTTTTACTTTATTTTTAACAACTACGAGTCTCGAACCCTCGCCTCGTCGTGCAGTATTGCAGTTCAGTCGCGTATTAGACAGTTCACACCACAGTACTACTTGGGCGATGCGATTAAAATTGTGATCAGTATGCGTTCAATTATTTCCTATTAAGCAGCTGATTCCCAAGTAATTGTTAACATTTGTCGTATATTCATTATGAAACTTTTTAGTTCTACCTTCACTATTTTTCAATTCACTGGTTTAAAGAATATTTTACATTCGTTTTATACGTAATATTTTAATGGGTTGTGTTAAATTTTTGAATATTTATTTGTTAATAAAAACACACACTATCAGATAATCAGTAAATAAGCTCACTATTAAATATAAGTTTACTTATCTTATCTGGTTGCATCTGTAGATCGAGTCCTTCACCTCGTAGTATTTTTTTCCAATTTAACTATTTTCAGTAATTTTTAATATGAGATAACACTGTCACACACTGTTTAGACCACTACACAATTAGTTATACTGTTTTTGTATTGCTAGGTTACATGCGCAATTTTTAAAACATTTTTAATATACGGTGCTTATGTTTACTGCGACTGCAGCGCCGCGCGCAGAAAAGAGAGTCACAGTTTACACGTCACTATTTAACCTCCTTCGAAAAAACGCTCCACGTTGTACCTTCTCCCCATGTTTAGTAATTTCTAAATTCGCACAAAATACAGCCAGCGTGTATCAATTGCGGAAGTAATTTCCGCCGCGTCGCGCCGCGGTATAATTGAATTGCGTACAGTTCAAACAAATGTAGAGAGCCGCTATTGTATGCCGCTCGATTGTGAATTATGTTGCGAATCTTAACGTACGAGTTCGCCCTGTGGGTCAAATACAATTATTAGTATTATTATCATGCATTTTCAAAAATACGTAACACTCAAGCTAGCCTACCTACCAAATTCTGGTTGAAAGTGGTAGAAAATTTCATGTTATAACTCTAGAGGCACCATTGCCTCACTTATTCCCTGTATAATGCACTAACCAGCGCAGTCGCGTACTTGTCTGAAAGTGGTGTGGTAAGAGAGGCATCTGATACATTCCTATTTAGTCCTCAGAGCCAATGCATACGTAGTAGCTAACCTCAGGTAAACTGAACATATCTAAAGTTGATAAGACATGCCATAAAGAAAACTTTTTCTGAAAAAAAAAAGAACAGAATAGCTAGGCAGATTTTCTTTATTCTTAGCTAAAACTCCTATGAAAACATAAAAATAAAATCAATTCATCCGTTTAACAGCTACAAAATTACAGTAAGATTAACACGTTAAATTTTTAACGCTCCACTTTAGCTGTCAATATCAAAAAATATCTCACTTTACCAAAGTAGCAATATAATAATGTCTATAAATAAAACATCAAACAAGAATCCATTCTGCTCACGATAAACAAACGCAAAGAAATCAAATCCAAACAATTTGTTGTAAGCCGATGAGCCTATCAGCGGACATTCGCAAAAAACGAACGCGGCATTATCAAGTTTCCATTTAGGAAGTCCTAATGATGTTGTCCTGACGATCTTTCATATTATTTTTTATTTTTTTCCATTGTGCGGGTGACGACCCTTAAGTAACTGTCTCAACGTTTACGAGCAAACGATACAAAGTAAGCGATGTATCGCGTCAACCATGATTTTACTTTATAAATAATAAGGAGAAATAGAAATAAGAGATATGTAAGTAGTTCGATCCGGGAAATACTACCGCTATGTATATTCTTAATGGGAAACAGCTCTGTGTTTAAGTAGAAGAATGTGATTGGGTGTCACAATATTAGGCGACCAAATCAGTGTTTGGGAGTAGCAAAACATATTTTTTTGTCTTCAGATAAAAACCCCTATGCAATATAAAGTCGATCAAATATGTCTACGTGCAGTAGTGACCCGTTACTATCAGGTGAACAGCAAGTTCATCTGCTACTATAATGCTATAAAAAATTGCATCCGTCCATCCATCAGCCCTTTGATGTCCACTACTAGACATACGCTTCCTCTAAATGGCGCCACTCCAACCGGCCCTGTGCCCTCTGAATCCAACGGTTTCCCGCTGTCTTCTTCAGGTCATTGGTCCACCTGGTAGGGGGGGCGACCTGTACTCCTTTTGCCTAAACGTATCGCATACGACATACCAACTCCCGCTTACGCAATGATAATACGACACATCCCTCAGTCATTATGTGTATTATATTTGGAATTTCTGAACTAGTCTTTGAAGATCCATTACAGGCTATCAACTAAATTGCTCCCAAGTGGCGTAATGAGTTGCGAAAGTCATTTTTCTTGCTGTTACTGGCTCGTTCTCTCGTCGAAACGATGAGTTTTGTTGCAAATTGTCCTTTACTTAGGCTTCAGTTGCTAAAAGTGAAGTTAGTAATCTATAAAATGGTTAACGTCTTTCTAGTGCGGCGCGACGTATTAACTGATTTCCATGTAGGATATATGTGTTAATCGGACTTGTTGCAAGTTGTTTGTGCTTTGTGCTTTACACATATAATTATAGATAATTTAGACCTGGGTTATCACATAGGATACTCAATACAGTGGTAAACGAAACCAAAGCGGACAAAGGCGCGGGATTAAGCTAGTTAAACTTACCCACAAAAGAACATTACAACAAATTTATTTTAGCACACTAATATTGTATATCTACATTAATCTAAATTGAACCACGTCGTTGTTGGTATTACTCATATGTAACAGTATCCACCAACATTCAACTGTTATTAAAATACAGTATTACTCGTACGAGTACTAGAGCTTGTTAATAGAATCCAACCCTACCAAACCAACCAATCCAATCCTATTTCTAGTTAGCGAAAGTGTATTTTGGTTACGGTGAATTCGGCTTAGACTACACGAGAAAAAGCATGTCAACAAACCCATTTTCTTAACCCGTGGTAAGTAATGGACAACACGAGGTTATAACCTAACCACATACATTATTGATTACTGAGGAAGCCGTAATAGATGTGGACCGAATCAACTACTTATTGAAAATTTCTCAAATTCAACAACTTGTGTGAAACAGATTCTTAGCAGTCATGCAGAAGAATGAAAAAATATATATATAAATTAATAGTAGATACTATTCTAAAACTTAATATAGCATATTTTATTTATTTTACTTTCATTCATATAAACGAATTTTACGCTAGAACGAGTAATGCAAAATGGATAAATTTGTGATACTTTTGGATTAAAGACTGGAATATCACATGGGCTATTTTTATCATATAAAAATGTAAGATTCTTGCAAACAAATTAAACACGTATGTAACCATGGGCTCAGTTAGTTGCTAATAAGCAATAAATAACAATATAATATATATAATAATAAAATAATAATTAATACGTGAAGCATAAACTTGTGATCCGTTTTTAAGATACTTGCTGTGGAGTATGAAATTACGCACGGATATATTTGATTAGTGGAGGATTACGCAATGCTAATATTTTTTAAAATAATGCACAACACATACATAAAATCAACCAAAAACACATTACATGCACATTTGACACAAACACATACGTGATAAACGAAATAGATTCATTTAATGTCTTACTATGAAAACACTTAACATCAAAAATGACAGATGTGTTTTTCAAAATACCCGCTATTGGTTTTAAATTCAGCTTAGTTAATTAAACCTCTTTTTATAAATGATGTATTTAAAATAATTTGAAAATCAATTTAATCGCATTTCAGAAATATTCGTGCTACTTTGGACAATATGTAGTTAGTTTTAGTTAAATTACGGTCAAATTTCGACCGTTGCGACGGGTGACTAGTAAAAATAAAACGACAACAAAGTCAATTGCAATTCTGACATTCAAATAACAAAACCTAAAACGACACATGCGTTTTATAAACTCGTTAAATTTTCCGTTTGATTGGAGTCGTTCGTGATCGACGGCCGGGTGGACAAGGGGAGGCAGGAATTAAAGTTTTTACGTATATCTGTTAAATAAATTAGTCATTATGGATTTTACCTTTATGACACTTTTTATATGATTGAAGACGAAAACTAGCACCCAGTCCACCCGGTAAGTAGTGAATGCCATATTAAATCTGCATCTAACTCCATATATACACTAGAGCTGAACCCACACACACACACATTCTGAAGAGAGCTAACGCATTAGCTCTCTTCAGAATGTGTGTAGATGTTTCATCAGTACTTCATCAGTATGGATTACAACCCGGGTAATACAACCCGTATAATTCGACACCATACTGATTTTATCTACTACCATTAAAATGAACAATATATGTATACGAGAAATATTGAATTCAAAAAAGAATAATAAACTTGGAAATTTCGATAAATTGTATCGATGTCATGTAAAAAATAACGGTTAAAGTATAACTTCTATAAAGCACTATTAGTGTCGCAAAAGACTATAAAGACAAAACGATGTTCAAAAAAATAATTTTAGATAGCGCCTTAATTGAAAGAGTTTCAACGTTGCAATACGAGGGTATTAATTGCGAAGGAAGGCAAGGCTTCTTTCATTAAATTAATTACTTTGGTAGCCGGTAAAAATCCTTTGAACGTTACATTGTTCACTTTGATTGGAAATATCGGAATTATTAGTAATGTAAGTGTACTTTTCTATCAATAAGACAAATTCAAAAAATTGCTTTGATGGATTTGAAATGTTATAATTTTAGGAGTTTTAGCGCGTCACCACCACCACCACCCATTTTCATATCAATATCTACGAAACAATTTTGTATTATTTAAATATTAAAGAGACAGTGTATCATAATTAATGATACATTGTAATTAAACGTGCCAATGTAGTTTAATTATATGAAACATCGTAATCAACAAGTTTCGATACTTAAAAGAAAAGAAAATATTTATATCATCATTATTATTGTATTACTGCTATTCTTTTATTTGTATGTTCAAACATTACAAACAGGCCTGTCCTACTCTCTAACTGCTGCCTATGACTAAATGCAACTGCATAAAGAAGAAAGGGTCTATCTGAAGTAAATCACAGAGCTTTCCCTCGCGAGCAACTAAAATGATTGTCGTATATGATAAACCAGCAATCACACACTTCCACTAAAGCGCAAGAATTGCTTCACGCTAGAAATAGGTGTTGCGGAGTACCTCCTCGGTTGGACCACTCGTCCACTTTTTGAACTAGAATAACACACACAATGAAATCCAGGTCGACATACATAGTGTATACGACATGACGGTTTGTTGTTGTGACGATTTCTATTGTAGTTCCGTGTCTTTGATCGACATCAAAGAAGCCACTTAACATCTGATAAAATGCAAGGTGACATAAACGAAATACGTAAGATATATTTTAAAATGTTATCCAAGTCAACAAATTTCACACATAAAATGAAATGTAACGGAAGTTACTGAATCGAATTGTCGGTTTGTGTTCGTTTACTGGACGTCATTTATTTTAGGGACAACGAACTGATAATCAAAATCGAGCTCAGAAAATTTTAGACATGTTAGCCAGCCAAATATCGGTCCTGAATTTTATGGTTAAAGTTTAATGCATTCGGTCTCACGGACCCTCGTCAAGCCAACTGTCAAAGAAAACTCGTCGAATAGCAATTTCTATTACCATTAGACCCGACTAATGTGACTCGCGCACGATCCGTCCTATTGTCTCACGCAGGCATTTGTTACCGGTAGTTTTACCTGGACGAGAAGTTTTCGGCGATTTCGTGTTTACATAAATCTATGTTCAAAGTCGATACAATGCAATTGTACGCGAAATATTCCTTCTATGCCTTTCGGTTAGGAACGAACGACCGCTGAGATTATTCTGAGCACATCTCTGGTAGAAAAATACACAGTATTGGTCTCTCTTTCACTTAGCACTAAGCGAGTTTAAGTGCTAAAGCTGGAAACAACTTCCACTTCTAAGGGGTCTAAATAGTGTATATACAAATGTTTGTTTTAAATCTGCACGAACGAATTCGCCGTCAATAGCTAGTCGTACACGACGGGACTAAAGCTTCACATGACATAATGAGCTTCGCAAAGGGCTTGTCAAATATTGTCAATCCCCGAGAGCCTCATTTAAAACTAGCAACTCCGCGGGCGACACAACTTTTGAAGTGACGAATTTAATCCGAGGCATATCTGATTTCTCACTATTGAAATGTTGATTCCACAAGAGCGTATTATATAGACGGCAAACTTTAGAATAGGTAATAGTAATGCAACAAACACTTGCATTTGCATTCGCGAATATTGGCATGTTTTTAGATATTCGCGCGAAGAATTGGTGCGAATCTTTTGCGAATATTGAATTGCAAAGCTTTGCATAAAAAGATCGCCAAATCTATCCAACTTTAAATCGAACTGCAGTATGATGATCTAAAAAAAAATGACGTCAAATCTAAATTCTTCGGCCCCCTGTACCAAAAATTGAAAAAAATCAATATTCTAATTCGCGTTCACGAATGACATTCGTTACATCACTAATAGATATGTTAGATATTTATGAAATCAAACGAGCCTTATGAATGTTACTAATATTATAAAAGATGAAAGTTTATAAGGATGTGAGTTAAGTTTATAAGGATGAATGGATGTTTACTAGTCCTTAACGCAGAAAATATTGATCCTATTGCTAATATTGATCCAGGTAGGTCGTAATCTGGATAAACACATAACATGCTCTTTACTAGTGTGCCAACTGGTTGATCCAGGGAAAAATGTTAGTAATATGTGGACATAAAATGCTAGTCATTAATACAATTTGACAGCATCAATTAACGACACTGATCGACGAGCAAGCTTTAGCACCGCGGATTTACAGTTAACGGTTTTGCTGTTATATGTTAAGAAAAGAGGTAGATTGGTTGATTAAACTACATACTTTAAAAATCTGTTCACACTATTTTCATAAATATTTTGTATAAAGCCACTTCCTTATGTACATTATTTAAGAATTCCTTTCGAGAAACACAATTTTTCCTCATAAACATTTTACAGGTACGACATTTGGCAGAATGAAAACCTAATAAATATAAAATACAATAACCGAACAATATAAACATAGCATTTGCAATATTAATTCAAAATTGACAAAAATTCTCAAATATTTGCATCTCAGGATTGTAATTGCGTAGGCTTACACAGTTATAGGACACGAAACATGCTTTCCTGGAACTTCATAAAGATGAAGAATGATGTTATTTCTAGCGAGAAGCAGTTTTTGCGTTTCGAGAGAAAGGTGTGGTTGCCGGGACACTTTTATATTAGGCGATCATCTTAGTCATCGGGGGTAGCGACGCATCTGTGATTGACTTCAGATAGAACCCCATGTTCTGTATGACGTTGCTTACAGATGTCCATGGGCGGCAGTGACCACTTACTACCAGGTGGACTGCATGCTCGCTTGCTACTTAAATCTTATAAAAAAAATGTTTACTTTATTATACTCATAATGTACTCGAAAATATTGTTCACGATATTATTTTTTTCTCATTAAAATTAATTAGATTACTACTCGATGATCAAGTTCGAGTAGTAGTATTTTATCAAGAGGTTAAAGTTATTTGCAGTGAGTTCATTTCTCTAGGACTCAGAGGTCGGATTCAAAGCTTTTGCTTCAGTAAATTCAAAATCAGTACTTCGGATTACATTCAACAAAGCTAATTTGTTGGCTGTCTGATGAAGTTTGTATTTGCTCACTAAAGTCTAAGTCTATGTAATTTAATTACTAAGTTGACCTGTATTGGCAAGACTATTAATCGATTTATTAAAAACTAAATATATAATATGGGTTTTATCTGAAGTCAATCACAAAATTAAATGCGTTGCTACTCTCGAGGACTACGATGGTCGCTTCATATAAAAGTGTGCCGGCAACCACACCCTTCTATCGAAACGCAAGAAATGCTTCACGTTGGAAATAGGTGTGGTGGTGGTACTTCCCCGGTCGAACTAAACTGGTTCTACCACCTTTAGAATATATTTATATTTTTTAAGCCTAGTACGTAAAATAATGTTTTCTTTAATTTACTAAACATACTACAAATAAACATAGAGGTTATTATAGAAAAATTAACATTTATTCCGTCTAAAGTAATTAGAAGGTGTATTAATGATTGAAAAGACTTACATATACTTTATTTTTATTTTTATACTATTAGAAATTATTTCAAATATGATACAGCAAGAAGTTAAAAAAATAACTTGGGTTAAAAATTAATGAGCCACATCGTTGTGTCTGTGGAGAAGGTGTTGATCAGGCAGGTCATCACGGTCTGTCTTGTCAACGCAGTGCTGGCCGGATGTCGCGCCACGCGAGCATCAACGATGTCATCCGTCGGGCTCTTGTCACCATCAACGTACCGGCTACTCTGGAACCGAAAGGTATTGTACGTGATGATGGCAAGCGGCCGGATGGTTTGACACTCGTGCCCTGGAAAAAGGGGAAGTCCTTGATATGGGATGGTACATGTGTTGATACATTGGCGCCATCTCATATACAGGCAACTTCGATGCACGCTGGTGCGGCAGCCGAATCTGCAGAAACTGTGAAGCGGCACAAATATGCAGCCATTTCTAAGGACTACATATTTGTGCCGTTTGCAGTAGAGACGATGGGACCGTGGGGACCAGAAGCGAAACAATTTTACAAAGAATTGTCTTGACGCCTGATTGACGCCTCCTGTGACCCGAGAGCTGGAGCTTACCTCAGCCAACAAATAAGTTTAGCAATACAGCGAGGTAATGCTGCTAGTGTCTTGGGTACATTTCCAAGGGGCAGCGATTTGGCTCATTTATTCTATTTATAATTGTAAATTTTAGTAAATAAATTGTAAATTTGGATTATATATTATAATGTTTTCGAAAAAAATATATAATTATAAAAAATGCCTCAGCAGCCCTTACAATTTTCGCCAAGTATCGAGTGTAAGATGAATAATATGATAGCAGCAATGTGTGGGCAACATCCAATAGTGCCTCCACCATTTGCACAATCACGACAATATCGACTTATTCGAGAAATATCGTTCTTATCTGGCTGATATTCAATAAACAACGATATGTCTTCGAATTAATATGTCGAGAACTGACTTACAGCTTTATAATATTAGGTGTTATTTTTTAAAATGGAACGTGATATTTTAATTTTCATCCATCATCTCAGCTAAATACGATACAGCTTGAGACATTTGATATTATCCTGGGAAAATAATTTAGAACAAAACTTAGCAAGTGAATAGAAAATTCATATTAAACTTATAGACCTCAGGGTCCAAATCTTCAAAGCGATGGTGAGGTACAGATGACGTATTTAATTTATTCACTTCTAACAGCCTCTTCAACCAAATTCTTTGAACCTTGGGTAGCGTCAATTAAAGATTCTTGGAAGTGTTTTGAATCAACTAATAGTAATCCCATTTTAAATTTTGCAATCTACTAATCGGCCGGTCTACTAAATAGGTAACATGAGACATTCATTGCTGTAAGTGATGCGGTCGTGTCTCTAAAAGATAATTATTATATTTTATTAAGATTTTTTTCTTTTTAGTATAATTGTTAGTTATTATAATTATCTGTATAGGTTATATGTATTAGTTTTAGTTAGGTTATATTATATTTAAATATAAAATATTTTGTCATAATTTAGATATTTATGTTGTTAATTAAAATAAATAAAAAAAAGAAAATATTACTTAAACAAAAGTTACAGGATTTTCATAAAGTATATATTTCAAATTGATATTGGTCGCATAATAAACAGAGAAGGATCATATGCAATTATAACACATATTTCATATGGTATAAATTCAATCAAATAAGAATATACTTACAACGTAACCTTGGTGGAAGCTTTCTGATAAGGACCCCTTGAAAAGGACTAGAAGGTAAAGCGGCACTTAGGGTCAGTTAATAAACACTTGACGCGCCCACTGAGCAGGCCCTTCCAATTCCTTGGACAAACACGCGACAAGGATGGGGATAGCGTAAGAGAGTGTAATATATGAGTATGCGATCATAATATTTACCTTTCCTAGAATTCAAGGGCATACCCTGTCGATATCGTTCGTATGTACATTTACTCCACTTACGTAATATCTAGTCAACCATTGGTTTTTTCTGCTACCGCTACTTACCTGAAAGTAAAAAAGAACAGAATTAGTACATAATTCACAAATAAACACATAAAGAACTTCCAAATAAATTTTAGACTATAATCAATTTTAGTCATGGATTTCTCCTTTATTTTTAATATATGTAGCTATGTATTTAACATTATTTATGCATACCTATATATAACACACAACTAAACACTATATACATATATTTTACAGAACTATACAGAACACCATCTATTGTATCGATGCGAATTCGAGTGGCTTCATCAGAAAGTTGCTCAAATGTTATTTGTGCGCCAATATGCAATAAGGCAGTTATCCACATCTGACATTTTAATTTCTAGATACATCAGAGGTACTCAGTTTGTGAATTACGACATTTTTTTTTTAATTTTAATATTCTTCTTTTTCTAAAAATACTGATACTCGAGTAAAACAAACTAAGCTAACACTAATTTCCTGAATCCCATCGGTATCAACAGGAACAAATACGCCTCCATTAGTCCGAGCCATCTCGATCGGGTTCCCTACACGAGAGTTTAATGAGCTCTTCACGAAAAACACAAGGTTAATGAAACAATGACAACGAAACTGCGGAGACCACGTCAAACCGGGAGACAGCTGAACATGAGTGTACGTCCGGTTCTTCATTGTTCTGATCACCAAGTATTGGACAGTTAGTCTAATGATTAATTGTTTGTTGCTTGTTTTGTCCGATTGGCCATTGCCAAACAAATAACATCAACAGTATTCCTACCTCTAAAGGCCACCAAAGATCGTTAAGGTAAACCCGATGAATCAATGCTTCAAAAAACGTATATTTGTTATTTCAAAGTTGTGTTTTTCTTATTTATTTATTTAAACTTTATTGACCATAAAAAAAAACAATGGACAAAAGGCGGACTTAATGCTTAATAGCATTTTCTCTCAGTCAACCTTAGGTGCAGAAAAAATTGAAGGCGTACAAAAATAGGGAAAAAACACAATATAAGAATAAATAAGAAATAAAAAGAAAAAAAGAAAAGATATATAAATATGTAGATGAAAAGTAAATACAAATATATATTGTTATATAAAGTCAATGTATAAATAAAGAGATATATGTATTTACCTAAAGTACATAGGAAAGGAAAAATAATATGCGTATGAATGATTACGTATTACAAAAACATACAAAAAGTTTTAACTATAAGTCATTTTAAGGTGAGCACGAAGTTTCTGTTTGAAGCAGTTTTCTTCTTTACAATCTTCAATCTACCTTCATCTTTTACGCCAACTTGATTCAACAATTTACTTCATTAAACTTAACTAGCCGTCAAATTTTGATTTTGGCTGATCGGGCTCGGAGAAGATGAATCAATACGCAATCAAACTGTCATCGGCAGGCCTCCTGCAAATATTTTCCCATTCAGAATTCTGGAAGTTGCCGCCGCTGTCGGCCGACATAATTTGATTTCGAGTGGCAAGTCCCAAATTATTTACCGCTACACACTTTGCTCCAGTCCGTTCCCAAATTTAAGGGTTTTTTGATGACAAATCGCGCTAGGAAATTTCGTATAGTTGTCAATTTTATTAATAGCAACAAGTAAGCTCCTAATGACGAATGTGACTAGATATTTTCAATCAGAATGTTATATAATATATATATATATATATACATATATATCAATACGTGAAGCAAAAACTTATGATTTGTTTTTAAGATACTTGCCGTAGGCGGAGGAGTATGAAATTACGCACGGTTATAGTTGATGTAGAGAGGGATTGCGCAATTGAAAACACATAACGTCAAAAATGTCAGATGTCTTTGTCAAAATACCCGCTTGTGCTTTTAAATGCAGCTTAGTTATATATTAACTCTTTTTACCTTTAACGGTTGCGTTCAAAATAACTTGAAAATTATTTCAAGAGAAATATTGGTGTTAAGGACAATATGAAGTTTAGTTTTTTAATTTAAATTACGGTCGAATTTCGACCGTTGCGACGGGTCTAGTAAAAAAAAAATGTTCAATAAAGTAGAGCATAATAAAGACACTGAAAGTAATTCAGACACAGCTCCACCTCACCACGCCTCAATAACGTAATAAATACGAAATTAGAATCTTAAAAATATGGTGTATTTCCTAAACGAAAGCGAAACTGGAAGCGGTATCTCATTTCTCTGCCGCCCACGGGTGAAGTTGCGACGAGCCGAAAATTTCCCTAGAGAGTTAAATTAATGGCCGATTTTGTGAATTCGCTTTCGCTGGAACCGATGACAGGACATAAATGACAAACACAAAATTAACCAATTAATGTGTTCAAACCGTATGAGGATAATCATTGGACGTAAGCGTACTTAGCGGTGTCTTTAGGAAACTTTTAAAAACATTTAACATATTGTGGAAAAATCGACCCCAGACTTTCAACTCTTACTTACATAAAAGGTATGTCCATAATGATAGATGAATCTCTGCACTAGTGTCTCTAACACAATGTACTATATCTGTGAGACATTAAACGGATTTGTGTTATTATTTTTTTACAAGTGAATCAGGCAGAAATATCAGAATTTTGCTTTTTACATACATGCTACGCACATACAAGACATACATGCTACGTCGTTATAATGAACTATATGTTAATAATCAACAAGCCTACGAAGAAACTATATGAACATTGTGTGCAAAATATAGAATTAATCCATATATAAAAATGAATAGTCGGACTCGCGTATGAGTAAGTCAAACTTTTGTATGAAATATGTTTCTAGCAGGTCTCGGTTTTGTTTCATATAAGATTCAGTTGAAATGACTCCCGGAGTTTAGTCAAATATTTAATTTCAATAAACAACATTCTCTTGACAGCGTACTAATAGCTAACATCATTTTCAACTTAAATATACTCGGAGCAACAGTCCGGCAATACAGGTCAGATGGCTAACAAAATACGAAACGGCATTCTACAAATAACAAAAGAAGATGGCGCTTGTACAACGCATGATAAAAACAAAAACAGGAAACGGAATCAGTGTCGCGGCGGCTGGAGCCCGGGAATTTCCCGTGGGGTGAAATAAATGCCCAATTTCGGGAGGTTTCGCTTTCAATGAAATACTGGTTCGGGTGATGAAACACTAAAATAGAAATACTTATATGAACGCACATTTACCCCTACCTATACATAATGAAATTTTTGTGCTTCGAATATGTGAGATTCGAGGAAAAACTTATTATACTCTCTATATTTGGATATTTATAAATTTATGGCAATCATAAAGTGCGCCACATTCAGCTTTATTGCTTATCTGTTCTGGTTTCAACTTATTAAAGACACCTTTGAATGTGTCCTTTGTAATTACTGTTCTATGTAATTAATGTTCAATACGGATCAAATTCAGAGACTTGTCTTAGAACGTCTATTTAAAGTATCACTAATACCTAACATTCGAATCGAATAGACATTAAAAGTTTCCGTTTTAAGCATTTCTGGTAACATCTGGAATTTCCCAGAAACGAATAGATACCAGCAGATAATATGGAGCCTGGCTCCGTCCCTTCCGTGTATTCCGAGTAACCCGACCCAATAAATCAATGAGGGTACATTCCATAAATCAAAGCAGGCGAAGACGATTCTGCAAATATGGGGTCAGGATACCTAACTCAGTTTTACTCTGAAAGGATTTAGATCTCTGAAAAAAAAAACTGCAATGTCTCAAAGCTATAATGATTTTTAAAGATTTATATCACCAAGACGATTCTAGTAAATTATAGTTTTGTTTAAAAACGAAAACGGAAAAGTATCAGTTGCAAGTTACATAAATAACGGCACAAATTACCAAGGAATAAATCTTTTAAACGTTTACGTTACATAACGGCACCCTTTCTCATGAGGCGACCATCATCACTCGGGAGTAGCAACGCACCTGTGATTGACTTCAGACAGAACCCATGTTTTGTATGTAGTTGATTACAGATGTCCATGGGCGGCAGTGACCACTTACCATCAGGTGGACTGACTAGATGCAGATAACAAAAAACTAGAAACAATAATTTCGCTAAACACAATTTTCTGACTTAAACGTTACTTAGTTATAACACTTGGTAGAACAAAGTTGCAGACGTAAGTTCTTGTGAGGTAGTATTAACGTACTCCTCTCACGATGTTTCTTCTCTAAGGTGTGTTTGATTAAAATTTAGCGCATATATATAAGACATAAACACTGCTCTGAGCTGGAGACATTTCTTATAAATATATAGGAGACAGAATATTAGAATATTTGTGATGAAAGTCACGTCCATGCCCTTATTTAAACAGACGTTATTGAATTTTTACGTGACATCTAAACAAAACAAAATTAATGGATCCCTTTGAGAATTCTATTACCGAATACTTTTTTATTAAGGGTTGACTAAATTAGAGGTCGCTCAGGGATCCTGTTCGCATCGAAAACTGATCCAGACTGCTAATAATCATTTCATTTAATCTGCAATGGCGTCTAGGCCTGATTTCGCTTTTAAATCGACAACCCAATCTGCTACCGCGATTACTTTAAAATTTATATCACCGATTTCATTAAAGAACAATTTAAAATTCAAAAGATTTATTCCTTTTGTGATTTTTTTTATTTTCACGCAGCGTATCTCTTACTCAAGAGTTATCATTTCTGTTTAAAGCGTTCAGTCGTGTTCAGTGTTGTGTGAAATTGAAAAGCAATTTGAAAGACGTACAAATATATACTCTTCTGATGCAAAGACGTCGGGGACGATATCGCTGGGAGGATGTTAATTGAACTGAGCAACATAATAATCTTAAAACTGGCTAAAGCGCTTTACCGACTGCTATTTTCTCCGATTCTATTGTTACTGAATCTAGTTTAATATCCAAAGTTGGCAATAATGTATGAATACTTATGTTTCATTAAAGAGTCTGCTAAGCCCACAATCGTATGAAATTTCATTTTAATATTTTCCGATCGTAAATATAACATTTATACAACTTATCCTCCACTTATAAAATCCACGTATTCATTTATGTTTATCGTGTTTGTACAAATCCGTCAAACGGGGCTGTGGAGCGTGACGAAGAAACATGAACGTATACTCGTAAGCTTGCACATACGTTTGAAGAACATTATCCCCTTCTGACGCAGTTGAATAAAAGATATACATATATACTCGTAGATATACGCATTACCTCCGCAGCAAACATCTGTTTCATGATCAGTGTAACATAGCCACAGTGCCAGATTAAGCCAGCGCGGGGCCGGTAACAAATTCTGACAGGAGGTCCATAGTTTGCCTCAAGTAAGGGTATTAAATAAAACAAAACTGTTACTAGTAAACTTTTATGGATTTAATCTGGGAAAATTTAGAGATGAAACTTTCTATATCTCCTTTCCGTTTAAGATTTTTAGGATAGCAAAGATAGTAAAATATAAATAGCAGTATAGCAGTATAGGTAAGTGTTGGGCCGCAAGGCCCCTCTAGTCGCGGGGCCCGTAGCATTTGGTATTCTTGGTATATAGCAAGAATAGCCATATGGCTAATCCGGCAGTGCATAGCCATAAAAATATATACCAAGGACAAAATTTTTAAGGAATTAAATTTATTCGTATTTCCTTTATAGCAACTAACATGGTAATATTAATACTCGTCGCGAATACAACGTAGGGAAAACTAAATAAATGTAGGTAGCCCGTGCGGATAAATTCATTTAAATTTATAGTCTAGCTACTTAATATTTCGGATTGTCTCTGGATTATTCTTAAGTAGTTCGGAATTTGTCGTCGAGGGCTGGCTGCCTCCCCGGAGGGCATGTTTTATTCATAATCTAAGTAAGAACTCCCAAAACAGCGATTTGGCTGAAGTCCATTAAAATCCCGACGGAGTGAATTTAAATTGAGGTCAGATCTCCCCCAGTCGCGAGCATTACTTACAGGTGCTATTCACACCTCGGAGCCGGTGGATCCCTGGTGATTTACAGCTGTATTGCCCGCTTACAAATAACTGCACTCTGACTTGTTTTATGTTACATTCAATTTACAGAACGTTTTCATTTTGCGAGTGAACGGTGAAAGCAGTCTAAAGATGAAAAGCCACTTCGGCATTCAGTGGTTCTGCTTGAAAAAGATATGCGTACCGTTTTATATTTCTGGTATAAATACTTATATAGACACGGATTTTGTTGAGGGCTCACGAAGCATTGCTTTCAGATACTCACTAAAAGGGTAAATAATTATTTTCGTATATTGAACACTTTTGATATTATTTGTTGTCAAGGAAAGTAAAAGTCAAGGGATTACTTATACACATACGTGGAACCGCTTCGTTCTTTAGCTTCGAGTTTAAAACATTTAAACATTTCCATCGCACCGTTTTAAACACTTATTGTCGCAAAACAATCCGCTTACAGTTCCAACAATTTATTTGTCCTCCGGTGACGAAGCAAACTGTGTGCATTGTTCGCTAAAATATGCAAAGCTCGGAATTACAGGCGCTGTATAAAAGTTAAGCCGGGACGACAGTACAAGCAACAAGGAGAAACGCCTGGCGCAAATTTCTAAGCTTTGTCGTAAATACTTATTTTGTTTTATATGACTTATTTTTATATACTAGTCACCCGCCGCAACGCTCGAAATTAGACCGTAATTTAAATTAAAAAACTAAACTTCGTATTATCCAAAATAGCACGAATATTTCCCAAATTCAAAAAATGATATTATTTTCAAGTTATTTTGAACGCACCCGTTAAAGGTAAAAAGAGATTTAATTAGCCAAGCTGCATTTAAAAACAATAGCGGGTATTTCGACAAAGACATCTGACATTTTTGACGTTATGTGTTTTCATAGTAAGACATTGAATGTCCTTTTTCTTTTATTATGTATGTGTTTGTGTCAAATGCAAGTTAGTGTGTGTAATGTGTTTGTAGTTGATTTTATTTATGATTTATGCATTATTTGAAAAAAAAATTAGCATTGCGCAATCCTTCTCTACATCAACCATAACTGTGCTTAATTCATGGAATACTCCTGACTGCGGCAATAATCTTAAAAACGAATCACAAGTTTTTCTTCACGTATTAATATATGTATAGATAATATATTATATTTGTTAACGATGAATAACGTTCCACACATAAAAATATTCTCTCTCCAAATTTAAAATATAGGTATTAATATAACCAAATAAAATAAGTAAAATAAACATATATGCGACAAACACATAGCCTCTTTCTTTAGGACAATCTGTTAAAAAATTGGATGGCCTTTTATAAAATTGACCAAAGTATGAAAATTAAAATATACCTTAAAACCGCACTTTACATATCCTTACCGAAACGCGTAGAGAAGGCAACCAGGTAAAATTTAAATATGTATAAATAAGAATGTTGCAAAGCTAAAAGCACTAAAATATTCAGGTGTCGGGCGAGGGTGCTCGGTCATTTAGAAAAATAAAAAACGTGCTGAAAACGTGCCCGCCGCCCGCGGCGCGACTGCGGTGATTATTATTGTTGCGATTCAACTACTTTCCAAGTTCTGGTCGCCTGGTCCTAATGTGACAAAGTTCGTGTGCTTTTCGGTCTTTAACTGCTCTTTATGTCTTCTTTCATAAAATTTGAATAGCAAACAAGCACGCAGTACGCCTAACATTATTAAATGCTGCCTCTAGACTTACGATTTATGTATGCCAAACATCTGTTGTATCTTAAATTAGATGCTCCCGAGGTCTAAGATTATCACTTCTTATAAAAGTACGCAGGCATTAACATCCTTTCACCACCTATCAAACGTGTTAAGATGCCAGTGATCAAAAAGAAATTTAAAAAATTGCATTGTCTTTACATCGGAAATTCGTACGAATAAGGGCAATGAGGCAAACCTTCAGATCAGATCCCTATCTTAAAAATATATATTCGTTATTTTTGAAGTGAAACTTCTTTAGGCGTATGAGGGTAAAATTTTTACAGATGAAACGTCAAGGCGGTATGCAACGGAAGTGTCGAAAAAGAGAGAGAGAGTGATCGAGACCGATTGAGAGAGAGTAAGACAGGGCGAACGTAGCATGAGCAACTAGCCGTGGAGTGAGAGTAGGGAGCAAGCGAGTGAGAAAGATTGAGAGAAAAAGTGAGACAGAGCGAACGCCGTATCACGCCTTTTTCCCTTCCTCTTAATCTTGGAAATTTAAAGTTTTAGATTTGTATAAATATAAACAAGATTTATAAATTAGGTCGCCAAAGAAGTTTCACTTCTGACATGTGTACTTTGTACGCACGCATGTTTTTTTTTTTTTTTTAAACTATTTCAAAATCATGACTTTATGTAAGGTATGATAAAAAAACTGAAAGAAATTGACTAACTTAGGAAACATTTCAACGAATTTTTTGCCCATAAAATATGTATGTGTTCCCGAGTACGAAACCGTTTACCGTGCTTTTATGTAGTAATAGCTATTTCCTCTGCATAGCCGTCTAATATAGCAAATCTACTTTGCCGTTTGCTTCAGAAGCTGGAGAAATGCTAAACGGAAACCATTTTAGAACATTACTACATTAAATCCAACAGTCGCTATTTCCCAACACACATTATACTAACTAGCATTCACTATAAAGTTAAATGAATTCTTCATAACACTTAATGTACTTATTACTGTTTAGTATGGGCCTACAGGGGCAGTAACGAGTTATCGATTACAATATATTTTTTTAAACTACCACTAGATCGGATCACGACCACCTGAGAGGATCCGGCAAGAAACTCAGCGGGTTTTTTTTTATATGTCAACATTTTGCTACTTGGACTACTAATATTTATTGAATTGCTTTTGACTTGGAAATCCTAGTCTCTATCTTATCTCAATTGTTTCTTTTACTACAGATATCTCTTTCGATAATTCCGTTTGTAATATGTTTACAAACATCTATCATGATTATCGTCGTTAACCCATTATTGTCCCACTGCACGGGCACGGATTTTTTGTCAAAATGAGAGAGTTTACGACCCAGAGATTCCGGTTTTTTTTAAGAACTCTCGAGCATTACACGGTTACAAGTTACACACGATGTTTTTCTTCACCTTAAATCAGTAATTTGCAACACGCACATAATTTTAGATAAATCTGTAGCCTAGGACTGAACCTCTTGCCCTCGAATAAGACCGAGTTTCAACCGTAAGACTAGGCTCGATCCTATTATGATTATGCATATAATTACTACGGTTCCACATCATCGTACGCCTCCGCCGGCACGCGGCGCGCACCGCAATGGAGATTTAAACTCGCAATTATTCACTCGACGCCGCCCTAAGACGTTAGTTGAACTGAAAATGTGGCTCACGGTTTACTCCCCGACATGATTACTCTCTGCAATGAACGTCTGAGACGTTTAGCGTTACCTACTTGAGTACCAAGTTTGACTTATGGCAAAAAGACTAGACTTTTTACAGGTTATCAACAAAATGCCTTTAGTGTTGCTATATGAAATGAAATGTCTTTATTTTGTATAGGCCTACGGGCTACTTACAAATTGTCAGTTACATTATTTTTTCTTACATTACCACCGGATCGGAATATGTCCTCAACTGAGAAGATCCGGCAAGAAACTCCGCGGGTTTGCCTTTTTTCTTATTAATATCCATTTTTTTAAAATATTGTAGCATAATTTGTCCTTTTCCTGTCACGCGGGACTCCGCCTGCACTGGTGAATAATTTTACAGCAGTATCAACGCAATCCGCGTGCATACAGTAAGTATAATCGAAGAAGTGTCTATTAAACGGTAAGATGCCGTACGCATACGGACAAAATCCGCAACAGGAAACAAGTGCGCGACGGGAAATACGTCCTTAGTCCAGTCTACTTATAACTTGTTTCTAAAAAAAGCACACAAAAATAAAATAAAATAAAATAAATTAATACAAGAATGCCAATGTTGGAACAGTGCCGTAGCAATTAAATATTGACAACAACATTTTGGAAAATCATATCATACTAACATACTAATAATAAAAAGGCGAAAGTTTGTGTGTTTGTTTGTTACTTCTTCACGTCTAAACGGCTGGAGCGATATTCATAAAATTTGGCAGGGAGTTGCTGACACTCTAAATTAAATTACATATATGCTACTTTTAATGTGGGAAAATATCTTACGGGACAATCGATACATCGATTTTTTTAACGCGGGCGAAACTCTTTCTGCTAATTATATATATACCCAAAGGATGAAATGCAGTTTCTAAGTAAAACCTCACATGGTGCAATTAAGTGTAGGTTCGCGTGGTACAGTTACCAGGAGAGCAGCCCTCTAAAAAGGTTAACTCGATTACCGTCGTTTCGGTGCGTCGAGCCGCCCGCGGTTTCACGCTCGCTCGCCCGAGAGCTCTTAGCACATTCTAATGTCCGTCCGTCTTTTCGGCCGTTTTAGGGTTCTGTTCCCTAAAGATAAAAACAGTACCCTTTTACTAAGACACCGCTGTTCATCTTTCTGTCTGCGCATCTGTCTGTCACCAGGCCGTATCTCATGCACCATATTGAACTACACAGTTGAAATTTTCATAGATAATGTATGTATGTGGCCGCAACAACAAATGCTAAAAACAGAATAAGACGCATACACATAAGGGGGCCTCCCATACAACAACTACAATTAAATTGATTCCAGTTTTTTTTGGATGTTTTACAGTATGTTTTTTAAAGATATTTGTACGGACCCCTTCTTGCGCGAGTCCGATTCGCACTCACCAGTTTTATAATATATCTCGTTTCCCGGGTAGAGTACATGAGAATATACTTAAGAGCTGTACACCAAATTGACCGTAAATAATTATTCGGAACAAAGAATGCCGAGAAACCCAACAAAGTGTGGGTTGCTGAGTTTTTGTTTACATTGTAAGTAAAACAGATATAGGATATTGATATGATATAGCTTGAGGGCATCGTTTAATATTAAATAAATGTGCTCCGATTATATTTTCCTGAAATCACTCAAGGCGAATTGTATTTACTAGAATAGTACATTATATTCAAACAGAAATATTGCTAATTATAGTATCAGATTAATGTAGTTGTACAATCACTAAACACGAAAAGATATATATAATTAGTCTTACGCGTAATTCATACTTTTGACAACTTGTAATAAACCTTGAAAGCTATGCTGTACTTTGTGAGTTTGTAAAACAAGCCTATAAAACATAATATTCTTGCTTTAAAACACGTATTTTAGTTCTTATCACTGCCATTCATATATACATTATGGATGGTTGGTCTACTGTAAGAAATAGTCATAAACATGGCGTTCGATTCAACGAAACATCCAGTAAATTAATTAGTTTATTAGAACGTACAAGCACCCGAGTTCCTTGAAGCCCCGACCGGTTGGCCACATTACCGAGATATTACGTTGAAATCTAGACCGAATTAATTAATCACGCCACCTACTTAGCGCTCAGGTTCAATCCTCGCTCGAATTAATTACAACAAAGTGCGTAAGCAGATTTTAAACTCGATACGTTTACGTAACCCTATCACAGTGAAAGGCTTAATTAAACATTAACGGTACAAGAATGTTCACTTTACACCTGAAATTTTAAGTTCTAAGTTCATTATACCAAAGTAGTGGTAGAGTCAGTATGGGAAATTTGATAGAAGCAGCATGGTTTAACCGGGGAAGTAACGGGGAACCGGATAGTAGGTGAAACCAGAAAGTGACTTTTACTCCGCGTCTAGTTGTATCAATTTAACTAATGTATAGCTTAGCCAATGCGGTTGCAAATATAAGAAAAGTTAACATATCCACGCGTAGGTACTTTTATAAACGAAAATTGTGAATATAGGTAAGTTATCTAAGATTTTGTCATTTTTTATGTTTTATTATTAAAGTGAACCATAATAATTGCTTATTGTATGCAAAAACCGCGAATAATTTGAATATTTTTGTATATTGTTGCTATTTTTATGTACCTCTTTAATATAAAATGACTATCCGGTTTCACCCATAGGTATGGGGTGAATTCGCTTTTGGAACATTTCGTTAAAATTCTTCTAGTTTGATCAAGATGGATCTCATATATTTTCAAGCCAAATTGAGGCCAGAGACATAACGAAACGTTAATTAACACTAATTTTCTAAACAAATAACATCATTATAGATTTCTTATGCCTGTTCCTTAAGTATCCGGGTGTACTCCACGTTTCTCTACTTCAAGTATGAAACAATTCATGTCTTTAGGTAAAAAGTGTGGATGCCTAATACATGATACGACCATCTTTGTCCTCGGTAGTGGCAACGTATCTGCGATTTGCTTTAAATGGAAACCCTGCCTACATTTTTTTTTATCTGACTGAAGTGGCAGACGAGCATGCATTCCACCTGATGGTAAGTGGTGACTACCGCTCATGGACATCTGTAATCAACTTCATACAGAACGTGGATTCTGTCTGAAGTCAATCACATGCGTTGCTACTACCGAGGACTATGATGTTCGCCTCATATAAAAGTGTGCCGGCAACCCCCTTCAATCGAATCGAAAGAACTTCTTCACGCTAGAAATACGTGTGGCGGTGGTACTTCCCCGGTCGAACCCCACTGGTTCTACCACCTTCAAAATAATACATTTTCAATTCATTCATACAATTCCACATCCAGTTCGTTACAGATCATTGAACTGCATACTCCTTTGCTACATCAATCTTATGAAAAAACCGTTACTAATACATTGATTAATAACAAATACATTTTCTCGGTCCACAGGATTGTCAAATCATTTCTAGATACGGATGAAGGAGCCCGATCGTCACCTGGCTCGCAACAATTGGATGAGACAAGTGAGATATTAGATCGCATCTGGAGACCCACCCTCGGATGTTAACAATCATAACGGACCCTGACAGCTCCATGTAATCAATCTTATGGCAAAATATACTTCAGAAATAAATTAATAGAATGTTATATTTTACACAAGTAGCGTTTGTTATAGGATCACTCGGAGTTCAACATATTTAGTAAGGAGTGAAGTTATTTTAATTTTTCTCAGCAATTTTTTTCATTTGATACCTACATGATAGAAGTGCATAAACAATAACCAATCCGTCTTTGCCAATGTAACGCATTGCATTTAGTGTGACGTCTCTTATGTAAACATTAGGTAACGTGTTTGCATAATTTCAACATTAATTGAGGATAAGTTTTTAAAAATTGACTAGTAATAGTTGACCCTCACTTCCATCCATCCATCAGCCTTTTGATGTCCACTGCTGAACATAGACCTCCCCTAAATATCTCCCTATTTAGGGGAGACCCTCACTTATACGCGAAGAAGCAGGGAGTGCTTTTTTATTTAAATTGTCTCCGAATTATTGTGACAAGCTTTTTGTTGTACTCGTAATAATAATCCTAGCGCCTTCATCTCTATAAACACAACCTAATATCACAGCGTTTAGATTATTTCTTCTCCGTGTCATTTGGCGAGATGGAATCTTTATTAAATCAGCGCGAGCGAAGGAAATCTATATTGACTGATGACGGAAGCAAAAACATTTTATTTCGCTCTGGGGTGATGTTTTATTTGTGGATATTTTTAAAGAAACGAATATGTTCGGAATGATGCGGATCATCCGATTTATTTTTAATTTAATCCAATCACGCCATAATTTTGCCGGGTATCTGATATAATAATGTCACTAAAGTTTTTATGTCTTTAAGTGGTTCAAATCATTCGTCATCAATCATTCTTAAATCTATTATCTGCTGGTTTCCGTGCTCAAAATTAATTTACTGGATCTGATATACTCAATAAAGTTTATAGTAATATAATTTATGTAACTTATAAATTGTATGTACGTCATTGAATTTATGATACTTTTAACTTATAGTTACATAGTTCGGATTTATTCGACGAGGAACCTGCTCGATACCGGTCTGCGTTCAGTCCTATATCTCTGGGAATATTTCAAATTAGCCTATATAACTTTTCCTACACAATTTTCAATATATAAAAAGCATATTTAAGCAATATCGATTTTTGAAGCTTTTTAAAGCAGGATACTGCCTTAATGAATGAACCATGACGTGAGCCGGCAACCACACCCTTCCACCGAAATGCAAGAACTGCTTCACCCTAAACCTACGTGTGACGGTGGGACTTTCCCGGTCGAATTACACTGGTTCTACTACTTGGCAATGTATTATAATTACGCTATGTATGGTATACAGATACTCGTACGTATTACTACTAATTATTCATCGACCACCGGTCGATTGCACTCAGCATAATCTAACAAGCGATACCCATTGTTGACGCTAGTTTATGCAGACGCTACTAGCATTGTGAGAGCTAATATGATTAATGAGCGAGGCGTGGCCATTGGACAACACTTGACGCCGTGACGCTACATCAGACCACAATCCATTACTCACACATGTCCACGTGTGATGGAGCGTCCGTGTTTGTATTTGTTTACTACATGCATGTTCTGCTAATTGACGGTCAATTCTACTGAAAACACTACAAACCGATTGGATTTCAAAGGATACTACTTGTTTTCATGCGCTATTTTCGGTGACAATTACGTATCATCAAGTTATATCATCTTCGAGACAATAAAATTTATATTAGTCAAAATAAACTAAAAAAATAATATGTATTTTGTAGCATACAGCAATTTATCTGCCGCCCATACCCATGTATAGTACATGGGTATAGATCCTGTTTTTTTTTTAATTATTCATTAAAAATTCCTTTATTTCATTAATTCATTAAACAATTGATAAATACTCTCGTATATAACACCACAACATTTCGCAACAAAATACCAAAAATATTTGCAAACAATACCTACAATTACTGTCAAAAATATGGAGATTATAGACTGGGGCGTATAAAAAAAATAAACATTGGATATACCTACTTAAATTAAGCTATAGTTTACCGAACACACACACGTTGGTCTTTTAATAGATAACATAACTTACCGAGAAAGCCTTCAAGAAGACGAGGCATTGTATGATGCCTTCCATGGTGTCGCCTGTAAGACAGAACGTGCCAGTTAAGTGGCGGCCCTTCTTGTCGCCGAGGTGCGGCGCGGCGGCCAGGCTGGCGTGCACCAACGCCCCTCGTGGCCGCGCGTCTCGCGTGGCGCCCAGCACGCCTGGCAGGGGCGCGCCCTCCATCAGCCGAGCCAATGGGTCCATGCTACCACATCTCCACTCTAATCACTGCACAGCGCTTTCTACACCACTTTGACCTTTCTAGTTCAGAAATTTTAGCTGTCGCCAGCCTATTTGGTAGACTGCGACGCTTGAAAACTTGTCACTGACCTGAATGTGTGCCAGGTATTGTCAAAAGGTTAATTGTTCCCTATATTATCACGTTAGGAATGTCTAATTGAGCAGGTGATATTGTCAATAAAAAGTTTTATATCTAAAAGCGTTACTTCATCGAAATTGGCACAGCGTTACATTGGTATTATTTTCAAAATTCGATGATTTCAGTTTTGGCACGAGTATAATTCCAGTGCGATCAAGGATTGGGGTAATTGATTTCAACCCGAGAGGACACTGAGCGGATGGAAGCGCTGATCTCGTGGTTGTCGGTAGCGCAGAGGCTCTTGCACTCCTCGCAGTTGCACTTCGGAACTTCGCTGGTCCAGCAGTCGCTGTTCACGAGCAAGGTCACGAGGCTGTAGATGATAACAGCCATGCCGATGATCAAGTATATTTCCATCATGTACTTGGCACTTTTTATGGCACTCGTCACCACTAGTTACGGGTTTCCGTCACATTTTTCAGTTGAATTTGACATTCATAACTATTTTCATAAGTGTTTGACGAGGATCTGATAACAGTAACGAGAAAAGAAATATTATAGTAAAATTTTTAACTGCATTGAAAATAAAAAAACTGTCATATTTTACTACACTTTTAAATGATAAAAGCCGGTCATAATCACCATGAGTCATTCGGGGAACATTGATGTATTCAATAGCTTGTTTCAAAAAAAAAGTGTAACTGGATAATCAAAATATCAAACATACATTACTGAAATGCGAAAGATTATTTGTATAATGAACCTATATAAAAAAAATATAAAAATAAAAACAGCGACTGAAAAATGACAAAATGGGCGCCTATTACCATTTACACTACACGGGCGATGATCCACATGTCCCTATATCATATCCGTGACTTATACGCGGTACGCGGAACAGCGAGTGTAATAGAATACATAATTACAACCATCGGTGGGTACTTTCCATGCCATGCCCAACGCGACACCGGCTTATAACTGCCGAATGGCCGTTACCGATACCTTTCATTTTTAAATTGCTACAATTGCTAAAAACGTGACAGCAATAATTCATAAGTAATTTGTTGCGGAAAAATTTTTAGACAAAAAAATAAACGAGTATTATCATAAAAGTACTAATATCGAAAAAAATCTTTTGTAGTTTGAATCCACCCCACAACTTTACGTTCACTTGTAACATCAGAGCTAAGCAATATTGTTTTTTGGTTTTAATGATGTGATAAAGGGGGAAAGAGAGAATTATATCGCCTCATCGAACCATATATTTATATTTTCCAGGAGGACCGGACATATTCAGCGTCGACGGTCTATTATCTACGATACCTGATTGTTAGGCAGCTTACAATCCCTGTATTAATATCCACCTATGACCAGCCGCACACGATATTCAATCACACAACCGGATTACTGACATTGTTAATAAGCACCCGGGACTCCGCCGTCCAACACGAGAATTGTTACAATTGGAAACCGAATACAGAATCACATTTCACAAACGAATATAAGTGGAATACGTATACAATATCCATTGTTCGTTTACACACAAAAGATTGCATGTTGAATCGAATAAAATCTGCAATGGATACACAATAAAATAAAATAACAATGTGTAAAGAGAATGCTGAACTCAGATGAATCGTATGTAAAGCGAGTTGCTCGATGGATAATTCCAATTATATGTGATGTGTAAAATAAATGCAGCCATATTCCTGGCATTCGTATTGTAATTATTATAATAGAAAGTCTGCCTTTGAAAATTTCTTTGTAAAAGAACACATGTCTTATAGTCTCCTCTCATTTAATGAACTATAATGTTACGTTCGCGTATTTTAGTGGAATCCAACGCAAACTGATGGTGTTCGCCACTACCGCCCATGGACATCTTGTAATTAAGCCCCCAAAAAGACCTAACCGAGGTCAACCACCGCTGCATTGCTACCGCTGTCGAAGTCGAACCACAAAGAATTCTACCACCTTGTACTTCAGTCTACTTAGCAGTACTACTATACGTACTTACTACTTTACGTAGTTATACTTACGTAAATTCTGATTTATATTTATGTATTAAACATGAACCATAAGGCACTAACGCAAAATAATAAGAAACTTAACGCATATTTCTATAACTTTATATTTCTATAACGGAATCGCAAGAGAGGTGATTCTCATGTGATCCCGTTATTAATATGGTATTTAATTAATTTAATAACAAATTTTGCTAAAACTTAGCACACAGATAGTTTATGGCCTAGGTTAATAATACATTTGATACTCATTAGCGTGGTAGACGTGACGGAAGCAAGCGCACCCGGGATATTAATTTAGTATTATCTAAATACTATCTCCAGTAAATACGACTAAAATAAATTTCAGCCTGAACGTTGTAGTCCAAGTCGGGGCCCCTCGTTCCCCAACTTTCCGAGTGCCGAAATCGTCGTGAGGTCGCCACAACAAACTCACTTGTCTGATTGGCTTCATTGTGCGACAGAGCGGCGCTCGCGCCCCACGTATCGCCCGCAATCACGGCGTATTCAATACGTGTTTACGTACGCTTGTGCGTAATGATACGCGATTGATTTATCAATAAACAACGTCGAATGAATCGCTGAAGTAAAGTGATGTTGCTTATATGTATATTCGTTGTTCGAAATTGTCCATGTTTTAGTGTTATTAACCGAAAAAAAAATGTGGAGGTTCTCAATTCGACTGTATTTTTTCTTGTTAATTTTCATGAGACATTTCATTTCATCCAGTATCTAAATACGTCCTCCTTTAAATGGTTCGACTAATAAAAATTTCAGCCTGAACGTTCAAGCTCTAGTCGGGACCCTCGTTCGCCAACTTTTCGAGTACCTACCGAAGTCGTCGTGAGGTCTCTACAACAAACTCATTCCACTGATTGGCCTCATTGTGCGGCAGCGCGGCGCTCTCGCCCCACGTATCGCCCGCAATCACGGCGTATTCAATACGTGTTTACGTACGCTTGTGCATAATGATACGCGATTGATTTATCAATAAACACAACGTCGAATGAATCGCTAAAGTGATGTTGCTTAAATACATATATAGTCGTTAATCGAAACTGTCCGTGTTTCAGTGTTGTTAACCGACATCCAGAAAAGGTGGAGGCTCTCAATTCGACTGTATTTTTCTTGTTATATTTCATGATCTTATAGTTTGTTTAAAAATATAACATGTAAATATAATTTGTAAGTGTGACCGAAGGCCTATGCCAAATAGAGACATTTCATTTTAGTTTATACATTATCTATATACTCCCCCTCCAGCAAATGATACGACTAACACTAATGTAAGTTGCAATCTGAGCATTATAGCCCCAATCGGGCGTACAGGGGGGTTTGCCAACTTTCCGAGTGCCGAAGTCGTCGTGAGGTCGCTACAACAAACTCATTCAATTGGCCTCATTGTGCGGAAGAGCGGCGCTCTCGTCTCGCGTATCGGCCCTAATTACAGCGTATTCAATACGTACGTACGCTTGTGCGTAACGATACGCGATTGATTTATCAATAAACTCAACGTTGTATGAATCGCTAAAGCTAAAAGTGATGCTATTATGTATATAAATGTTGTTAGAAACTTTGTTAATAAAAATATTCTTTTCAATTTTTTAATAAAAATGTTCTTTTCATTGTGATTTTCACGATATCATAGTTGATTTAAAAATATAACATGTAAATATAATTCATAAGTGCCCGCCCTCGTAGGCCTATGCAAAATGAAGACATTTAATTTCATCCAGTATCTAAATACTTCCTCCTTTAAATGGTTCGATTAATATAAATTTGAGCCTGAATGTTGTAGCTCTAATCGGGAACCCTTGTTCGTCAAATTTCCGAGTGCCGAAGTCGTCGTGAGGTCGCCACAACAAACTCATTCGTCTGATTGGCCTCATTGTGCGGCAGCGCGGCGCTCTCGCCCCTCGTATCGACTTCAATCACGGCGTATTCAATACGTACGTACGCTCGTGCGTATTGATACGCGATTGATTTATCAATAAACACAACGTTTTATGAATCGCTAAAGCTTAAGTGATGCTACTTATTTATACCGTCGTTGTTAGAAAGTCGCGATAGTTTGTTTTTCTTATGATTAGTTAACGAAATATAACATAAATCAAATATCCCACTATCAGCAGTTTTGTAGATATATTTATTGAATGTAACTATGTGCGGTAAGTCTCATGCGGAAAGTCAATGAAATGTGGTAGAACCAGTGTAGTTCGACCAAGGAAGTATTACCGCCACACCTATTTCTAGTATAAATCCTTTCTTGCGTTTCGATAAAAGGATGTGGTTGCCGGCATACTTTCAAAAGAGGCGACCATCACAGTCCTCGGGAGTAGCAACACATCTGTGAGTGACGTCAGATGGAACCCATGTCCTGTATGAAGTTGATTACAGATTTCCATGGGAGGAAATCGCTAGGTACCATCAGGTGGACTGCATGTTTGCTACTTCAGTCAGATAAAAAAGTATGTACCTATATCCCATTGATGGGCCCGGCCATTTAATAAGAACTTCTTAAATATGTTATATGGTTGTACTCCATACAAAGCGGTTTCGTAGAACTAAATAAATAGAACCTTTGAAGTAAAACTCGCTGCACATATTGACACAGAACATGTAATGGAATCACCGATGAAATATTTTTAAAACGAAATGAAGTTGGTATTTCTGTATTCATTTACGTTCACGCTTCAGTTGCAAATAAAGTGGAAACGAATTATTGCTGATATTTTCAAAGCGAAAGGTCAGAAGTCAACTCGTCTGATGTCAACACAAAGGAGAGATAGCAAAAAGGTGTAGTCATTCTTTTTTATACAATTAACATATTGGGAGAAAGGAGGTGGAATATTCTTTTAAATACCAACAGAAGGTCTACTTGGACCTTTTGTTTTTAAAGACTAGTAGACATTAGATACCTGTCGTAAACAAAATTATTATAAAAACGAAAACATGGACTGCTTAAACCACCTTAACTACCTAATTTAAAAAGAAAAGCCTAATTGCGTACTGCAATCGCAACATGTACTGACTGGCAAAGGTTGTTATGGAAGATTTTGACTGTAACATTTGTTTTTCCGCGCACGCAGCATTATAAACATAATACACAATTTCTCTGAAAGAAGTCTTCTTAGATAGGTTTCGTTAGATATTCATGGGTGCCAGTAGCCCCAGGTAGACTGCATGATCGATCGCTACTTTTATAATAATGTCAAGTATTTGCCAATCAAATTAATTCAATCCAATTTTGCCTTATTGAAAAACCGATCAGAAAGTTAAAAGTATCCTCGTATTTCATAGAGAACCTATAATTAAAGTTGAGTCTTAAAATGGCGTTATTAAAAACTGACCTTTTTGAAATTGTCGTCACGACACAAAGTTCGCTGTGACAACAAATCGCGACAAAATAAATTTCCATATAAAAACGTTACAAATAAAAACGTGTCAATATGAGTCTAAAATATTATTCCAAAGAAACTACTGTAAACTATTGTTACACAAAAACTACATCGCGAACTTCAAAACAAACAGGAACGGGAACAAAAAGCTCCGGATATTGGCAAAGCGAAAGGTCAAAAGTCGACTCGTTAGCGCCGCGCACGTGGAATCCAGTCGCATCGCTCACAAATGGAACGAAAATAACCTGTTCAATTACTTCACGTTGACAAATAGGATTGTGAACGTCTACTGGATTATTTTGGTTGATACTAGTACATATACATAAAAAAATTGACAATTGTGGATACCAGATCACTTACATTTGAGACTTACATATCTTACAGTTAATCTTATAGGTGATAGATAAGCTAATGCTAATCCCTGTAGTTCTGGGATCTAACCTGTGACCTGTGACTAAAAGGGGCTTCCAGGGTTGCGGGCGGTAAGAGTGGGAGCTCGAACCGTACAGCCAAGCGATCACGTGTAGGACGACGGCATGTGGGGCCACATGCTAAATTTTTGAGGCGCAATTTGTACAATGCTCACTGGGAAGAGCCCAAAGGGGGCATCGCGCTCGGAGGACTCTGGTTGTGTTTCATTGGAGATTACGGAGTCTTCCACTAAGCGCTGAGGATGGCAACCGGGGAGGTTTTAGTGAGGTAAAAATCCTACATAACCCGGCGTTCAACTTCATACAATACATGGATTCTATCTGCAGTTAATCAGGTGCATTGCTACTGCTGACGACTATGATAGTCGTCTCCTATAAAAGTAGGGCGGCAACCACACCCTTCCATCGAAACCCAAGAAATGCTTTACGCTAGTAATAGGTGTGGCGGTGATACTTTCCCGGTCGAACTACTCTGGTTCAACAGTATAGGGTTGTATAACGCGTTAAAGAAATGGATAAACATACGTACGCTCAAAAACAATAGGCTAAAAATATACATAAAGTTTTCCAAGTAAACTTTTTGCACCGCACACGTGTTATAGGGAAATAACATCGCTCATCGATAACGACAAAGGAAACCCACACAAAGAGAATTGTATATATTCCATATTCCCCTTTTGTCGACACTTTTCCAATACAAAAATAGATTCTCAATCATATATATGCAACACAATGGTGTAATTAGTTATGAGGGATGTTTAACTGGCTATATTTAAATACATATGTCGTAATTATGTTCGTATTACAAATATATTAAAGTCTAGCGTATCATGCCAAACTAGCCTCGAGTTTAATCAACTGTAAAGCAAAATAGATAGATAGAAGGTAAAAACAAGATGGTTTCGAAAAACTAAAAAGAACACTAAAATTTACAAGAAGAAAGACACACCCGTTAAATTTTTTGCCTGACTGACATCTGACAATTTGTAAGTAAATCCGTAGCCCTTTACAAAATAGAGATGTTTCATTTCATTTAATAATGGTTACTTGCTTTAACGGAGAAAGAATATCGTGACAAAATCCTACAAATTTTGCAGGTCTTATAATTGGCGCGTGAAGAATACGGAATATCTGTCTACACTTTGCCAGCGTCGAACTAAGGAGTACACCCTCTCTCTGGAAGGAGACTCGAGCCCAACGGTGGGCAGTAACGGATAAGTACTATACACTTCAGATTTCAAAGATCTGTATTAGACTATAATGTAAACATAATTGTATCTATACTCGGGGCAAATTCGATCTGGAATAAATGTAAACAAACCATAAAAATTCCTATGTAGGGTTATCACCAACTTGCACGAATTTGTACAAAAATGCATTTTGTATTCAACCAAAGTATGCATTAAATTTTCGCGGAGTAATTTAATTAAGAAGCATTGATTATCTAATAACGACCAACTGCAAAATAATATGCTAAAACCAGTCAAACTAAATTTATTTACCATTATCGTCATTGTATAACTAATGATATTACAACCCTAAAACCATGACGGGATTTGCAACCTATTATAAGTTACAGGTAAAAGTTAATAATAGGTAAAAGACGGCTGATAAAACAACAAAAAGTTGCATTCCCCTGCCTGTCAATGGTTGCTAGGCAACGCTTTGTTATTAAACATTCCATATCGAATTTGCCTCGAGTATAAGTTGAAAATTTATTCAGAATAGATCCAAGTGATTTACATTTAAAATAACTTTAACCTTTTTGAGTACTGTGGAGAATATTTCTAAAACATTTTTATAAAGACGAGAGATCAACTAATGCTAATGCATAGGATGGTTGGCGTGTCGGATTTAATTATTTCAAGTAACAATAAATTACGTCATTGAGGGAAAGACGTAGCGTTTGAGGGAAAATTACTCCCTTTATATTTACACGCCATACAAAATATATCATTTCACATGACAGGCATTAGAACGAGCTTCATTGTTACCACGAGATCAAATCTACGAAGGCTCCACCCACGCCTGCAGACTGGCTGCCGACTAGGCTTTTATATACAGCCTAAACAAACTGCTCACCGGAGTATAATAATACAAACTGTATTACGTAGTACGCTCCCAAAATAGTAATTGAATATTAATAACATCTATATTAACAAAATTATTCAAATTTGTGGTAATTACGTTCATGAAACTAATACTATCTGAAAGTCCTGAAAAGGTCATGTAGAAAAGGAGACATTACGAAAAACAAAATACAAGATTTTTTTTTTATAAAAAACAACATACAAGAAATTTAAATGAAATACATTAATTTAAAGTGTTGTTATTCCAGAGCTCAATATAACTAATGTGAGTGACAGCTAAACCAAACGAGAAATCGCGATACTTTATTCAAAACCAGCAGCCACTTCATTTTCTGCAGCATCACTCATACAAGCACTACGCATATAAATAAATAAACGATCAAGGGAAATAATATTTCATTGCACCGTAAACATCGCGAAATCAATACTTGCCGTAATAAAGCTGGCGTCGCAGCCCGAGATATTAATAATCTCCGGGTATAATACCCTCCGGGAATATTCTGCGAATTATAAATGTCTACTTCATAATTCCGTGTTATATATTATATTTGTATTACATATCTTATTTCTGTAATTTGAATTGAAAATGTTTTTACAATGTGTAAGTGAGAATGAAAATTGTTTGAATTTCAAACACGCTCGTTTGACGTTAAGTAATTGGGGTATTTATTTTATTTTTAGCGACCCATTTGTGGCATCGCTTACAATAGTTTCCGTACATATTCTTTTTTTTATCTGACTGAAGTAGCAAACGAGCATTCAGTCCACCTAATGGTAAGTGGTCACTGCCGCCCATGGACAGCTGTAATCAACTTCATACAGATCATAGGTTCCATCTGAAATCAATGACAGATGCGTTGCTACTCCCGAGGACTATGATGGTCGCCTCATGTGAAAGTGTGCCGGCATCCACACCCTCCTATCGAAACGCAAGAAATGCTTCACGCTATAAATAATTGTGGTGGTACTTTCCCGGGCGAACTACACTGGTTCTACCACCTTCAAAACTTTTGGAACTTTCCTGTTCCGATCCCTGGCCAAGTGTCCCTTGTCGAAATTATATCGTACGTTCGTTTATTTTAAGTTTTTTAGACTCTACGATTGATCACGATTTAGTTTCTTTTCACTTTCATACATGTACATTTGACTATAAGTTGAAGACATTCGAGTGAATTGAATCAAGTAAGGATAATAGTTACGTAATATCCACGCACACACAATGGAATTTAGTAAAACAATTATGTTGCCGCCAAACAGTAAATCACGTACACTCGAGTCTTAGAGATAATCTCTCCTTAGATAAAGGAGTATATCCTAAATGGGACCGTTTGTTGGGATATTAGGAATATTAAAGGGATTCACATATAATACTGGAATATTCGGCTTCACTGCGCGCGAATTGCGATAGGATGGAAGATTATGGTGATATTGCTGACATAAGTAGATCTACGTGTAAGCAGATTAGTAATTAAGGAATAACGTTAATTGTAAATTACTTTAAATACACATAGCTGACACTATATTTTAAAATATTTATGAAAATTAATGCATACTTGTTACGCTTTCACAATAAACTACTGATTGTATTAGAATAAAATTTTGCACAGATAGCTTATAATCATTATTATATACAGATACTCTTTACCGAGGTTAACTCTTGAGTCAAGCGGGCAGCGTGGATATTTATGTACATATATAAAATCCGTTTTTTACACTAATACCCTCATGACCTGACCTAGGTGTCACAAGCAAATACAAGTACATGAAAACACTGAAAAACTCCGAATATCTAAATTATACATTTAAATGTTTGACTGATCAGGCATTGAACCCTAAGGGATGCTGTTTTTGTTATTCTTGACATAAACCGCTTCTTAATATACGTTACGTAACGTACATCAATGTTAAACCGAAACCTTAGACCTTGCGATTGCCATTACATAGCTTCGACGTCGCCCACCTCGTCTATACGACTACGACACAGTAATAATACACCGGCGATATGACGAGGTAAATGAAGGCACATGAAAGCGTCTTCAGCGACGTGAGGCGTTTAATCCGTCATCGCTTCGTTTCAGCTTTTGTCTCCGATGTACGATCCAGGGTTTATCAGGACTGACGATTGTGTAACAGTGAGATAGAACGCTATTGATTTAAACACGAATCGCTTGCTTGGAATGCGATTGCTATAACCGGATTAAAGATTTGTCGTCAAAGGATTCATAAAATTGTAAAACAATTTGTATAGTAAATTTATTCTATCATTCGTTATTCATATTAATTTATGAGAATTATCGTATCAAAAATTTAAAAATATCAAAATGTGTTTTTATAAACTAACAATATACAACATTTTCCGCGGGTATTGATATGAATAAATTATATTTTCTTATTCCTAAGTAATGACGGAGTTGAATCGTATTTTAGTTTGAAATCGATTATGATAAAATTAATATTTCGATAAAAAACAGGAGAACATCACTGCCTTTGGACATCTGCATCACTTGAAGAGTCGTCAATGCCTCCAGCTTCAAAGGTTTCAAGGAAAAGTTGTTCTTTACAGCTTATTGAAAAGTCTTATTTCGTAGAACACCGAGAATACCTCGGAAGGAAGTTTATGGCATCGTTGCAACGTATTATTTAATTAACTTTATTATGATATAAAAATAAAACAACAAACTAAGTAAATTAAAAGCTTGTAAAATTATTACATTGAACGGAGTTCGCGCGAAGCCTTTTCATAGCATTTCCCTACATAAATAAAATTCAAAGCGTTGACGTCCGCACGGCAAAACACAAACAATGGAAATTGAATTCCATGCAAGTTCAAATCTCTATACCCACTGGCATAAGGTTCAAAACGTCTCATTCCGATGCAACTAGATTCAATATTTTGCGTTTCCGCGTAAACAAGGCACTTTACGACTAGTTGTATGTAAATCAAAACTATGTGCAAAGCGAATAGAGTTATTGCACTCTCTGTATCAAACACGGGGCGCGCTGACACGCTTGTATGTGATTACTGTACTGTAAATTGTAGCCATCAAAAGTGACACGAAACGTGGTAGATTTGAAACAACAAACAATATGGCTGTTAAAATATTATTCGAATAACGAGGTTATTCCTGCAGCTACGAACGCTTCGGTCACGTCTACCACGGTAATGGGTATCTTATGTGTTAATACATATACAACACACACATAATGTACACATACATCCCAACAAACTTTGCTTTTTATAATTTTAATAGTTTCGATTTTAAACAATAATTTTGTTATGACGTTCCGTATTTAAAATATTTAACCTTTTTTGTCTGATTGAAATATCAAACGAGCATGCAGTCCACCTGGTGGTAAGTGGTCAAATGCAAATTCGTCATTGGCATTTGACCACTTACCATCCATAACACACGAACTTTTGACAAATTAAAAGTGTGTTAGCAAATCGAAAAACATACTGCAAGTATTTTGTACGGTTTCTCGTAACTTACTTCTTTTCAATTCGACTCATGTAAAGCTGCCGACCAAGAATAATGCTCGACGTATTTTCGAAAACGTTTGTACGTAGGTATAGCCCGAACAAAACAGGAGAAATTCCTACAAATATAGAATATTGCCAACGGAGTGAGCCATACACAATTGTTTACGTTCCACTGGACAATCTAGATCTGCAGTGTATGCGATGTGAGATTTTCTTGGAAATGTGAAAGATGCGCAAAGGAGATTAGACGAAATATTGTGCATAGCGATTCGAAATATAAATTGAAAATTCGCGTATGTAATATTCATAAGATTATTTTTTCAAGTCTTTTACCTTTTTACATATTTATATTTGAAGTAGAAAACGTGCAGTCCAACTGATGGTAAGTTGTCACTGCGTCTATAGACATCTACAATCAACTCATAACAGTGGTTCAACTTTAAGTCAACTACAGTTACTCATGTGTACTGAAGCAACTCTACTTCACACGGCCACAAGGACTAAGATGTTAGCCATATGAAAGCTGGCAAGTAGGTGTAGGTACACATACCTAACATCGAAACGCATGTACCGCTTTATTAATTCGTCCATTAATCTTAAGATATACAACGAACATTTTGTACATCTTGATAATCGCATAATAAAGGTACTGCACCATTGCACGTTAAACTAACCTGACACAAAAAAATACACCTCCATCGTACGCGTCAAGCTGTCACCTCATTCACGCTCTCGGTGTTTCTAACAAGAAACTAGCCGTATCTGAGAACCTCGTAGCCGCTGGCCTACGCCCCAGTTCCGTGTAATTAAAGGCACGAAGCGCGCCGCCACAAGGCAGCGGCCGCTGGAGACCGCAACTCCTACCACACCATAAGAGTGTGCGGTCGTGGTTGAGACTTTTTCTTTTCTTGATTTAATAAGTAGAAATCTTGTAGTTAAATGTCGAACCCCGCCAATTTCCCTATAGGTAGAAACTATGACAAGATAGAAATATGTTTTCAGCTATAATATACATATTTTTATACGATAACTATTTTATGGAATTTATTTTTTAAAATTTATAAAAGAATAGAAATATGAACAAAGAATTACATTATATAAAATCTGAACACGATAAACTCTTGACAATAGACTTACAGGAACAAGTAATAAGTCATCGAATTGACAGCATTCTTATTATTAATCTTCATTTGGAATATACATACATACTCATACATACATGTACATTTTTCTTTTTTTTAAACCAACCGCATTTATAATTCAATGTAAGTAGAGTAATTGCGGCTCACCGGAATTTAATATTTAAATACGCAATCTTCTTCTCCAATTCTAAATTGTTTTGATGGTAAATTAATGTTAACTCTTCGTAATATGAGTTTTTTCTCCCACATGAAGTGTTTATATAAAAGAGCGTGTGTGAGCTTTACATGAACAAAAACCATACTTTAATTTGGTTTAACAGAGTGTAAACAGATAAACGAGTTGACAAAAAAACAAAAAAAAAATCAGTTATTACATGGCTTTCTCATTTGTCGTTAACAGGATTAGTTTAGGACTACTACCGAAATAATTAGACAATGGTCCTTTTTACTTCACAATAACATTTTATGTTTTGTTGAAACACTTAAATTAAAATTTTTAAATATTTCCGATTTAAATATCCCAGTCACCCGTCGCAACGGTCGAAATTAGACCTTAATTCAACTCAAAAACTAAACTTGATATCGTCTAAAGTAACACAAATATTTCTCATATTCAATTAAATTGTATAAAATTTAAGTAAGTTTAAATATAAAAGAAGTTTAATTAACTAAGCTGCATTTATAGCAATAGGGGGTATTTTGACAACGAATATGTGACATTTATCACGTCATGTGTGTAACTTTAAAAATAAAAAAGTTTAATTAACTCAGCTGCATTCAAAAGCAATAGCGGGAATTTTAAGAAAGACATGTGACATTTTTGACGTCATGTGTGTGGTGAAATTAGTTGCTATAAGATTTACGGAAAACGTTGCGCAATACATTCTATTTTTATATAATTTCCAAAAAAAAGTACATAGTTTCGCAGTCTGTCAAACTGTGCGACATTATTGATGTTGAAAACAGTTGTAATGTTGCAATGTTGTTTTAATCATAACCAGTTGTCAACCTAAAAAATTTATTCCTCGATATTACATCATACTTTTAGTATAGGTATACCATTGATAGGATTGATGTCCGGCTATCAGTGGAAATTGCTGGGTCGCGGTCGTAATTTCGGTAACAGCACCGCCGTAAGTCCCCGCGGCGCACTCGAAGCCCCTCTGCCGTAGATATCAGAATAATGATGTAAATTGCATTGGGTCTCTGAGCGGTAGAGGCTTGTTCGATGTAGCTTAGTATGAGTAATGGAACACAAGACCGTTTAATATTTTGTTCTTAAAATTTTATAATGTGGTTAAACTTCTACACGCGTGGAGTAAGTCAAAGCTAAATTTTAGAACTCAATACTTTAAAGAGAGAGGGAAGAGTCACAGGCTCCGTCTTTTTTGTAGCTACGTAAGAGTCGTAGCTATATGAGACTTTGACCTCTGTTTGTAATAACACATTTGAAGTTATTTATTTGGGTGACCTAGTACTATGAAACGACCATGACTTGCGTATACAGGAAAAATATAAGTAACGGTAGTTTTAGCATGGCTGGAATATGTCTAATCGCGCTATATGAACAAAGCCATTGCCAGGTATTAACAGCATAGCATAATTTTCAAAACCAGTCCATTTTTTCACTTTTATTACTTACTAAGCTGCCCTTAAAATGAATTATCTAAGAATATCTAATACGAACACACGGAGATGGACGAGGAACTCCGTCATATCTAATTTTTAAGTTATTTACATCTAACATTTCAATTTTTACGCTGTTAGCATTCAAGTAGTATCGAAATCTGGGCCTCACTAAATACAGCCTGTAGCAATTTCGGTTGCAAAGTGACGTAATAGCTGGCGCACTCAACGCTACTCTGCAATGGATGCGGGAATAATATAAATGTCAGTTGACAGAATGTCACCGACATTACATTAATGAATTGCATTACAATTGAATGTCATAAAACTGTTTATATAAACTGTGCTATATTTAGACATGTTTAGAGTTCATTTACAAATTAGCTCAGTTGTCACACCGATTTCCTTTTGACTTAACATAGTTAATGATGTACACGTAGCAGACTAACATGCAATGCATCTGGTGGTAAGCAGTCATTGTGGCTATAAAAAATCTGTTATTAACTTCGGATTGGAATCTTACTGTCAACAGATTTATTGCTACCCCCAAGGACGAAGTCGAAAGATATTCGAGATACACATACTCGTACTTAGTATTTGAGAACAGTAGTAACATATCTTTCTTTTTTTTGTTCTCGAAGGGGAAACATTCAAAAGGTACCCAAAGCCGTGAGAGCAACGCAGTGTAATATGGGATTTTTACCGCACTAAAACCCCTGGTGGCCGGTTTCCGCGCTACAATGAGGACTCCGGGAAAACCAATGGAACGCAACCGGAATCCTCTATCTATGGTCAACTTTAGATAGGATACTAATATTTTCTGAGGTTAATGAAAATACCAATTCGTATGACCACAGACGGTAGTGACTACTGAATACCATTTGCTACTTCTACATTTAAAAAATACGTGAAATCGATTTAATTTCAATTGACCTCATCAAAGAATCATTAACAAAAACATCTCCTTCTCTAGAAAAAAGTAAAATAAGATACCACTGTGACAAAATACCAAACAATGATATCTTGTAAAATGAAAACAAGAAATTCTAAGAAGTCTTATCAGTATCTACGCAGGCCATCTCGCCCCTGTAACGTCGTTACCGATAACTTAACGACGCCCCGCCGTTATAAAACGATCCTACGTGCGGATAAGCCAAGGAGCCTTCGTTATTCCTAACTCAGAACATCTGAAGTGGAGAGAGTAGAAATTGTTACTTTACAATCTTTTTGTAATTATCATCTTATTTAGTTATATACCTTTAAGTGCAAAGAATAAGTACCTATTTAAACCAGTTTTTATTATAATAGCAAAAAATATTATTTATTACTTCTTGAGATATTAAGTATGAACTACGAAAAACAAAGCAGATTTTTTATAGTCTAGTATTTCTTTTAGGTAAAAATATTCTAGAGTACACTATAATGATAATATTTTGCACACCGCCAGACCAAAATGAAAATATACTTAGTTTAACCGTCTAACTGAGGATCGAAACCTGAACTATTTGTTTTAGACCAGTACGATCACAGATTAACCATGTGGGTCATCTGTCAATACAATAAACGCGATAGTTGTGAGTGTTTATAAGTATCTACTTCTATTTTACGCAAAAATTATGAGTTAGATTTCGCTGAAATTTGACATACTTATAGTTTATGACCTAGACCTAGACTCTAGGTCCTAAATTAACATATAGGACACTCAGTCACTTGGTAGACATGACCGCAGCGGGCGAATCCGCGAGAATAATCTAGCGTAAAATGCCTTTTCGTAACGCTTACTTTCGGATGAAATACATTACTAGTAATAAACGCTTCATCAATGGTTCACTCTCACATAAGTCAATCGACATTTCACCAACACATTTCTGTCGGAGCTCGTTTGATCTGCACAGAGAGTGGAGCGCTGAGTGGGCACAGCGACAAATCGCAGTTGAAATCTCGCCTCAGCCTTGACGTCATCGACACGTCATGAGCGTTTCATATTTCACCGGTTACAATTTTAGTTGTCTTTAAAATAATGGGTTGTTAATGGAAAAATATAGCAGACTTTACACACCATTAAGAACTTTCAGACGTGTAAGTTTACTGAAGATGATTTTAAACTACATAATAACTAATAATGCCAGACCACGCACTTTTTGCAAAACGAGAGCTTATTCAACTTAAAATCTTTCTAAAACAATTTATACATATATGCATGCAACTAAAAATAACATTTATAAAGATATTTGATAAAACATAAGTATTTTATACATATACAAAGAGACAGATAATTATTAATAAATAAATCTTAATTTTTATTGCACAATCATAAAATAACATTTATTCGTAAATTCCTCATATAGACTTAATATAGAATATGTATGTTAAAGTATGAATTGTAATAAAAAATATACTAAGACTACTCGAACGTATAGAATAGAAAAGGAATCACATTATTTTTATTATTTCATTTCACAGCCTCTTCTCTTCACATAGAGAGAGAACACATCCCTTGAGTATGTATTTGTTCGCCAACATCACTTTGTACATTCCACGATATTTGCAAAAAAGTTACATTAAAATCACAGCAAAGGTACAAAAGAAAATATTCTTTGACATAGACGTTACTATTGCTTTGTTTGCATGTAGTCGACATCGTTCGACAATAGGGTGTTTTATTGTCACGCGGGTTTATACCTGCATACGTTTTACTTGCCCGCGTGAATCTGTTGTTGCAGTTTCTCTAAGTACAACGTGCATATGACTTATTTTGTTACAAAAAGATTCTAGAAAACGCTCGAATGCAAGTGCATGCATGCGAACTAAATCAACACGCGGGTGCAAACCCGCGTGAGAGAAAAACTGCTCATATAAGGATTCTTGTCATCAAATTCAAAATCCTACTGTGGGGCTATGAGTGCGTGTAGAAGGCGTGTCATGTTTCAAGTACGAATTCTGAGATATGTATTACATTAATACATTAAACGCCCTTCCTTCCCTCACACATAATTCATGATGGAAGTTCAACAAAAAAGTACAGAGCTGACTGGACGATTATCCGCGATACCCCTTTCGCTACCTAATGACCCTTGGCCTTAATTGTTAGGTTCCTAGTTCGCTAATCCGTGAACACAACGCTACATTGTATATAACATAGGAAACGTACGCATGCGTGTAGCATTAGGCTATAAATACTAAGAATTATTTGACTAAAATGTATGTAAGGTAAAGTCTAAAATGTATGTAAGGAATTTGACTAAAATTTAGGTAAGAAAAACTGTCCGCCAATTCGCACTTGGCCAGCGCGGTGGACTATGGCCTAAACTCTCATTCTGAGAGAAGATCCGTGCCCAGCAGTGGGACAATAATGGATTGACGAGAAGGAAAAGTTATTCTTAGGATCACCGCCTATTTGGATTTAGCAATCAATGTATGTTTAACTGTATTAAGCAGAATATACTCGTCATCTATTCCGTATTTATGCATCTACACATTTAGGCAATCAACTGTACATATCTTGAATCCATTCAAATATAAAACGCTCATTTCCACCAACAAATTGGGAACTCGAGCGGCATCGGCTTAAGCTACTTCTCAGTAGCTTAAGCGACAAGATGGCAGCCAAGGCAAAAATCGCTCGTGGGATAGTTGCCAATGAGCCGAAGGTTGACCCTTAAGACAACGAAATAAGGCAATAACACCACGAGTTGTGTTGTGCTTTATTAATTACAGGTAGTGCGAGGTCACTGATCGTCCCTAAACTAAACTTTGCGGTCCTATTTAGGTCCCACTTGAAAATATAGAACACAGACCCGATTTAATGCGCAAAATAATTACCAAAACTAAACCGAGTACACATTTCGGATACTTGACACCATTGGCCGGGTTTTAATTAAAATATTCGTTCCAAACCGAAATAACGTTGTTATTGATGATTACAAAGTTCATTTACAGTATAATACGCATAATGAAAAAATATGCATTTTTGTAAAGTGAAGTACAAATTGCACAAAACAATCTATGTACAACTACTGCACATTACTATTCCATACGGATGGTGTGTATTCACTCGTAGCATCTGAACTATCGACAAAGAAAAGTCTAAGTTAGGAAACACGGCGGTGCTTCAAACGCGAAGTTAAGGACTTTAGATTATTATCAGAAAGTTTTATCAAACGAAACCTACATAATCCTTCAATATAACTTTCTTCCGCGTCTAACATTCGCGCATGAATACGAAGTCTTTATATTTGCATAAAGCAAGTTATGTTATGTACATATATGTCGGCGGGACACCGCGTAATTATGAAAAACACATTGACGAAAATTATTATTTTAATTACTTTAAAAATCGAAAATTGTTTATTAAATTAGCAATATTTAGTGATTTCTAAAGATGTTAATTTAGTTTACCCTCCATAATTTGTTATTGTCACCTCACCCAACTTTATTATAAAAAGGCGAGCGTCTCCTGGTAGAAAAAGATTCTTGTTTAAACGTCGAAGCGATCGGACCTCCTCAAGTGTGAATAAATCGAAGAAGTTTACTCCTGTGTTTTACTTGAAATCTTCAAGAATGGACAGTAATGAAGACTCCTGACCTTGCCTTCCTGACGTCACATCACTCGTGCACTTCGTTATATAAATAACTACACATTTACTGGGATATTTAAAATATTTTCAAATCTAAGAGTGAAATACCCCTCTTGAGCTAACATGAAACTAGGCAAGTATGATTATGCTAGAAAGCCAACATGGCAGTGAAATGGGTCTTGTCATTAAACCAAAATGTGGACACTAATTAGGGACTCATCACCGACTTTGTGAGCGGAATGCCGCATAGTATACAACACTATGAAGCCACAAACATATCTTTGTACTGTAAGGCAAGATACTGGAGCTAACTTTCATTACCATTTAAAAAAAGGAAACATGATTATAATTATATTAAAAAAAATGGATATAAAAATGGAGTCTTGCCGGATCTTCTCAGTTGAGTTCGTATTCCGATCCGGTGGTAGTGTAAGAAAAAATGTAACTGACAATTTGTATGTGCCCCCGTAGGCCTACACAAAATAAAGACATTTCATTTCATTTCTAGCTCTCTAGACGTACAAAGATATGTTTGTGTCTTGCTAAATACAAATATATACACTAATTACCAGACTGCATCAGAAATAGTGTAAAGTTTTTCGAGCTTATGTATGTACGTAATTATGTAAGTATGCCTAATTATTAGGCGCGCGTTGCAGTCCAAACCGCTTTTCTGATTGTATCTCTTACAAGCGCTTAGCGTGCACTGATGATTTTTTGACCGTAACTGTTGCGTCATTATCACTATACATCTACGTTAGGTTGCAGTCCTCCGCGGAAACAAATTCACTTAATTGTCACGCATCTAAATGTGCGCATCTTCATTAAAGGTAATGTACATGGCGACAGTGACGCACAAATCAAGATGGCAAAAATCACCAGTGCGCGCTTTCTCTAACACATGACGTGTCATTTGAATCGACTCAGTTGTCAGAGTGACGTATGCTCCATAATATTTGACGTAGTGCATGTCTGCATGTGAAGATCCTAATGTGTCAGGAAAAATAAAATACAACGTTAATAGCAATTTTTCGGTTTCCACTATAAATGATTCGGTAGGCATCCAAATTACCCTTCTAACCTCATAGGACTCATCAGCCTCAAGGAAATAAAGAGCAATATTACTACAATATCTGTTACTTAAATAACACGGGACGACGACATCAGACAAGTCACGGGAATAATATGGGGTAGAGTTGCCATAAAAAGGCCAGAATGGAGAAGGTTGGAGAAGGCCTTTGCCACCTGGCAAACAGACACGCAGAAGTGGAATAAAAGGATGTTATACGAGTAACAACACTATTATATATTAATGTGTCTGAATGAAGGCTTATAATAATAAATAACATATTGTTAGCAACATCGTTCAAAGGGGCGGGGCCTAGCAGTGTCATCGTGACGTCACATCATCTGACCTCGCCTGATCCACTCTGCCCAGAGTGCGCTCCAGGGTTCCCAACTTAGGGGTTTTCCCCCCAAATTAAGGGGATAAATAAGTGGGGTGGGGATTTTTTAGGGGTGTAAAATTTTTAGGGAAAAAAAAGGTCATGCACTACACACCCGAAGACCTTTTTTTTTCGTCGTCAGGTCAGATTGCGACGAAGAATTCCAATTAATAATTCATTATGGGGGATTTTAGGGGTTTTTAATGAAGGCTTTAGGGGAATACATTTTTGAGACTTGGTAACCCTGGTGCGCTCGGAGCAGAGCTAAGGACTTCGATTCTAGCCGTCGGACGCGACGGATCTTAGTGTTAAATATTGCGATTAGGCTCTTTAATCGGTTTGCTTTCGGTTCTTATAATTGTTGTTAGTTCTAAAGTACCCGTATATTAATACGAGTGTTATTTTGTAATGCAGTAGAATAGAATTGGATGTAAAGAAATGTAACTAAGCGTTGTATTATTAAAGTTTTTGTTATTTGTAATCGAACTTCACTTCTGATTCCTAGCAACATTATTATAAAGAAAAAAAGTAGCAAACAACTCCAACTAACAAACTATGATTCGTTAGCAGGAAATGGGAAGCAATTAGAAATGGTCGCGTTAACTTTCCGCAGATAAACCAATTCTCGCTGATTTATCACTACGGTATTTCCTGCCACCGGTGTTACACGGCTCAATTTTACGTTACACTATTTTGTTCAATAGTAGTAAAAAATAAAAAGCCTCAACGGCATCCACGCAGGTACCGAACTCGATAGGTATCGAATACAATTGGAAAATTTTATGATTGACTGACTTCCTATCAAATCTTGTCACTATAAAACAGAATTCTTCAAATATTTTTATCGTGGCCATTGGCCGCGACTTCGTACATGTTGAATATACAGTCATTTAAATTCTAAGAGGTGGAATATTAAAAATATAATACTTTGTAGTAAACGTACATCACAATTCAGTAGTTGGGGTTCTGCTATTATTACTCAAATTAGCCTTCCGCTTACGATACAGATCGATCACACAACCAAAACCTGTCTAAAAATACTTAGTATATCTTAGAATCAATGTTTATAAACTATAATTCTGATAATTTCCTATACGCGGCTAGTCTGCATTATACGTAAAAACCTTTGGTAAATATGCGACACGTAAAAACCAAACTGTACCGCTTAAATAAACTTTGCATACGCGTTACAGTTGCAAAGCCTGCTCAATTCACCGACAAAGTAAATAAAAAATGAACTCATACCATCAAAAATACACAAAATATACATTCAATTTTGAAATCAAACCGACGTCAACTGAAATCCGCTAAGTGCGTAATGATGAAGAGACGATATCCGAAGGCGACGGCAGTATTAAAGAAATTCTTACGGTCCGCTAAACTTTCTCAATTAGGGCTCGCCGACTCCGACCGAGCGGCGTAGCTACGATGCCGGAAAAAACGAAAAAATTAAGGCAACGTCATTCGTTGGTCACTTTTACGCTAAAATACGAAACTAGACGTGAAGTAGTAATGTTCAGTTATTTTATGTGGTCCTTTAGTAAATTACTAAAACTCAACGTAGAATACAAATGCTAATGAAATAAATAAACATTTTTATATGGTTCCTATAACCAACTCTGTTTACTCATGTGTTTCAAAATACTTTATAATATTATCATTTACTTTAACTTAAATTTTATTTTTTCTATATACGATAGCACAGACATCCTTGCTCTTTGTCATGACTACAAAAACGCAAAGAAAAATTGACGTTCTATAATTGACATTGAATAAAAATACACTTCCATAACTTTTTTTTTATCTGATTGAAGTAGCAAACGAGCATGCAGTCCACCTGATGGTAAGTGGTCACTGCTGCCCATGGACATCTGTAAGCAACTTCAAACAGAACATGAGTGCTATCTAAAGTCACTCACAGATGCGTTGCTACTCCGGAGGACTAAGATGGTCGCCTCATAACAACGTGTGCCGGCAACCACACCCTTCCATCGAAACGCAAGAAATGCTTCACGCTAGAAATAGGTGTGGCGGTGGTACTTCCCCGCTCGAACTACATCTTGTTATATTTATTTTATATGTACTGCACCCCTTACACTCAAAAAGGTAACGATCCAATTAATACATGACTAAGTATACGTAACAATTCCATTATAACTGGCCCCTCGAGTCAGCGTCTTAATCGAATCTCAACTCAAGACGTTTGAGTATCGAAGATTCTTTACAAATCGATTTCGACTCATTTGAAGAGTTTGAAATATCATCGAGTCGATGGAGCGTAAGGCGCAGATCTGGGGGCTAATTGTCCGATGGGAAGATGATCGGACAGATTTTCATTTTTGATGTCCAAAATCAATTTTTAGCTAATGATCGGATTCGTCTGTTTGAAGTTATTTGAGACCAATTATTCGTGGTACTCGTTATGTATAATCGTGAACATTCGTTTTGCTCCTAACAAAGTTTAACCATTATTTGGACTACGTTTGAAATAAGAATGAAATGAATAATGCTGCTTTCCCACTGTCCGTGATATTACGGAGGGGGATCAACTTGCACCGACGCTCCAAACGAAGAATAGAGTCAGTGGTAGTATCGCCAAGTCACTAACCGTGCGTCGGATTAAAATTTCATATGCATACTTCGGACATAACAGTGTCGAATCTTAAGTCCTAAAAAACGAAAAATTGCGGACCGTAGGAACGCGCCATAAGAGAACAACTACTAGAAGACTAATTGCTACGATATTCTAAACCGTTGGCTGTAATACCGCCTATTGTACCTTAAAATATATATATGTCACATTTGTTATATGAATTTTTATGGCGTACAATAAAGAGTTTTTGTATTGTATTGTATTGTATATTGTACGCATTGTAATGAAACTTAATATACTCGTAATATTAAGGACAGCAACTTCAATTTACACGAATTAATAGATATATAATCCTCTCTAGTTAATACTCCCGAGGGAGAGACGTTTAACTTATCTATTATACGCTTAAAATTCTAATTCTAGTCTTGAATAAAACGGCTTACATTATCTCATTTGAAGCTTTACGAGCGCGATACGCCTGGGTACATACGAGTGGGTTCTTAAGGACATGATACTTAACATATGGGGGAAAAGGTTGAATATTGGCAACATAGCGTGACGGCGTAAGTACATGGAACGGAGTCGTAACGCAGTAATGACGTATGATCCTTGCGAGCATGGTATATGCTATGTGTGGGTATTTAAGTCCTACTCATATTATAAATGTAAGAGGAAGTGGTAGAACCGAATGTGATTAGACTTCTAAATCACGGCCGCCAAACCTATTTATATTAGACACTAGTAGATCCAGCGAAATTCATTCCGCCTAAAAGTCAAAATCTAAATTTATCATTGTTTCTCTAATATAATATACATGTCGGCGCGACACTGCGTATTTATGAAAAACACGTTGCCGATAATAATTATTTTAGTTAGTTTAAAGATCGAAAATTGTTTGTTTATTGAATTAGCAACATTTAATGATTTTTAAAATTGTAATTTAGTTTATCCTCCATAAATTTGTTATTGTCACACCACCAAACATTGTTATAAAAAGGCGAGCGCCTGTCGGTAGAGAAGATTTCTTGTTTAACCGTCGAACCGATCGGACCTCCTCAATTGTGAATAAATCGAAGAAGTTTACTCCTGTGTTTTACTTGAAATCTTCAAGAAAGGAAAACAATGAAGACTCCTCACCATCCTGACGTCACACTTCACTCAATCACTTCGTTATACATGTATTATACATAAAAACCTTCCTCTTGAACCTATTAAAAAAATACATTAAAATCCGTAGGCTAGTTTTAAACATCTAAGCATACATAGGGACAGACAGCGAGAAGCGACTTTGTTTTATGCTATGTAGAGATAACAGCGCTTCTATTTTCTTCTGCTGGTCTGCTACGTAAAACTATGTCTTTTGCCCATACTTTGTATGCTGACTTCATTACTTCGGATGCCCATGCTATAATAATAACATTAAGCTTAACCTATTTTCTAAATTTAACAGTAATAGCTTAATTTTTTTAGACTCTTCGCACACTATAAAATTGAATAAATAATAAATTTAAACATAGAAGAAATTTTGCGCACAAACAGACCAACGATTATACTTTTTAAAAGTTTCCATTCAAACGTCCGTCAAAAACATTTTATTATGTGTATGTATGAATGTTTATGCTCTGATACGTATAGTACAAATATAAGCGCAAAATATTCATAATCTACATTTTACATCGGAAGAGCTCCCTTGTGGTACATAACTTTAAAATACAGTTAATAACAACTCATACAAATTACATTTGAATTTGTATTACCATATGCAGCACCACGTTGTTAATAAAGGTCACTTTGTTAATGTATAACCTAAAACCCAAGCGAATTCGCGGCAGGAAATTCTTATAAGTACTTATAACTACATAGTATAAAACAAAGTGCTTCTCGCTGTCTGTCCCTATGTATGCTTAGATCTTTAACACTACGCTACGGATTTTAGTGCAGTTTTTTTTAATACATAAAGTTATTTAAGAGGAAGGTTTTTATGTATAATACATGTATTATGTAGTGGAGAAAAACTGATAATTTTACTGTTAGGCAGAACGAAGTGCGCTGGGTAAACTAGTATGGTATATTAATAATAATATTTTCATTTTACCCGTATTATAATCAAAACTGTTCAACCTGTGTATAAAAAACATGAAAATATACCGTCAATACAATTGGGATTGCTCGTAGGTAATGACTGGCAATTACCTCTTCATACGAGGTAAATAACAGTGAAACTTTACCATCAGATAGACTTAAACGAACACTAAGTCCATAATTATGATAGTCAATAGTCACTGCCGCCCATGAACATCAGTAATCAATTCTAGATAAGATCAGAGTATTAGCTGAGGCTACGGGAGCAGTGGCACTCCTAAGGTCTAACTTAGGGACCGTTCAAGTATTACGTAACGATTTTGGTGGGTCTCGTCATATGTTAAGATGCGTTACAGGAGAGGAAGAATGGGGTTTTGAACAACGCGTTATGTAACGTGTTTGTTTTTCATAAAGTATAAAATTTTATTTAAGTAAAATACGGCCACAGCGACTTGATGCAAAAATTCAGGGAGGGAGAAAGAGATGCAGCAAAACGTTACCTTGCGTTACATGGAAGGAGGGGTCTAACACTCCCTTAGAACACTCCTTTAGAACTCCACAGAAAAGCATGTCTTACCACGCCCTTTAGAACAAAACACCAGCGCTTATACTACTGTTGCTAGGCAGTTACGTAGTACAGTTGTCATGTAATTTGAATAGAACATCCATAAATACGAAGCGACATTTAACAACTATGTTCGAGGTTCGTAGTTGCAAGTCTCGAAACAATATTGTCACCACTAAAACTAACCTCCGACGTCACAGCGACGTCCAACTATCCAGGTTAGTTTAGTTTCCAACTAACGAAACTTTGGCGTGGGCGGCATCGGTGCTAGTAATGAACAATACATATTTTAGGTCTCAAGCACAAAATATGAGAACAAAATCTGGTGATATTTAAAGCGTTTACGGACTGCCTGGTAGAGTGGTCACCATACCTATATGACACTTAGTTTAATCTTCGGCCAGACTGATATCTAGTGGATAGTTTAATGAACTGAACTAATAAGACGAATGAAATAACGGCACCAGGCTCATGGGGATTATGCTACTGAATAAAAACCGGGAAGACTTTTTCTTCTCACTTTGTGCAATGTGTAAAATAATGTTAAATAGCTGGAACCACGTTATAGGAATTAGGACAATTTGGGAGGTATTTTCGAATACAAGTCCATTGACATTTGGGCATTTTTGACATTTTATTTCTTATGCATTACTTTGACTCAACTGTAAAACAAAATCGCCTTCCACCATTATGTTATAGATGTCAACTGAAACACTACTATTCTACTATTAGTCAACGTGAATAGCCAATGAATTTCCCGTATTTTAATCCTAATTCCCAACCGATACAATAATACCTTTACATAGGTACGGAAGGTTCTAGACTAAGTTAAGTTCGCATCTCCTCACTGCGGTGTTATCATTACCGGAACTTCGACTACTTCGACAATATACAACTATGCAGGTTAATTGCCAACTTGCACAACTACGTCTGAGAACACATTGTAGTAGGTTAGGTACATTACTTCGGTAACGACTACAAAACACGTATGATACACTGCTTTTATATACATATGGAAACGTAACTACGTTCATATCGAAGCATTATTATCACTGAAACTTTATTAATATGTAAGAAAGAAAGAAATATTTATTTGTAAAAAATACAACAACATAATGAGGCATACTTAACAGCATACATTAATTTTACATTTGACCATTGCTGCAGTAAAATTTTACAAAAGGGTCCACACTCAGCCTCAACGCGGCGAACCACGGCCACTGATTTTCAGCACATGTGTACTATAATTATATAGATTGTATTTCAACGAGATCGTTCCAAAGTAACGTAGCATTTAATTATACACTCGTATATCGACACCTTCATAGCAACAAAGGATCAAGTTTACGCGTGCGTACATTATGTATTTTATCCGTACGTTGATTACTTCAGAAATAATTTAAAACGTTTTTAAACCTACAGTATCTTCATATAAACGAACATAATAATCGGCTGGTATGGATAAACTTTATATCTACGACCTACAGGTGCAAATACATGAGCTTCGAACTCCCCACATACTTGTGCATCGTGATGCTCCGCTGTCCGTTTTATAAAGCTTTATTTACATGTACAGGTATCGAACGTGCCGTGGCAAACGTAGCCTTATTTTTTGCTGCACAATATTTTGTTTTATTATTTTTTACAAGACTGCTATATTAATAACCATTTTTTAAATATCTGATTGCAGTAGCAAAGGAACACGCAATCCACCTAATAGTAAGAGACCACTGCCGCTCTTAAACATATGTTAACTTCATACAGAACGGGTTCAGTCACAGACGCGTTGTTCCACCATAAGAGTAAAACGGTCGCCTCATAAGCAGGCATACACACCCTTCCACCAAAATGTAACAACTGTTTCACGCTAGTAATAGGAATAGTGCCTCCCCGTCGAAGCATATACATAACACCACGCTAAAGCCTTACGCTGAAGTCTAACACCTTGTGAAAGTACGGTTCGTATCTGCGCGGTACTGATACGGTCTATAGAAATTCGTCAATACAAATTGTATAGAACAATACAATATTGCCTGCCACTTCACACATCTGCCACCTTTCATTTCAATGATTTTAAATACAATTCTGTGTCGATAAGTACGTATGAAGATAGTAAAGAGGATGCTACGCAAGAATGGCTACGGACGAACACTATCACGCTACACCGTAGCACATGCCTACGAACTATATAGTTTGAAATGCTACGAGTCTACGTTATTAAAAATACTACATTATTCAGAAAGTAATATGCCTCACAAATGAATAAAACAAAACCTGTCAAAAAATGGAACATTAATTCAAAATTATTCAAACTAGATCGCAATTTGAGTAATGTCATCCAAGGTAAATGTTGTATACCTATCTCATTGTATTAATTTAATTTTTAAAGTGTCTCCAATTTATTTTTATATTACCTATTCATGTCGAAATACTACTTATGTTGTACATCTTTTTAAATGTAATAAAATGTACCAAAAACACTTCGAAGTAATCGAATTTGGTACGTAGTAAATTGAGATACTAATGAAAACGGGTCCTAATATAACCACATCGGTGCCTTAAAACGATTCATAGAATAGAATGCGTATTTAACACCACCACAAACTAACAAATGGTTACCTGCTATATAGTTAATTACAATTATAACGATTTTTTTTTATTTAATAGAAGTAGCAAACGATGCAGTCCATCTGATGGTAAGTGGTCACTGCCGCCCATGTATATCTGTAAGCAACTTCATATAGAACATTGGTTCTATTTGAAGTCAATCACAGAGAAGGATCACGCAATGCTAATATTTTTTTTTCAAATAATGCATAAAACATACATAAAATCATCTAAAAACACATTACACACACTAACTTGCATTTGACACTTACACATACATAAGTGTTTATTATGTATGTGTAACGTCAAAAATGTCAGATATCTTTGTTAAAATACCCGCTATTGCTTTTAAGTGCAGCTTAGTTAATTATACATATTTTTACCTTTAACGGGTGTGTTCAAAATAACTTGATATTTATTACAATTTATTTGAATTTGAGAAATATTCGTGTTACTTTGGACAGTAAGAAATTTATTTTTTTAATTTAAATTACAGTAATGTCGACCGTTGCGACGGATGCCTAGTCCAGATAATTTACCTTCATTATCCACGTTAACCAGTTGAACTGCAAGCTCATTCGTTACTACTACATTATAAAAAAGAGTACGTGACCGTAAATAATTCATTAGGGAAAAAAACTTTGAAAAAACTCCAATACCAATCGTAGCTTCGTACTCTATATGTAGTACCGAGTGTGCATCATTTTAAAACGAATTATTTTATCGCCACTCAAGCGTATTGACGCAATGAATCAATCCACTTGTCAACTATCAAATAAATTGATATCGCTGTCGGAAGGTTATTTAATGACCTCCACTTGATACATTTAGTTACTGACTCTGTTACATTTAAATAAACTTTAAATAAACTATCACTATATAGTATAAAACAAAGTCGCTTCTCGCTGTCTGTCCCTATGTATGCTCATATGTTTTGTAACTACGCTACGGATTTTAATTTAGTTTATTTTAATAGATAGAGTGATTCAAGAGGAAGGTTTTTATGTATAAAAGATGTATAATATTGAGAAAAAAAACACCGATAAGTTCAAATTTTTCACTTTTAGACGGAACGACATTCGCCGGGTAATTACGCTTTCTACCACTAGGATTAATAGAAGGGGAGTCAAGACACAGACTTAGAACAGTAATTTAAATGTATTATTTAGAAATGCGTTTGGCTGAGGATCGAACCACGAACCCTGCGCATCAGTACAGTATGGTGAAGGCTCTGAAGTGCAAAAATACTTATGTAAATTTCATTTTAAACAATGGCCTATCATAATATTAAATTTATTACAAAATCGTTAAAATTTATTATCAGATCTCTAGGTATAATTTAAGTTATTATTTCGCTCAGTTTCACATTAAAATTAAGAACTAACAACACCGGGGAATTGCCTTACTTAATATTTACTCAATGATCGTTTCTCGTTCGAAACGTGGGTCCCTTTATAAACTTAAACAATTTGCAAAGTGACAACAAACAAGTTTTATTACAGCACTCAGTTCGTAACAATATTTCAGCGGTTCTAAAGTTTTATTCGCGGCAAGTCCGCTATTGACGAGCTCGTAATCCACCTGATGTATTGTAAACAACGCGTTTCAACCAAACTCCAGTGAGTACCAAGTTGTAGTTCCACTCAACTCTTTGTACAACTTCCAAATGGTTGAGTCTATTTAATAATTGATGAATACAGGTGACGGTTAAAGTATGTGGCACGCGGCTACACTCTTAACGACGGTGTCGATATTTTTGTACAAAGATTAAATACACGGCTTCAGGCCGTTACACATTACATAGCAAAGTTTTCATATTACTCAGGTTGATTTCTGTTTAGGTTAATGTATTTTTTGTATTCATAATCCAAGTATAGTAAAGTTATATTGTCCTTTTTTAACAATATATTTAATAAATGTTCCTAAGGATATTTTCGCGTCAACTACGCTATTATCGTTTAACACAGAGTCAAATGAAAATATATTAATTAGCCTTTTAATAGTCTTAGGCTACATTCTTATTATATTGTTATCATAATTATTTCTGTGAAACTGCTTAATCGTTAAGTCCTCATATGCCTATATTTTAGCGTGAATAATATAGAGACCGTTACTTTATATTCTTAATATATTCTATTATATTCTTAATTCAAATAAACCCAAGCTGTGTTACTTATAATACTAATGTACCTAAAAACTAAAGTATGTGTAAAACCTAGTTAACTTTGTTCGTGTACAACAAAACAATAAACGTTATTGTTCTCGTAGCCCCGAACAGCCTTTGAATTATAAAGGAAAGTAATAACAAAGAATTTCGTTTACGCGTTGCGAGACGTGTGTAACTTATGAAATTGGGTGCGCTTTCACTTAAATTTGATGTTTACTGGAATTTATTTACTTTCGTTACAAACGGAACACGTTAACAAACTTGTAACGTTTGCTTCATTATAGTTTTATTTCAATTTAATCTAGTTATGATAAAAAATATATTTTACACACAACTTTTACTAAATCTTCCGTAATCTAAAAATTCCGTAAAAGTCGTATCTAGATATTATGCTTTAAAAAAGTATAATAGATAAGGATATGTAATATTTTTGTATGGTATCTGTTGCAAATACAAGTCCTGTCATTTCGAAGTAATAGCTATCTGTAAGTATTAGAATTTTTACAGTAATACATTTTCTATAAACTCATTTGTCAGTCGTGAACTACAAAAGAAAATACATGTTACACTTTCGTGCAATTTGAAACTCTGATACTTCACAAACGCTTATAGATTTTATCGCTAAATACTTTTTCATTGTAATCAGTTAGTCTACCGGTTGATACACGTGTTGCTCCTTGTCCGTCGTTTTTGTAACTAACAAAAATTAAAGGCTGCCAGAGAAGTTAGATAAATTCCATTCTATGACGATACTTTGCAATACTTTGCGAATGTTTATACCATTCATACTTTTTAACATTTTAAGATTTACAAAATACATAGAACATTTCAAGTCAATATGCTACTCCATGGCAAATTAAAGCAGAGCTACTACTATGTAATATACAACTACTGTATACCGCGATAATTATAAACACAAAAAACAGGAAAAACAATGCTTTCGGCAAAATAATAAATTTCAGATAAAACCACAATAATATTTTTGAAAAATGTATACGCAGAATGAATTTAAGTGTACGAACTGTGTAGTATTTACCGTGAGTTTAATTAAAATTCTGCGAAAAGAATGCACTTTATTTTTGGATACTGTGTTTACAATGAACGTTCACATCGAAAAATGTGAGATTTTATCAGTCAATACGTGCAATATCCAGGCATAAAACAAACAGACAACAGTGTTCCGACCACAGAGAAATACGTGAACATTTTATAACAAACAAAGCACTTGTACAATGTTTATATTAAAAATGTTGAAGTATAAACTTAAATCGAGAGAATAGAGGTCCGGTGAGATATGGGTCACGAGATAAAGCCTCAAGTGTTCCCGCTTAATCGGTTCAAGGAACGCTTTATGTAGACGAGATAGACGTTCAGTAATGCTCAGAACCGGAGAAAATCTACATAGATGTACAGTAAATTTGAT